>WEKY01034336.1:825046-841721 GCA_013390045.1 Picathartes gymnocephalus
AAATCCTCCACCATTTTCCACATCTGCTTTTTTCCTAGATGTATAGCACTAAAGTTTAAAAATCACCATGGTATCAAGGGATTTATTCAAGTCTTTTGCATATTTTCATTTCTAACTGATAAACCATATTTTTGTATTTCATATCTTTATAGATAATAATGTATCTTTATATATTCTGTATGTTATTATATACTTGCTACTGCATGACCATTCACTTTGCACTATTCCATTTAGGTCTCCATACTGCAAACCCTCCATCTCATTCAGTCCTGCCAGAGACTCTAGTCCTCCTCTGGACTGACAATGTCCCCCAGCTTTGCACAGCAAATTCCATTACCACCGTCCTTTCACATGTACATCAAGACTAAAACACCACTTAAAACTGTCTGAAGACTGGACCTTGAAAAGTTACGAGCAGCTTCCCTCCAGTCCACATTTCCTCACTAGGACTAACTCATCCTTACACATTACACTATGCTTGGCTTAAGAAATTTCCAAAACACTGCTGTGCTCTGACCCTCACCTGTGGAATGAACTGTACTTGCAGCACTCCTCCAGCCTGCACACTGCTTGCTCCACCACCTCTCCAGCAACCCTGTCCTGTTGAAAATAATCCTCATAACCCACCTGTCCTCAACTATGGGAACCTGCAGAAATGGTTTTTCAATCAGAAAGTGCGGATGGGCATGGAAAACATATCCTTGCTGCACATGGAGGAAGGGATCAGAAATGTGCAAGAACCATCATCCTTTCCACTCCTGTGCCAACAGCTGCCCCACATTCCTCCCTGACATTCCACTCCCCAGGAGGCTCTTGCTCCCCATCACTTCCCTAGCTGCTATGGCTGGGCAAGACCCCACCATCACCAACCTGCCGTAACAAACAATGGCTTTGGGCACAGACTGTACCAGGTACCAGCTGCACTGTCCCAAATCCACCTAGACAAGGCACCAACAGAGGTGGGGGGAAAGCTGGCTGTGTGATGCCCTGGCCTTTGAGCAAGGAGGGAGGCAGGAGCCAGAGCAGAGGGCAGCAGCCACCTGTTCCCATCCTACACACTCCTGGTCCATCAAACCAGCATCAGTCCTGCACTTCCAGCAGCTGGGTGGGAACAGAGACCACCCCACCCTAGCACAGAAGGGTCTGTTTACCCAGAATTTTTGGGCATGTTTGCTGAAATTCCGAAGATTTATTGTAGAAGCTCTGACATCACTTTCACACAGGAACACACATCCCAGCAGTGAGAAATGAGACTGAAGCAGGAGAAGTTTGAAAGGGCCTGCTTTCCAAATTCCAGCAGTCACAGGTTTGCGTGCTACATTACAGCTGTTCTGATTGCTGACATCTCATCTCTTATGTACTTATATACCCATTACCATAGTAACCAAATTCCTCAGAACATATAATGCAATTTTTGTATCTGGTGTATTAGAACAAAATTATTAAGGTTACAAAGGCAAGCATTCCAAAATTAGAAAGTGTCAGAATTCAGACTGCCATCTCCCTTGCCAACCCATCTTCTTTTGCTGCCTCCCTCCCCATCTCCCAGGCTCCCAAGTCACTTCTCCTGCAAACCTCCAGCTCCAGTTCTCCATCAGCTCCAGCTCCTTCCTCTCTGACCCCTCTGCAGTCCCAGTTTCATTGTACTCTGTCCTGACATATTCTTATCTCTCCCCTCTCATCTGACTTTTATACCTCCTGCATTCACACCAGGCATTTTCCTCCTCCACACTGCCTGAGTGCTCTCCAGGAATGATTCACTGAACACAGGACAGAATCCTGACAGTCTAGGAACTGGAAACAAGAGGAGCCTCTCTTGCAGGGAAAAGTCCTTCTGATCTCCCATAGTCCAGGGCTGGAGCATGTTCTGCTGCTTTCCAGGGATAACTGCCTGCTCAGCACCAGGAGCTGCAAAATGCCTCAACAACACTCAGTGCTGGTTCACCCTCTTATTGCCACTGCCCTGAAAGGATGTGTCCCACTAGGGAATAAGCCCCCATTTCAGGAGGTGCTTTGCAAATAAAGAGTCTCCATCTTGATGGAACTGAACATAAACAAATTAACATTTATACTTTACCCGCCTATAGCATTATTTTATACACATAAATATACTGCTAGGAGGAACACACATGCATGGAATGCTTAAGTGCTGTGTTTTCTATGAACACTAGCACTTGCAAGCACTGTGGAATCAAGAGTTGAATCCACTGCAGTGGAACACACCCAGCACACTCAGTGCTTACAGGTTTCCTAAAAAGACCATCAAACCATGGACTTAGACATCCTTGTGCTTGACTGCCTCTCCACTAGAGAGAATGGTTGAGTTCATACATCATTCTGCACACACTGAAGGTAAATGACTACATCTTTTCTCCAAGAACCTGCTTTAAAAAAAAACTATCTGTCTCTTTTCTGGTTTAGCAGTATTACTAATTGTCCTGAACAAAAGGGATGAAAGAGGTAGGTCAACATCTGCACCTGAAGCAAATACTTGGAACAATTCATAAACACGGCCCACAAAGCAGGTTTAATGCCCAACCTTCATTCTACCTGGGTTAACTCTTACTATGAGTATTTAAAAAAATTTCTCTGGTATACCAACTCTTCAGCTCTCAAGTAAGAAATGCAGCAATTTTTTTTTGGTCTGAAGAGAGAAGGAAAGAGCTTAAGTCTTGAATGTATCTACTAAGTGCTACAGCATTTTAAGACTGGAACAGCAATTTCAGCTCATGTAGAAACACATCCATCCTAAATTTGACAGAAAACTCTAATCAGAAATTGGTCTATTTCAACAGCACAATTCCAAACACCTATGTATTTCACAGGTTCTTTGTGTGCTCACACATAAAGCCACTTAATCCAGCTGTTCTCAGCAATCATTCACAAAAGCAAATGAACGAAAAAGAAATAATCAGCAACCATTTCCACTCCTACCCTTTAACTGAGGGGAACAATAATTTGACTGCTTCAGTCAATGGACAAAACTATTTTCTGTGCATTTAAATAGAAGGTTAATTGAGAAATGGTGGAACCTGCTCTCACACTTGGACTTCCTGAAAACAAGGTTGTCCTGTTTCAAGGACTTTAGCCTCAGCTTTTTCAGGAAGTGAGGCAGGGAGCTGCCAACAGGTGCCTTTTCCACGACTGAACTGATCTTCAGGAGACATAAAGGAGCAGCGTTGCAAACAAAAAGCCAATTAAATTAATCTTATTTTTCTCCTTAACATTCCTGCTGGCAGGGAGTGGGCTGGAAGGCTGTGTCCTGGCCTGGGCCATGCTGGATGGCAATGCTGGCTGCTCCCAGGAGTTGCTGATCTGAAGGCAGTCAGTGATTTGGTCCAAGCTAAACCACGCTGCTCAGAGCCACACAATCATGCCATCTAACGAAGAATGGGAGCTGGAGATGATTAAAGCTACTACCCAGAGCAGTAACCACACAGCACAGCTGGAGCAGAACTGAGCTCTATGGTCTGAAGGGCCTCCTTAAAAGTGTTCTGCAAATATGCGACAGAGGGGCCTGGCTCTAGCAAGACAGGAAGAAGCAAAGCATCAGGGAACAAGGACAGTCACAAGAACAGTCCCTAGAGAGCAGTGGCACAAGGGATATTGCCAGAGAAGTGTTAGAAATTTTCAAAAATCAATCACCTGCTGGTTTGCTTTGGTGTTGGGTTTGTGTTCTTTGCCTTTTTTTTTTTTTTCCCCAGAAACAGGGCTCAATATTCTTTCTCCATTTTCATTTTGGCAAACGAACAACTCACACTACACTTCTTTTACATGACACCTCCTAGAGACCCTCCCATTCCCCTGGAGAATTTATCAAACATTTTTAGACAAAGCAGGAGAAGTTGGCTGCATTAGAGTTTCAATACTGGAGTGATAAATCTTTGCAGAAGAACAGCTAAGTTGGTGAATAACAGGATCATGACCAATAACATCTTCTGCCTCGAGACTCTCAGCCTGCCTCCAGTCAGAATACATGGAGGTCAAAGGCTGTCTCTGCTCCAGCAACTGTTTAGAGGTAGATGTTATCAAATTCCTTCCACATCTGTTTAGATTTCAGGAGACAAGCACCCACATCACGCACAAAAAAACCACCCTCACATCCTTTTGTCAGACAGCTCTCTGAAGGGGTGCAGAGAAAGGAGGAGCTCCTCACCCCAAGAGGCTGCCTGTGAAGGGCACAGGTAGGGTGTAACAGCAGAATAATACAGGAAATTTTTGCACTACTGCAGTCTGCACTGCACCTTCTCTAGGGATAAATAAAATTCCGATCTCCACAATCTCCATGGCTGTCAATCTGACACCTTTTGTGAATACTAAATTCACACATACAAAGAACTTTCTCCTTTGTAGGTTTTGAAACATCTCGCACGCCGTTTCCTACTGGTAACGGAACAAGCAGCATAATTTCATACCTGGCAATTTGAAGCCTCTTTCAGCAGTTTGGAATAATGGATTATGCCTTTTGTTTGTCAGTAGGAACAGGCAAGTAAGAGGGGAAAAAAAACCAACTGCAAAGTTTCAAGGAACAATTCCTGTATTAGAAGAAGAACTATTTTCTGACTGCTCCTGTTGGCTAATAAACAAAGGGAACGTCAGGTATCCATTTCATAAATTCTAAGGATCTTGAATTTTTGAACTGGGAAAGTAGGACAACCTCCTGATACCTTGGGCAGATAAATGCCTAACAACCAATCAGCAAAAAGCAAGAACTGCTCCCTCATCATGCATGCAGCTCACCCGAGCAGCCCAGTTGGACAGGGAGCTACTGAGAGCTCAACAGGGCATGCCAGAAAATACTATTTACTTTTTCGACACAAGCTATAAAGACCAACCAAGAAGTAATTAAGGTTCTTGAACACCACAGGGCAAAGAATATCAGCTCCAGTGTTGCTCACTGCCCACAAGTTCTTACTACATCTGGACAGCTTCTCAGAGACCACCAGCCCATCAATACTCAGTTTAGAGCCTCCAAAAGCCTCAAAATGCCTCTCTGCAGATTATTTTGCAAAGTCATTCTGAATGAGGGAATATCTAAAGCTCTAGCCTGAAAAAGAATAAACCTATCCATGTTTACAGCAACTGTATTGCTCAGTATAGCTAACAAGCTGCATGAGAGCCAACTGCTGCCAGGCCACAAAAGGGCTCCCAGAAAAAAGAAAAAATTTCAATACATTCTTATATTAATATAATTCCAAATGCTTGAATAAAAATCATCCTGGTTGTATCAGCACAGCAGCTGGTTTTGGCTACTCCCCTGACCCTGGCCAGGGCCCAAAAGTAATCTTGGTGGAAGGCTGCTGCTAGTACTACCTTGATATCTAGACAAACACCTCAACTGTATGGGACAGACTTCTGGTAGAAATCCACACAAGCATGGCAAGAAGACACTGTGTAGTGCTCATTTAGATATCTCCCAAATAATCAAAAACAGAGAAAGATTATATTAAAAGATAAAAGATCTCTGAAACAAGGAATACTTGGACATTCATAAAGTGCCCCCATATTTGCATCTGGCACAAAACATACATCCCGTCCTCCAGAAAGGCAGGAATGAATTATTTCTGAGAACTTGATACTAAGAACTGAAAAGAAATAACTCTGCTTCTCTCACTCTCTTTTTCTATTAAGCTAATTCCTGTTGTATAAAGTCAGCTTGAAAGCTCCTTTCAAAGAAAAAGGGGGAGGGAGGAGAGGAAGAATCAGATCTGCTTGTTTCTTGCATTTGACATTCAGGTCTCGTCGCCCTGTTTTGTTTTCCTGGAGGACGCGGCGGCGCAGACCTCGCAGAATGATGACATCACACCTACAAAAAAAGCAAAACCCAAACAGGAGGGAAGCAGCTCTCCCTCAAACAAGCTCAGAACCCAGGCTCTGCTTCTGGCTGGTACCTGCTGGACAACTCAAAACCCAGTGGATCTGGGGGTAACCAAATATTCCCTTCAGACCCCTGGCCCACGTGAGCAGCCCATGAAAATGGGGAAGGTGACAGTCCTGCTCCTTTCCAGGCCAGGAAAAATCAAGTTAAAAGGAGTTTAGCTACTGTTCCCCTCTAGAGATACCTGTTTCATGCCTGTTTATACCTGTTTTATTGTTGGTTAGGAGTTACACAGGCAAGTGGCTTTTACCATGACGAAATAAAGCAAAGTACAGCATGCTTAAGTCACCCAGTAAATTGGAAGCTGCTCTTTCTGAAATGCTTTATAAAGTTATTTTTCCATATGAAATAGGCATTCTGAGCAGCATCTTTCCTACAGATCAAGGAGCCATGCTACACCAGGGACAGAGGAACTGCTAGGTGCGCATGCATGCAGAGTGCAGCACCTGCACAGGATAAAAACATACCTCTTGTGAAGAGCTGTTCATACCTTGTCTGTATTTACTAAAACTCCGGAAAGTTCTGTGCCAGAACATGTGCACTGACTGCTCCACACCACAAGGAAATTTACCCTTCATGTAATACCTGAACTCAACACATTGACGTGATTGGCAAGCTCAGAAATAGCAGGTTTTAAGTGAGAAATACCTGCCAAATCTTGGAAGAAAATCTCCATTTAAGATACCAAACTAGATAGCACATGACCACTTTCCTTGCGTCTAACAATTTATGACTGAATTTTCACAACAACAACAAAAAGCAGGAAAGAAACAAAGAATTACAGACGTGGAAGTTACTAAATATCCAGTGGTCACATGGTTCCACTTACAGCTACTGAAGAGCACAATGGTGACAAAGCATTTGATTGCTTTTGCTGTGATTTTTTTGGTAATTGAACATGAAACTAAGAAGATTGCCGTCTCTACCTTATGTACAAGCTCAATTCAGACAGAACACTAGTAATTCCTCAAAGCAGCAAAACAAACCTAGCCTTGCAACTTAGGGACAATATTCCACTGAAGGAACATCAGCTAACCAGGGACTGTTCTCAGATTTTGTCCAGAAAAAGATTTTTAAAATATGCCACCACAGAAGAGCTCTCATTCCTCCCCAGGACTCAAAAGTCTTGTTATTACTATTCATTATATACTAGGAAAAGGTTCTTCATCCAGAGGGTGTCTGGGCACTGAACCAAGCTCCCCAGGAAAGCAGTCACAAGCAGAGAACTCAAGAAGTGTTTAGACCATGATCTCAGGCACATGGTGGGATACCCTGGGCCACAGGAATTGGACCCTGATGATCCTTGTGGGTCCCTTTCAACTCAGAGTATTCTGTGATCATCTACACAGAAATTCTCTCATAACAATGGCTGATTTCAGATCAACAAATGGCTGATTTCAGATCAAATGCAACTACAGATTTCTGTAAAGCAGCTGATGTTTTCTGTAGAATTTGACTTTGAACAGTAAAACATTAAGTGCATTCCAGTGTCTATCTAAAGATCTCAATCTCTTGCCCCAGAGATTAAAAGGAAGGAAAATGAGGAAAAAAACAACTGCCTTTAAGGAAGCATCAAAAGCAGGTGGTAACTCCAATCTAAGAAGGAATTCTGCTTCTAAGTTTGAAGCCTGAGCTCTGTTGTCTCGGATGGGCCCAACAGAGCATGCCGAGTCCTGTTGGGTTGACTCTGGAGACCAGTCAGGACAGTCGGACAATGACCATCTCTGTAATTTTCTGTTTACATATTTACAGAATGTATTTAAGTGGTGAGACCGTATGTGTCATGTCCTTAGAAATGCTAATCACAGGCATGAAATCACATCCAGAAAACCCCTAAATCAGCAGGTGCTCGCTGCCTCCAAACCAGAAAATAAGCAGACAAGTAGAATCACAACTCACACCATCCTCTCCTTCCACTCATGCTGCTCCATATCATCCTTGTTTCCCCAACACCTATGTAAATAGGCAGGCAGATTTTGCAACAGGCATGATAAACAGGTATGAACTACTTCAAACCAGCACAGGTAACATTAGTTTCAAAGCTGAAAGCAGCTTTGGAGGAAAGCTTGCTAAATTTCACACTCCATGTCTGTGGCAACATGGAACAAAAATCCCTCAGAAAAACAAGGTCCCAAAATATCGAACGCTTTCACACAGCTACTCAGATTTCAAGGTTTTAATGCTTTTGGGGGGTTATTCTAGTTTAAAAGAATGACTGAAGCAACAAAATGCTTAGTTTTATCATTTTCAGGTAAGCCCTATTTTACTGCATAGATATGCCTTAAATTAATCTCCCACTGCAAACCTCTCTGCAGAGACAGGTACAGCAGAATCTAGAACAGATGAAAGTTACTGGTGATGAGCTGAGCAATGGCTCACTCTGCAGTGCTTATGGGTTCCTGACAGGCACAGGGGCTGGAAGCTCCTTTTCCTTCCCAAGACATCAGACGAGAACCCTTTCAGCTTTTTACAGCAGTGTGCATTTGCATTACACAATAACTAGACCCTGAAGAAAAGGTGAGATTCAGCTGTGGCGGAGACTGCACAAATAGGGTGAAAAGATACACTCTGCCTCCACAGATCTCCATAAAATGTCCAGACAATACCCAAGTCTTGCAATTTTATATCCACAGGAATATTTTTTACTTAGATGGGCAGTCCCCAGTTATCCCTGTGCGTGACGGACTCCCAAAACAAAAAAACTTAAGTTTGCTGTTCATCAAGTTCAGGGACTGATTTACAATGCATTAAAAGTCCTTTTCAGATTTATGTAAAGATAAAAATCAGCAAAAATTCACATCATAGTAACAAAGAATATTCAAGATTTAGCCTGCTCATTCATGACCAGCATTAAATTGCCATTATGGTAAGAAAAACCTACACAGTGCTCCTATGATGAAACAAGAAACCCCATCCCCTGCATTTTCAGCAGGTCAGGCAGATTTTCAGAGGGAGATCAAGGACAGTGGTGCTGCTGAACTCTGAGGTCTGCATTGCTCCACCACAATCCAGAGGCAAAGCATCATCTCCTACACTTCTGCTTCCACCTTACAACCTGGGAGGTGCTGATGATAACTGGAGACCAAGGAGACAAATTCTTCTACCCCACCACCAGCCATGCTGAGCAAATCACTCACTTCACCACCTGTACTTCAGTATCCCCACCTTATAAATGTGGAAAATAAATATGCATTTATCATCCATTTGAAATACCTTGAGATTTGTGGATGAAATTCAGAGCAGGGAATTACTAATATTATCCTGCTAATTCAGAGAAAAGTAGAAAACCATCACATATGTAAGATAATATTTCTTTGCTATAGCTTAAATTTCTATTTGTGTATTAATATTTCATTTCTCATATTAATATTAATTATCGCTATTTCTGTTTAAACATAAAATATTTGTAGTATCTACAAAAAAACCATTGTGATTATACCAATTTATAGTCACTAGAGTAATTAATTTTCAGTACCAGAGATTCCCACAGCAGTGCTGGACCAGCCACTGTGGAAAAAATCCAGAGCCCCATGTGATGGTCCATCTGCACCGTGGCCCACAATTACCAATTCTGGCAACAGGGTGAAAACATAACAGACTTAAAATAATGCCCTAGTTAGTATTTTCAAGAGATAAGGGCCATTCAAGAAAAAGTACTGAAATATTTGGGAAAATTTAGGTGCTTTTCCAAAATATTTTTTAAAACTGGCCATCAAAAATTCCATGTCAAAATTTTATTCAATAAACTAGCAAATAATGCTTTAAATGTTCTTTATGGTTTTGTGACTAATTATGAGCTAGTGAAGATAAATCATGTACTTTATAAGTAAACTATTTTCACGTTAGTCTAGTATTCAAAGCACTCTGCTTGTTATTGTCAAATCAGGAACGAATCTTTTGCCCAGTCTTGTTTTTGCAAATAAATTTACATCATCAGTACTGCAATGAAATCAAAGCAATGGTGAGGATGCAGACTTCCTTCTTCCATAACATTTTATTTTGGATTAAAAAACATGTATACAGACCTCTTCTTAAGTATCCTTATCTTAGGGTTTGGGTCCCTGTGCTCCGTCTTCCCACTCAGCAACAGAAATGTTGAATTCTCTGGTCAGTTCAGGACATCTGTGTAGGCTGATCTGCTAAGAATGTGGTCAACTACTGAGCTAGCAGCTGACAGCAACATCTGAGAGCAGGAGAAGGAAATATCTCCAGTGATTGTCATGCAATCACCTAAATTCAGCCCAAGCATCCTCACTAAGCCCTCTTCTCCCACCTCCATGGGCACTCCAGCTTGTACAGATCTGGCCACTCGGGGTGGCTTTTGGAATGGGGATGCTCTAGGATTTCTTTGCACATGTACTGTGTCAAATGAAGGGAAAATAACCTTCCATCATTCACAAAGGACAGATGATCAGCATTCATATGGGTTCGCCTGCATTCTTGCTGCAAAACGGGCAGGTCCCAGCAAGAATTAACAGGAGGTTCTACCACACACCTCCAGCCAGAGACTAACCTAGTTTTAAACACTTCAAAGTATGTGTTAGAGGGGGGTTTGTGTGGAAGGGGAAGAAGGAAAATTAAGCCAAAAACACAGGTAAGAGTTCAGGGTTTGCCTATACGGCAATTAACCCATAATAAAAATGGAGGTTGGCATTCTTTGCAAGGCACTGCCTCTGAAATGTATCATTATTTCCTTCCCCACTCTGACATGCACTTCTAGGAGACAGCAGGAATTTTTGTCAAGGCCAAGGTTACCCTCTTTTTTAACTATTGCAAACCTTCATAAAAACCCCAATCTAAGAGGCTGGCTGCATACTCAGACATACCAAGCAAGTGTAAAGTGGGGTTTGTACCAGCTCAGCTGATGCCAGGGAAAATCACATCACTGCACCTTAGTCTTTATGGGGGGCAAAACCACATTACTGCAGTTAGTCCAGTACATAATTCTCAATACAAGACTTTGATATGCAAAGACTAATTTTAAAAGCCCAAGGAGATGTGAGAGGGTGGTGGATTCAGAGGCAGAAGATCATGTGCTGTGTGCACAGACCCTGTGTTCTGTTTGACCCTCAAAGAGGGAGGCTTACCTAGGGGTACAGGGCCAAATCATACCAAAATAGATTCCAAACTCAGGGTTTAACTAGTTTGCTATCTAGGCCAGGAAACAGTTCTGGCACACATTTAACACAGTTTAATCGTATCAAATCACGGCTGGCCCAGAACTGATTTTAACAACTGTCAACTGCTCCTTGGAACAGGCAAAGCCAAAAAGAAGATCACAGCACACAGTTTACAAAGAGCGCAGAGACAACCCAGACATCCAGAGCAGCAGCAGCAAAGCAAGGCACATTCAAATCCAATGATCTTTATTCAGATTGGGTTACAAGGAAGTGGGAATTGGGAGGAGTTAATGTTAGTGACAACTGCAAGACAGAACTAAAGGAGAAACATGTTGCACTGCCACAGGGACATAGCTTGAGAAATTCTAATAACTGATGGAGAAAGTTACTGCACTACTTACTGGATACCCGTGGCCTATTTGAGAAACAGCACTAGCAAAAATAACCTCTCCTCTCATCTCGGTTGGGGAGGGAGGGACAGCCACCAATTAAAAGGGGACTGAGGTGGGAAATGAGAATTGCATATTAAGAATGGTGAAGGAAGCAAAAATAACAAACATGTGCAATAGCACATGAGATTCTTTCCAAGACATCTCAGTACAACATTTCTCTGGGCATGGGCTCATGGGTCTGTTATTGCCTTTGAGCAGTGGAATGTCAGGGAAGAGGAAGGATTGCTGGGTGCTTGGAAAACAGACTGAACACATGGATGTGGAGCAAGCCAAAAATGTTACAAAGAAATGGTCCCTACCCTTTCAACACACTTGCACTAGCATATTCCACT
The DNA here is from genome assembly GCA_013390045.1 of Picathartes gymnocephalus. Classification (NCBI taxonomy): domain Eukaryota; kingdom Metazoa; phylum Chordata; class Aves; order Passeriformes; family Picathartidae; genus Picathartes; species Picathartes gymnocephalus. The sequence goes on from WEKY01034336.1 coordinate 836,829, forward strand.
TTCCCATGCTCCTGGATCCCAAAGCTTTCCAGGGGTTAGAAATCAGCCAGACCAGAGTGAACAGAAGCTGAACTAGCAACACAAAGGGAAGAACTGATCCTAAGGGCCTAACCCCTCAAAATCTGTGTCTAGCGGAGCTCAACAAATGGCAGGAGGCTAAAGGGAAGAAAAAGAAGTTTTAAAGTTTAGATGAACTAAGTGAAAGGCTGAAAGCAACTGTATTCACATTTTAAAAATTCAAGTGTAATACATATTGGCTTTCAGTCTAAAGCTATAGCAAAAATCTTTGAGATTAATCAAAATTTTCTTTTCAAACACAGATTGACAAAGTTGACATGCAATAAAAGCTTCCAACAAAACTCACAAGCACTGTTCCCCCACATTCTGATAGGAGGCTGCCCTGTAAACACACTGCACTCAGTGAGCGTATGAGAAAATGGTTTTTATAAAATTACATCTCACTCTAAAGAAAATATTTGCATGGCTGTAGCCAGGAGTGTAGTAAGGGTCATTGGAAGATCACAGGCACAGAGAACTGAAGAGCCTGCCAGCTTTAGAGTTTTGTGACTTTTATTTTTTTTCTTCAAGATCTAACTTTTCCCCCAAGCAAAATATTTCCAGCCTTTTTCATCCTAAGGACAATATTCAATATTTAAATCTCATGCTGTCACCCCATCCTAACCCCTAAAGAAAAACCAAAACTGTTTCTAGCCAAGCAATACAGCAGGCGAAACTATGAGCTACTGTCCAGTTGTATTAAGGAGCCATCATCACTCTTAACTCATGTTGGACTGTCCTCATCAACCCCTAAGAGGAAGAAAACCTCACCTCCAAGCTACAGATGTGCAACTAATGCTGTAGATTTGTCCTCAGCAAGCTCTGATTAAACTGGAGAAACTTCTCTGTTTAGACAAAACTTATTTCTGCTTTGGCAATTTCATGCTATGTTTACAGTGGCTACCTTGCCTTTTCTTCTGGCAAAGAAACAAAGATTTAGCAAGATGTGAAAAAAAAAAAAAATCAAGAGTAATAATGCCCTGATTTCTGATCAAGTATTAGAAGCTCCTAATAGCTTCCCTTTCACAATTTAAAAAATACTGTAATTCCAGTGATCACCAAATATTTGTTCAAAAATTGCTTTAAAAACCACACTTGGAGCCCCCACTGTGCTGGCTAATGTCCATTGTGTTTCTAAGGGCCTTCAGAAAGTATTCCCTCCTCCATGTTCTGTACTATAAATGAGCACTTAGGCAAGGAGGAAGGAATAGTGTGTAAAAGCCAACTCTGCTTTTAAACAGCTCTCTATCTTTTCCTACTATTTTCTGCACACTTCTTCCCCCTCAGACACTTTGCATTTCACCTCTAATTTCATATTTTTATATTATAAATTTTTTTACAAGAAGGACTCTCCCTCTGGAACTTCACATGACGGGATTAGTGATTTTCTGACCCTTTGTCCATTGAATTTTTTTCAATCTCTTCTCCACAGAGAAATCAATGTATGATCAGCAACGCCTCAGCATGTTAAAGGACAATAAAAACAAAGAATCCCTAAACCTCATCACTACAAGCTTAGCAAAAAGTGCCACCAGCCACCTGTGTCTCTAAACCTCATCACTGGCTGCGGTGGTGGAGCCCAGTCCCTGGGGTTGTCTCTAAACTCACCTCACTGTGCACTGAGCCATTTCAGACCATCAAGCTGACACACAACCATATTTTTCCTTAGGTTAGCTTTCTGCTGGTGCAGGACCAAAGACCAGAGCCAATGGAATGACACATGGAGAAGCAGCTGGAGAACAGGACTGCACACCTCTGTCAACTTCCAGCGTAAGGGGAATTCACCAGAGAGCACCAGGCCGCACACACCGGGGCTTCATCCTGCACCATGTCCATCCAGAACGAGCACTTTGTGGAGAAGAGTAGGGCACACTCAATATTATAAAAGAAAGGACAGATGTGGCTTTCAGAAGGTATTAAATCATCCTGCTCTGTGCTGTTACAGGCAAGCTTGTCCCAAGCATGGTTAACCAGGGGAGGACATGTGTCAGCCATAACTGAAACCCTACTGCCAGATCCAGGAAACTTTCCAGTTCAGACATGATTCTAGTCCAGGGTTGAAGTTCAGCTCTTCCCTTTGTCCAGCTTCACAAAAGGAAATAAAAGTAAAATCCTTGACACTACACAGCATACTTGAACAGGAAAAAATGTAATGGCCACCCAGCACCACTGCCATTTAGAAGACAAGAGCCTGGCTCACCCCTGGTAACACCAAAGATTTTTATAATTTCTAGTATGCACTTCAACCTAACAGTATGCTGTTTACAGGATTTTAATATGAACAGGAACAAAACAGAAAATGCTTCTAAGATAGGATCTTAGTGATTATGGGAGTGTTCTCCAAAACACACTGAGAATGGAATAGGACAAGTGGTATTTACCATAGCTTCCTCACCACTTCTGGATCACAAAGAGAGACAGATCAAACCTAATTATCTTCTTACTTGACAAAATATCTATACTGTCAAAAAACTTCTATGAGGAATATTTTGCAAGTGACCTTACTGCCTACTAAGTTAGATCAGAAGTATATTCTTGCAGAAGTGACAGGCATGAGGGACAACAGCAGCAGTATATCCAGACTGTCTTTGCTAGAAAGAGAATTACATCTGAAAACCAAGTACCTGGAAACCACCTAATGTTCTGTTGAGTATGCAAGGGTTGTTTCAAAGTGGAACTTGCTGCTGCAGAGTCAGCTACCTAAAACATCTTTAAAACAAATCTCTGAAATTGCTGCCATATCTATTGTTCTCTACAAAACATCCTCATTACAGGAAATCCACTACTAGGATACATCTGAAGATGTAATTATTAGTGTGATATTTGCTTCTCTTCTAATGAATCTCACCAAGCATAAAACCTGAGACTGTCTTATAACTCATTAAAAACATGTTATTCTGGAGACAAAAACTGGTGAATAGAGCTAGAGATGAAAACTGCACAATTGGAAAGGTTATTTAGCTGGATGTAAACATTTAAAGTTCTTCATCTTAGCTTACATTGGAATTTAACAGCAGGACACATAACTTTCTCAAATAGTCTAACTTGAGGCCTAAGCCACCTTATCTGTACATAATTTTAATGCCAACATATGGTCCTGTACAGGCAACGCTTAATTCAGTCTAGTTAAAAAGAAAAATAACATCAAATTATCCAAAGAGTTTTTACTTCAGGCAGTTGTATTTCAGCAGGATTAAACTTAAAATTAAGCTGTTCTAGCAGAATCACCTTTTCTTCACTGAGATATTGTTAACAGAGGAGAAAAACATTCTCTCAAGTTCAAAGGACAAATTAAGGTTCAAGTTTATCAATGTATTTCAGTCTACGGATAAAAGGAAGAGGAGTCCTAAATACGGCAAACATACCAGTCAGAACTAGGCCAATGTTGTGGAGAATCTAATATGAAGGCTCAAACCAATCGTTGATTAGGTTTGCCCTTGGACATAAGTAGCAAAAACTATGACACACTAACTATGAGGAGGCACAAAGGCAAGGAAAATGTAGGCTCAAAGTAGGCCCAAGAAAAGCATATCAAAAACTGTATTTATTGCAACAGAAGTTGTTATTCTGTAATCCTGAAATATGAAAACAGACCTTCCCTAATGTCAAAATGTATCAGTTTTCCACGGTTTTCACTATTATGTGCTACCCACTAAAGCTGTTTTTCAGACACTGAAGATCTGAACTATATTGGTCCATTTTTCATACATATATATATTCAGGGTAGTATTTTTGAAACATTTCATCTGAAGCATTCCAAGCTGATAACCTTTATCCAAACACATAAAGCAAGAGCCATGTCAAACGCCCTATAAATAGCATTAATAGTAAGGAATCAATAACATCCAAACCTTTAGGTAACATCTTATTAATCTGCCCTTGGCATGCATGGGCACACTGCTTTAAGGGCTCTCAAAATGCAATAGTCAAAGGTGAAGGACACAATTTGTTCAACTAGTTAATGCAACTGCTATTTAACCAACACAGCCACTAAAATGCCACCTAATGCCACTCTGTACCATGATAAGCAGCAGAGACAAGCACGATAAACACGAAACGTTTTTCTAAGAAAATATAATAAAAGTCCTCAGGGCTGTTACCGATATGTCATATTTTTCTTCCAAATGCATGTAAAAATCTACATTTGACAACAACCATTTTAATCTCTGGTTCTCCCCCCCTCCCCATTTCTTGTACCGCGCCCAACACAATGGTACAACTGCATCTCCCAGGTATCGCCTTGATATTTATTTCTGCTTTCACAGTGACAAAGGTGAACTCTGATGCTCCAAAGATGCTTGCAGCAAAGCGGGGTGAGAGATATTTCTAACGACATACCCACACGCGGGTTACAGAAATCCAGCCTCCATGAGATGTTTTAATCTGACAAATTAAAATGGTTGGGAAACGCTATTTGGGTAACGGAATCGGCCGCAACATGCATTGCTGAGGGGGGAGCAATAAAAGGTCTTTAAAATAGGTCACTTTCAGCCAAATCCCACACCAGCACCGAACAAAATGGTATATACACTGAAAACTCACCGCTTGGGGAGGAGCGAGGGGCAGGGAGGAAAAAAAAAAAAAAAAGGGTGAAAAAAATAAAAGGGCAGAAAACCGCGCGGATCTCCGAGGGACCACCAACCCCCCGGGGGTCGGGGCTCGGCCGGCGAAGCCCCCAGGGGAGCCGCAGACAAAAAGGGCCGCGGCGCTGGGCACGCCTGGCCGCGGGGCCGGCCCCGGCCCCAGCCCTGGGCCTCCGGCGGCCCCTGACAGCGGGGAACATCCCTCCGCCCGCGGCCGCCCCTCCGCGGGAAGCGCCATTTCGCCGCCCGCTCC
>WEKY01034336.1:842430-861883 GCA_013390045.1 Picathartes gymnocephalus
GGGGGCGGGCGGGGCAGCGCGAGGAGAGGGCGGCGGCGGCGGTGGCGGTCCGAGGGGTCCTGGATGTGAGGGGCTCTCGGTGCGAGAGGCTCTCTGAGGAGGGGGTGTTGTTGTGAGGGTGTTTGTAGGGTGAGGTCCTTGGTGTGGGTGGCTCTGTGAGAAGGGGGCAGCTGGCTGTGAGGGGTTGTGTGAGGAGGAACCCTTGGTGTGAAGGGCTCTTGGGGAGGGCTCATTGGTGTGAGGAAAGACTAACCGGCTGTGAGTTGTAGTTTGAGGGGTTGCTGAGAGTTAGGAGAACAGGGGAGAGCTGGCATGTGAGGGTGCTGAGGGGAGTTTGGGAAAGAGGGCTTGTGGAACCCCCATGTGGGGACAACTGAGAGGGGTCTGAGGGAGAAGATGGTGGAGGGCTGCTGCTGAGGCCAATTGAGCTCGGCCAGGATTGTGGGGGGCAGCAGGCCTGAGGGGGAATGAGGAAATGTGTGGGGGAGCAGAGAGATAGGTGGCTCAGCAATGGGGTGCATGGGGCCTGGACATAGGTGGGGAGACAAGGTGTAAGGGAAAACGTTTTTCTAAGAAAATATATTAAAAGAGGAGAGGCCTGGCACAGGTGGGAACTTTTTAGGGGCAGTGTGGCAGAGAACAGTGGGTTTGGGGCAGGCTGGCTGGGGTGAGAACATGGAGCTAAGTGGAACTGCCTCTCTGTCCAGGAGCTGCTCATCTACAGGCGGTGAGTTGGTAGGTGACTGCTCTAGTGCAACTGCTCTCATGAAATGGGTGCATTTCAGCCTGCCTTTGGCCAAGCTGTATCTGGGTTGTAGCCAGAAGAGGGAAAAAAAAAAAATCTCATGGACTGAGCACATGAGAGCACAAGTCTTCTAAACTGTACTCTTGCCTCTCAGTGGTGGATGTTGAACTTGGTAGGTTGTTGAGCCTTTGTGTGCTTTGGTATCTCCATCTATGAAGCAGAGATAACAGTTGGCTTCATGCAGGGATTAATTATCGCATCTTGTAGTCACGTATTTGTTTATTTGTTTTTACTATAGATTACAGCTGGAGGAATTCTAAACAGTCCACTTCTCCTTGTCATGGTGTTTGAGCGCATTGTGCTCCTGTCTGAACAGAGGAAATCACTGAGGTCAGTCTCCCTGGTGTTTATAGTTGCTTTCCCTTTCAGACGTATGGGGGCAAGGAATCATCAAAATAACAATTTGTACTGACATCTTGATAATAAATGAATAGAAACAGTTACATAAGACACAAAGTTTGTCAAAGGTGTGTTTGTAGGGACGGCTTCCGCTTTTGACTTCAAAATTACACTGAAGACACAGTGCTCTCTGTTATAAAGTACCCTGCAAATATTCAAGTTTGAGATGTCCCAAGTATGAAATAATACAATCCTGTAAATCCACTATTACTGCTACTGCTGAAATAAAACAGGTAAAACAAACTTCCTTCCTATTTTCCACATAATCTAACAGATATTTTGTATCATAAGAAAGCTTGTATCCAGCAGGTGTTGAGGTAATGCTGGATATTATTTAGGGTAATTTTGCATTTACCTTTAGACAAGTAGAACTACTGGAGACCGTTTAACCTGGAATGGGGGGACACCTGAGCAATGTTTTTGGCTGTACCAATTGTGGACCTTATCTAGAGTTTTGTGAACTTGCCATGAAATGGTCTGATACTTTGCCTTTTCAAATCCCAATAGGAAAACTGAGACAAACACGGATCACTTCAAACATACGTTGTTATGGGTATTGGGAGAGGCAAACTAAAGGTTTATCTAATTATCTAAACCTTTAAGTTGGCAGCTATGACGGGAAACTTGGTTTCATTCATCTGCCAAAGATATTTGTAGTGTATTATTTGACAAGTTAAAAGGCATTTTTGTAATGACACAAAAATAAAACCATCCGCTTTCTGAAACTACAGTTTCCGTCTTCTGAAATAATATGGGAGACATGCTTCTGGGGAAACTAAGGGCATGCTTGAAAGGTAAACATTTGTATTTTCAAATGTTAGAAGAGTGGTGTTTAATGTGAATCTGCTCAGCGTGGTCTATAGATGTTAATTTGGTTTCGTACTTGTTTTGTCAAATTAGTGGGTATCATTTGCTTTTGGAGATGGGGGAACAAAATGGAGCAGTAAGAGAGAGTGATCCGCCCACAAGGTCAAAAGGTGGAATTGAGAATCAGGTTCTTCCAAATCTTGATCTTGTACTTCTTCCTGCAGACAAATTGCCTGTAAAGCTCATGAATTATGAGAGTTAGCAAGGTCCATGGAGCTAACCCACCAAATGCCAGCAGAGTCTGGGCCTCAGCCCTTAGTGCTACACACATGAAAGATAATGAGAGCTCTAGGTAAAAATCCTTAGAGTCTCTAATAGCGGCTGCAGAAAAATGTGAATAATGCTTTACCATTAACTACCAAGTATTTTACTTGAAATGCTAGATCTGCATTTGATATGTATTCAGTGACTACTTCAAAAATACACAGTGTAGTCTGTGAACAGACTGTTTAGAAGAAGTTCGCTGAAATTCTGAAGGAACAGCCAGTATGAAAATTATGTTTATTGTTGCCAGCTGAACTAAACAGCACATTTAGCTTTCCCAGTTCATCGCATTAGGCATGTTCTTGCTGCCTTCTCAGAAGACCATAGTAAGCATCTAGAAAGTTAGTTCGACTTCATTTGCTAATTTCCTGGTGCAAATTTAGTCAATTTAAAGAAGAACTAAACAGGTTTATGTATATCTGCATCTGGGATTTGTACCAGTCTATCTGTCAGATAGCCATACCCAAAGTTAATTCCGTCTGAAGGAGGTGCCAGAACATCAATAAATAGATATTACAAATTGCCTAGCGGTTCAGCTGACACGCAGAACTGGTTTCAACACATTGCTCCCAATGTGCTGCTGCAGAGCTGGTCCTGAGGTAGACCTATACAACATTCCAGCTTGAACAGGACCTTTAAAAGCATGCACCAGCACTCCATGATACTGTAGGAGAGGAAGTAGAGAACAATACTATGTCCTACGGAAACTGTGGCAAGAATTTATTCAAGGCACGTTGTAATTACTCGAGCTGGGAGTTTGGCCAGGACATTGGGGTTAACACCCCTGCTCCTTTAGAGGTGTCGTAGTTTATTTTTTTTAATGACTTGAAGTGACGAGAAGCTTGGCTTTCTGTCTCAGCAGAATGACACCAGTTCCAGCAGTGTAAACTTCTTACGGCAACATGAAGGTGCAGGTTCAGAACTAACTCAGAGCAGTGATGGGGCCTAGTACAGTAATCATTGCTTTATAAATACTTGCAGTAGATAAGAAAGATAAGAGTGTGATTAGGGCACAGCTTCAGCTACTGTAATTACAGCCATGCCTTCCTCAGCCTTCAGTCCACATGCTGCTTGAATCTGGCCATTTTTAAGCAAACTATTGTAAATTTTAGGAGAAATCATAGAACTTGAAGCAGAGAAATTTGGTTATTAATTATATAGCAGTTGTGAACAGCAGTTATCAATGCTTTTTCTTAGGAAATTTGTCATTGTACAAGCAGAATGTAACTTAGCCAATTTAATTCTTTCATGCCATTCAGATTTTTAGGAAGTGTTCTTTGTAAGTATGATGTACCAATTTAGAAACTAACTTTCAGCTTGTTCTCTGCTTGCAGAGAAGATAAGCATTTGTGTGTTTTAGTGAGTGACTAGTTGTGCAATGCACAAGTGAGGAATTGTTTTGATTTTACTAGCACATGAAACCTGCCATCATTCCTATAGTGCTGTTTGGGCCATTATTATGGGTTATGAGGTTATACAGGAAAAACATGTTCTAGAGAAAGGCTGGTCAGAATAAATGAGGTAGAATCTTCCAGACCACAGCAATCTGGTTTTGTATCAGTGATGTAAATGCTTGGGTACATCCACTGGGATGAAGATACAGTGTCAGAGTATCCCTCTGACAGTTCATGTTGTAAGGACAAAAATGAAGCAATACTGACATTATTACATAACAGCTTTTGTATTCTGTGACAACAATTATAATACTTCTCTTACCTTTTATTAGATGCTCCTTGCTGTGCACTTATGATTGTCCCATGAGTTCAGTGGTTTTTAGCTATTAAGAAATGGGGAAATGGTGGCACAAGAAGTACTTGCCAAGGTCATATGGGAAATGAGTGTCAGAGACACAAACAGAATCTCAGCCTTCTGACTGTCCCACTCTGCCCTCTGGGAAACCAGACAAAAGTGGAAAAGTGGCTTGCAGTTTGACTCAACCGCTTTTCCTTCCTCAGCCACTGCCGTGCTGGGCAATTACAAATAAATGCCAGTAGGTCATTTCTACCTGAGTCAAACAGGTTTCCAAGGGACTCTAGGTAGCATGAATTCTGCTAGTGAGGGCTCTTCGATGGGTCTTTACAATAATTTTGCTTTGAAATATTTTCAGAGTTTCAAAATTAACTGGTTTTTTTAGGTCATGACAACTGAGTATAAGGAGAGTCTGTTCAGGTATCTCAGATTTTTTCTCAACACCAGGGCTGAAGGGGGTTTTACTCTGGCAGTAAAACCAGAGTACCTGCAGTGGTTATAAGGATGAGTATTATGGAGGCCTTGATCTTGAAGAGTGACTGATGGAAAGAAGCAGCACAGGAAAGGCCTTGGCTCTGGTCCTTGGATGGATGGGTAAGAAGAGGCCTTTGGCAGAGAAGGGAGAAAGGTGACTAATAATGTGAAACTGGGAGGAAACTCATTTCAGTTATGCAATCTGCTGGCTTGCTTTCTCTGAGGGAAGACACCTTTTGTTAGTTGTTCCACTGGCACTTGCTGCTCATGCTGTCTTCTGAATAGAAATCTAAACCAATTATTTCTCTGCTTGACTTAGGAAGCTTAATTTAGCTTTGCAGCAATGAAAATACAACAGCATTTAATTTCTTTGTTCTCTGTCTGCAGAATTTCTTTTAGATTTACTTTGTCTCTTCCCTTTATTATTGGTTCTTTTTTCCTGACTGTCCAGTAGTTTAGTGAAGAAACTTTGTCTGCTGTCATGCACTCATTCCCCATATCTCACTTGTTCTGTGGTTTTCTGTGTCCTTTTTGCCACATTTCCAAAGCTTCCATGGAGAATTTTGCCCTGACGGTTCAAGAAGTTGCTGTTGTCTGATCTAATCCTTCTCCACAGGTTTTCCCTCATAGCTGAGTCAGCAGAAGAGTGTTTGTTCTGTGCCTGACCCTGCTGGGTTAGTGCTGGCTATCTCAGCTCAGACCCAACCCTGACAGTGCTGTGACTACCCTGGCCTTTGTCCTAGACTGGCTGGATGTGTATTTCCACCAGCTGACCATGGGTACAGGGAGGAAGCCTCTGCAAGAGCAGTTTGCTGGAGGTGATGACTGGAACAGCTGGAGCAGGAGTTGGTGGAACTCTTCTGAGAACTCCTAGGTTCCATATTAGCATGGTGGTTTTTCCAGTGATCTGCAGTGAACAGCTCTGCTGTTGATCCTATCTGGATCTTGATCTCCTGTTTTATAGATTTTATAGGTAAAATAACATTTTACATTGTTGTAAATGTGCTTCCAGGCACTGATTCTTATAATCTGTAAAACAATTGTGAAACCGTGGCCTTGCTCTTCAGCAATTCTGCAGTCACCTATCTCTGAGGCATTGTATTTCACCCTTGAATAAGATTCTAGACCAGAAAAAGAGTTAGACTGCATACAGATTAACAAATGTGTTGCTAGTATCTCTGGCTACTGCAGCATGACTCACCCATCAGTGCTTGTCAGAGTCTGGCGTGACCTCATTGAAAGCTTCAATATCTCGTATGTGAAGGCAGGTTGTAATCCAGTGTGGGAATCCTAAATAGGTGGGGAATGAAGTTCTGAGATTGTGATAATGCATACATCATAATCATCCCCTTGGAAATCAATTATGCCCTCGCCAGGAATATTCTTACAGATTTCTGAGGATCTCTTGGTGCTAAGCCTGCCTTTCCCTGCTTTTATTAAAAAACCCCACCTGTAACTATTCAAGACAGCAAGAGAAATCAATGCTGGTGCGAAAATTTTAAGAATGGATGGGACATGTCAGGGAGGAGATGCTCTGTTATTTGCAAGGACAAGAAAGAGCTGGTGGTTCCTTTTTATATATCACAGCTTCTACAGACTTTTGTTCTTTCCTTTTTTTCCTATGTCAGTAATGGGGCTTCTGGTACATAGGTATCTGCTGCTGCTTGAACTGAAAGTGAAATATCTGGCTGTTGGTCTGGTTGCTGTCCTTAGGACATGTGAATGTCTGCTCCTGTTTTGCTGTAGGTAATTTCTGTATGTGGCAAAGTCTGTGCCAGCCTGGAAGCTTTGTCCATCAGCAGCAACAGTTACTGTCTCTTGGTTTCTGAAACCTACAGCTCCTCTCTGGTTCCACAGACCTGCTTTGTCACAGAGTGTCAGTAACTTTGCAGAAGTCACTGCATCCTCTGCTGTGCCTGGGATCAACTCTGGCGCCTGTCTCAATGTAGGCATGTCCCTCCTGCAGACCTACTTTTCCTAACCAGACTCTTACCTGGTGAGTTTGTTGTCTTATCCTTTGCCTTAGATAGTATGACTTCTGTATTTCTTATTATCTTTAGTCTGGATCATTATTATTTTGGGGTGGGGGAAGAGGGCAAAAATCCTGTTCTGAGTAGATATATTGTGCATTCTGATCCTTCTTTACGGAAGGTGTAGCAGGTCACAGAATCAAGACATGCATGTTATTTGTAAGGAGAAAATAGGCAACCTTAGGCCTTTTTATCCATGATTCCTTACCACAGAGATCAGACAGGTACTCTGTGCTTAGCTGTTTTGTGAATTCATGGTGAAATAAGTTGATGGATCTGCCCGGTTTCTAGTACTAAGCACTGTGCATGTGCACACAAAATACATCTAATTCTAAAAAATATCCCTGATGTTCTTTGTGCAGAGACCAAGGCCTGGATGATGTTTTGAGAATGAGTATACCCTTTGCTGGATGATCTGATGGCTGCACATCATGATATACTAGGGTGTAAGAGATGGAAGCCCCACAGAAGCGTTGTCCGTGCTGAATTCAGCTGTGAGGCTGTTGGCTTAAATGATTGATCCAGTATTTGAAGTCATATTGCTTGATTTACATCTTGATTTTTAGTATCTTGGCAGACCTTTCTTCCACATAGTAAAGCATACCTCGGGTTCTAGTAGAATTCTGCTCTTAGATCAAGCTCAAACCTCATTGCTGCACCCTGCCTTCAGCTGGAAAGGGATAGACACCATTTGTGACAATATCCTGAGTCACCGATTCCCAGCTGCCATGTGCGCTGCAATTCCATCTCTTCCTTTCCGACTGCACTCCCTAGAGGAGATTGGGAACAACTGCAGTCGGCAGCTCCAGCGTGGTGTGTGCGCTTACCGGGATCCACACAATTGGTGGACAACCTCTGTCTACGTCTATGGGGTGAGCTGCCTGTGATTTGTTACTGTATGCCTGGTGTTCCCACACCGGAAAAGAGAACAGGTGTAGAAATATTAATTTAAAAAAATCAGTTTCTTGATACTTACTAGAAAAAATATCTGCATTGTGGAAATGGTGATAGGCTATCTTCATTAAATAATCAGTTGAGACAAGAGATGATGCCAGTAATGCTCTCACAATGAGATTGTGTGATAATGGATGAAAACTAAGAATCTAGAGTGGTGAGGAAAGGTGCAGTAGTTACTCCCTACACTAGCAAAGTTCTGCTACCAGGAGCATGGGTCCACTGTGCAGGAGCTGACAGGTTATTTGTTCTATCACACACTCCTGTGTTGTGTTTGTTACTTGGCTTGTGCAGTGTCCCAAAGAAAGACTTAAGCTCAGCAGGGAAATAATGCAACATGTTGCTGTTATTTCATCTGACTGAAACATTTTCACTGTGTAATGCTTGCTGCTAGCCTTGTACATAGCTCTGAGGGAAGCTGAAACACAAAACACTTCATTGAGCTTTTTGATCCAACAGGTCTTGACATATTGCTGCTGGACACATCTATGTGTCTGATATGAACTGTGACAGTTCCATTCTGTCCTGCAAGAATAACAGCATGTTAAACAATACTATTCTGTCCATGCCATTTCCACCTATTGACTAAAAAGTTAAATTCTCATTAAGCTAGTTTTAATTTACATGTCATAAAGTATTAGTTAATGATCAGCTGATTTTCCTGGCGTGAAGATTGCAAAGTATATAACACACAGATTAATGCTTGTCTGGGACCAAATGAGTTAAACCAGCTCCTTCTGCTGAAATGCCCAGTGAAATAGTGATGCTCTTCATATCAAATCTGTTTGCAACAGGTCACCAGTGTTTGCTTGGGACAGTTCATCCTGTTAGCAGGCACTGATCCGGCTACGGAGGAGATACGTGGGTTGTGCTGACTCATGAAAGCAGGTGCAAGTTGCATCAGTGAAGTAAGGAGTGGCTCACCTTAGAAGCAGGATGTAGGTTTTAGAGTAAGAACTCTTAACAAACCACCTTTAGAAGAAAATTGGGGGGAAAAATACATGAGAGAGAGTTTGAAATCTGCCTTGATGAAATTCTAATTCTTCTTGCTGCATCAGTGGCTTATTCCAAATAGGATAGGTGAGGAATTGTTAACACTACTGAGGTGTCTTGGGAAAGCATGCACTGTAGCTGCAGACAGCAGTAGTCCTAAGGCAAGTTTTCTGGGGAGAGCTGGATGACAGCTGTTCAAAAACTTACGGTTACTCTCTTGTTCCTTCTTGGAAGATCTGACTCATCTGTCCCTGTCCTAAACACACCAGTTTCAGTTTCTTGGGTTTTCTTCTCTCATTTACCTCATATCCTTCAAGATTCCTTTTTTATCTCTGGGCTTAATTCTATTAAATCCAGTTCCTTTGACTCTTACTTTGCCTGTGCTTTGCACCTGCTACAGAGCCCCAGAAAACTTGGCAGCCAACCCTTGGGCACTCTAGAGAAAACAACTGTCTAGACCAGGCACCTTCTGCCCGATGCCCTGGACATACCCCAGAACTCCCAGGCATTACTCTGTATTCAGAACAACATATTGCTATGCAAATGATTGCTTTCTGTTTTTCCTCTTACCTCTACAGAGTTACATTCACCTGACTTCTCAGCAGGCACTAGCCTAATGTTTATTGATCTTTTACAGAGGTCTGATTCAGAAGAAGATTGATAAAATCTTGTCCAGCGTTTTTGTGAACTCATAATTGCACCTGCCTCCTCCTGGGGAATGAGGCAAATGGGAGTGAGGGAGCCCACAGAATAAATAGTACCTTCTGCAGACCTGGAGATAGTGCAAGCTGGAGGCCATCACTGCAAAGACCTTACAGAGCCTCTGGTATCCAGCAGAATTTAGGAAGGTGTGTTATTCTTTCCTAAAAGGAAGAGAAATCAAATCTTGGTCTAAAGAGTCCTATGGCATGGGAAGGGCAGAGAAGCTTTAATGCAAAGTTGCAAGCTGTGCCCGTTCACAGTTAAAGCCCCTGTTGCCCTAGGCAATCATTGAGCCTGTCAGTGTCCTGCAGCTTTCATACAGATATGTGACCAAAATAGCTCCACAACTTTACAATGTGGCTAAAAATAACTTGCAGGTCAGCTTTTTTCTCAAAGGTGGTGGTGACATCAGGGGGAGAGCACTCTTGCTCCTGTTCAGTGCAGGTAGAACTGGGTAAACAAAGCGAGGACAGCAGCGGTTTAGCTGAGCAGCCTTGAGGAAAGGGAGGTGATAAGGGATGGGAAAGGACTGAGGAGAGATGGATTGAAGTGTCAAAGGTGTGGGCGGACCAGTTGCTGCTGACCAAGTTAGTGTGCTAATACCCAGACAACTTCTCGCTGGGGTTTTGTTTCCATGATGTTTGAGAGTTATCAGTCTGTTCCTGTCTCCTTGTGGCCCATGTCAGGATGTGTCACTGGATGGGCTGGCCAGCCAATGCAGCGTTTCTTGCTCCTCGTTTCCAGACAGTGAACACAGCCCATGACATCACCTCTGGCCAGCGGCGGATCAGAGGCTAGGCCATGGCAATGTCAAGTGTGTGTTTTGCTGTAGCCATTCAGCCAGAGAGCTGATCTTTTACAGTGCAATTTGCATGTGGAGAAATGTGGATGGCCCTTGTTCTAGGGGGATTTCAGGTTTTGTTCTTGGGCCAGAAATAGGCTGTTTTTATGGGGTTGAACTGTCTGTTTTTGTAGAGCATTACATTTTACCAAAGGAGCAAAGCTGCACACCATGATCCTCAGAATTTTAGTCTCTGTTGTGTATACTAAGTCTGGCCATGGAGATGAGTCTCAGCCAAGTCTGGAAGTAAAGTGCCTGATTTGGAACGTTATGGGAATCTAATGTAGGTTATGTGAGGTTTGCCATGCCTGCAGCTCCTGTGCTGCTGAGGTAAGTGTACTGCAGCAGGCTGTGCTAGTGAGAATTTCCTTTGTGCTGCACGTTTCATGCCTGGCGCTTTCATAGCGCTGAAAGAGGGGAAGGAGACAACAAAAATGTGAAAAATCGAGGCCAGGTCATGACTGTCAGATGAGGACAGAGTCCTGTAGCCAGTCAGATGTGACAGAATGCACTTGCTGATGCTGCTACCAGGAAGCTTGAGAGAAATGTGACTGAGTGATAGCAGTGCGCATGTGCCTTTGGAGGAAGGAGGCTATGTGTGAGCTCTTGCAATGCTTTTCTCTGCCCAGCAACATCGTTGCTTCTTTTCCTGGTGTTCTGCTTAAGCAGCTGTTCTGCATTTATGATCCAATCTATTCTTCATACAGGGCCATCTTCACACTGAGCCACCTTCACTGTCACTATCAGGACTGATAGGACCTCAGGTTTGTTTTGAGTAAGCACTATAAATAGGGCAAAAGCACTATAGTTACTGTTCTCTTAAACTAGTGTGAGTCTTGTAGGACCAGCCCCTGTCCCCACCTATTTAAAATGGCTCCTGTTGCCTCACAAGAGGGAGACTTCAGCCAAATGCATCTCCGTATTGACGAGTATAGAGAGAATTATGTGCGTAATCATCTTGCTAAGAATTTCATTTGATGTGCAGCTGGAAGTCAGTTGCCAATAGAAAAGGAAAGTCTTCATCCCTACTTGTGTGCTTCTAGTGCATTTAGAAGCTACAGGCCACGTTAATTGCAGACTGCAGTTAGAACAGGTTATAGGTAAAAACAACTCAATACCATCACCATGACCATTTAGTACAGTCATTTCTGAGCACTGCAATTTCTCACCACAGCCTGCTCCTTCCCTTCAGTGAGAGCTGTTCCCTGGTCTGCCCTGCCCAGCTTGTAAATGCAGCTCATCAGTCTCTGCTTCTTTGCAAATGAGCTGCGTAGGTAATGGGAGGAGGTGGAGGAGGCAGCAGCACTGCAACCTGCCCATCCCCAGCCGGTCATAAAGGCTCCCTGCTCCTTAGGCTTTCTGAAGTTATTTGCCATGTGAACCGTGTGGGTATAAAACTTTGTTGTTTCCTTAAATGCTCTGCCTTTTGCAACAGGTCATTTCCCAGTGGGGAGAACAGGCTGTTGATGTGGTAGGCACTCAGCTTGTCGTTTGGATGAGATCCAGAGCCGATTAGTTTGGGCGCAGCAGTGTGCTAACACAGGCAGAATGCACCCAGACTGGCTCCTGTCGAGATAGCCCCGATCTCCCCACTCTCCCCACCTCTGTCCATGGCCCCCGGCTCAGTGCGAGCACCAGTCCCTGGTCCAGGTCCTGTTCCTGTTCCGCTCCCTGCCTGCACTGGCACGCCCACAGGGAAACAGAATTTGCACCCCGTGCTGCGTGCCCATGTCCTGATCAGTACCAACCCTTGCAAAGCAAACAGTGATTTGCCTGTCTGCACTGACTCAGCTGTGCTGAAGGCAGGAATCAGTAATAAATCCGGTTCAGTAAAGTCCATAGGTAAGGAACAGCCTTCTGTAACAGATACCGAGGCATTTAAAGGAACTTGCCTCTGTCCCAGGAAGTGCACTGCAGTGAGCAATGCTGCATTGGGCAAGAAAGGCTACCCAGGAGCCATTAATCTCTCAACATCTGTAGCCCTGCGGTTGTAAGCACTGGGGGTTGTCTTCCCCTGCCTGCAATTACTAGCTAACAACTGGGAATTCAAAGGAATCTGGGCTATCTTTAGGAAGCAAGTACCTACTCTTTGCCTCCTCTCAGGAAGCAAGGTCCTTCATTACAGCCTATCATGGTAAGGGGCTTGCAGATAAGGAGGAAGGGCAGGAAACCTGCTGGGCTTTGCTCCTTTAGCAAAAATGTTTTCCATAGTCTTAGCACTGTGAGTCAGCATTTCTAGAGCCTTGACTTGTTTACAGCAGTAATCAGTGAGATGGTACAAGGTAGGTGGGGTGTGGAGGTATGTGTCTAAAATGAGAAACCCTTTGCCCAGGCACAAGTGGAGAAGTTACCAACTGTATTTTCCATTTGTGACTAACGGGAAGCAAAGAATTGGATACCCTAAACAGTAACTGCAGTGGAGCCATTTCCAGAGTATGGAGTTTCCTAGTGTGAGTAAGGGAATTGAACTTCACAAAGCTGTAAATATCCTGTTATCATAGTTCACTTGATGTTTAAAAAAAGAAAGAAAGAAAAAAAAAAAAAAAAAAGACTGCAAATATTTAGGATTACCAGTGTAGTGGGATAAAGGTAACACTTCCCAACTGAAGTGGTATGGATTCATTTTGCATTGACCTGGCCAGACAGGCCATGGGACAGGAATTCCCCAGAAGTGTACAGGTAACAAATCAATCTCTGAAGTTTCCATTCAGAGCCCATACCTGCTCTGGAATAAGGAACATCAGCCATGGGATATCTTCTGTCACCACATGCAAACTTTTTCCCTATGCCCAACTGGTCAGCCTGGCTGGATCTCGTGGTAAAGGGAGGTGACATTGAAACCAAGATATTTTAGATCTACAACCTCAGTTCTGCAAAGGTGTTTATTTTGAAAATTCTAGTTTCCATAGCGATGTAGTGCTGTTCTCTCTCATCTTTCTCCCATTACCCCAATCTTAGCAGCCATTAGATAAATTATCAGTGAGGCAAACCTTAGCATTTTCTAATCTTAAGTGATTTTATATGTGTTGGTTCCTTTGTGAATCAGAGGCATTTAGTCAAGGATTGACTCATATCCTTTACTGGGGCTGACATGAGGTCTATTGCAGTGAAAAGATGATAATGAAGAGTGAATATTATTAATTGGTCTTGAATGAATTTGTAGGCTACTTTAGAGTGGGGGTCTTATATCTAGAATTCTGGTTCAGTTATATGTCTTTAGATTTTACTTGTGTTCCTCTATAGCTTCATTAGGACACCATATTTTTGTTTCATACATGTAGTAAATAAATCCTTTTGTAAGGGTTGCTGTGTACTGCTGTTCCACTGCTTTTCTCCACCACAGAGGTGACTTTTGGACACATTTCCCCTTCCTGTTCTTAAAAGAGCCAGTGCTCGTGGCTCATTCCTTCATTCTTCTTTTCATTATCTACAAAAAAAAAAAAATCAGTTAAGAAAATAAGGCACGATCTTTTTTATTGGTGTTTTGTTTGTTTGGTGGTTGTTTTGTTTCCTGGTGCATCTGGCCTTTCCTGGTTAAGGAACTACTAGTTTTGCCAGAATAGTTATGCAGATTGGAATGTAAAAATCCCAGACTTAACCCTGCAGCAATAATGGCATGCAAAAAGCAAAGATGTGGAGATGATTTATTCTGATGGTGTAGCTTGCCTTTTAAGGAGATGATTTAGTGAGTTCTTTTGCCTATATGAACTGTATCTCCACCTGGGGAGCTATGCCAGAATAGCTGTTCCACAAACCCTTTGCTGTGAACAACAGCCTTTGTCCTGGAATTCAGTCCTCATGAGTAGGTAAGCCATGAAGTACAGAAACTGTGTGGGAGAACGAGAATGGCACTGTGGACCAGATTCCAAGATAAGGAAGTAGGGCTCAGTACAGGCAAGGGTTAGCCTTTGACTCCTGCAGCATCCTCACTTAGTAACAAAAATACCTGAATTGTATAACATGGAGCACAGATCCAGTAAGTTGAGGATGCAGGAACTCCTCTGTGGAATCTGGATGTTAACAGGCATCTGCTACACAGTGCCCACTGCTTGCCCTGTCAGTCAGTCTGTTTTCCTCCCCAACTAGAGCCATCAGCTGTCTTGTTTGTATTCAGTCCATGAGGTCTTCAGAGGAGATGGGTTTTTAAAAGTAAGTTCTTCACCCTGCTTCTATTTGAGCTCCCCAGGCCCTGGATATTTGGCAGAAATAGCCTCTTAAATCCCAAGAGGTAGAAGCTCTCTTGTGCTCCAAAGAATAGTAAGCCTTACAAATCTCTATTTTAGATGTCAAATATTTACTTTTAGCTCAATTATGCCCATTCATTGAGAAAACTAATAATACTTTGCTCTTCACAATATAGCTTATCAGTGAATCCTGTATATATTTTATGCAAAACATTAAAAGGTGGTTGCTTATCTTTTCATTTACCTTTTCTTTTTCCTTTCATGTTCCTGCATTCCTATGTTTTGAGATAAAGTGAACAAAAGTTCTCCAATTGCTATTTCTAAGCTATGCATTCTGCAATACCTTCACTGTGTTCTTTCTGATTCACTCTCTCTGAGGTCAATGGTCCCAGTCTTTTTAAATTTCCTTCAGACAAGGGCTCTTCTCAATCCTTAATCTTGTAGTCAACCATCATTGCCCTGTGTCACATAATGAAGCAGCAGTCACAGTAATAACTCAAACAATTACCCCTCCAAATCTTGTGTTCTGTCAGTGCTGGGCATTGTTAGGTTGGAGACCCTGAGTGCAAACACAAGCAGTGGAGGCCCCATGTGCCAAGTGCAGGCATACCCAACACACATTTAAAAACTAATAATGAGAAGAAAAAAATCCCTGTTTCAAAATAACTGCTTGGTATCCAAATGGAATGAAAATTAAATGTGACTAGCAGCCTTGTGACTGTTGTGTTGTATAACAAGATAAAAAGTGCTTGGGATTTGTGGATTGAGCTTTTTTTCATTTGTCTTCCAGAGGTCAAAGTCTATTGCAAGCAGTGACCAACACAATTCCCTGTGTAAGTCAGGCAGGACTGCCTGTGCCTCAGGTACTAACAGCAGGGGAGTTTATGCAATAATGGGAGTTTGTGTGGATTTCTCTGTGGTCCCTGTGATGGTTTTAGGAAGCAGGAGGAGATCCAGAGTTGTCTGAAAGCCAGGATTCTTTGAAATCCCAGAGAACTAATGATGAGAGATGGGGCTGAGGCCAACCTGCTAGCCTGCCTCCCATGCTGCTTCTTGTATGTGTCCAAGAAGCTGCCTCCAGTTTATACAATTGCACTCTAGTAAACAATTTTGCATGCAGGTATGGGCAGCAGATGTTACTCATGCCTGTGTGAACACTTCAGTGTCTTTCTAACAGGGATGATCCTCAGATTGAGTCCTGTTAAACAATGGATGTACCCACCAGAAGTCCCACTGGTTAAAGCCATTCTGTACAGCTTGCTCAAAACACTTTGAAGGATAGTCATGCTGTCCTTCTTTGGCCACTCGAGGGGATTGACTCACAAATATGAACAAAATAAAATTAGATGTCTTAAGTGGCTGCAACCCCAGCTGTGTCCCCACTGCTCAATTCCCAGAAGGTCATCCCTGCAGCCAGGCTGGCTGTGGAAGGCAACTCCTGAGCTGCGGTAGTGACAGCCCATTCTTCAGGGTATTAATATTTGTCTGGCTCCTCTGTGAAACAGTTTAGGATGCTTAACCAGAATAAAAATGTGCACTTTTCCATCTGAAAAATTGTTTTTTAGTTTAATTTCTCAAATGGGCTCTGAGAAGCAGTAGTGTTGCTGTGAGGGCAGGGCAGAGAGAGATTACCTTCCCTTTTGAGAGCAGCCATTTACGACAGTTTTGCTGCCTCACAAAACTGTGCCCTACAGTTATTTTTGGTGTTGGACTGCCTTAATTTTCTGGAGAGTGAATGAAGGATTAACATAGTGTGCTTATGGCATTTGGAAACTAAGCTATTAGAAAAAAAAAATCATAATTCAGCATGTGCTAAGTTGGAAATGCTTAAATTGCTAGGGATGGAAAAGACGAGTGTCCATGGCATCCATTCCTACAATACAGGTAGGGGTTAAATCCTTTTTTAATTCTTTGGGTTTTGCTGCCTTTTAAGACCTCTAACCCAATGCCTACTATCCAGCTGCCTCTAGAGAGAGAAGTCTTTAAAGAGACTAGCTTTGTACCTATAAATAATGTACACAGCCAAGTACAAAAATGGAGTCAAGGAGAAGCTCCTCCTTACCTGAACGTAACTGCAGCAGTTCTGTGAGAATAGCTGTGGTCAGGCTGTGAGCAGCACTCGTACCCTGTCATCCATCTTAACTAAACTGCTTCTGAGAACTAATTCTGAGATTCTAACACTTGAATATCAACTGGTAAATCACAACTGCCTCATACTGAAACACATTAGATTCCAGTGGCCAAACATCACAGGGTTTTGAGCAGTGTGGTTATAATCCTACTTGGAACTAAAGGTCTGCTGGAGTGCTTTGTTAAGTTGGATGTGTTGGAATATGGAGAATTTCGCAAGTCTGAACCCCTGCTATAAATGAAAACACTGTGGCAAAAAAATGTAAATAAATACCACACATACTTTGTGTAAGAGCCCTTCCCAATATCTATAACTGCGGTAATTTTGGTGTTTCCCAATTCTGAGTTTTAAACAGGAGACAGACACATGAAATATTACAAAGCAAGCATTTTATTTTTTTTTCAGGGATTAATTTTATAATTTCACTTTTAACTTACCTGAAAACAGTTAATGGAAACTAAATGTAGTGTTCTAAAGAGGATTGCCTTTGAAAGTAAATAATTTGTTCTTGAGAAAATAACTTCAATAGCTTCTCCATTTAACTGCATTTTAATATGAACACAAAACTCAGCCCGGGTCAGACTCTCCAGGAAAACTTTCTCATGACTCCTGTAGCAGTTGATTCATTCCTTGCTGCCTTAATTTCGCAGCTTTAAATGGCAGGTTCTGTGCAAAGCCATCCACTTCAAAGTTTCATAAAACAGAACTCTGAATAAATTACTGAGTTAGAAATTACACTGGCTGTGCCCAGCTTTGTGCCTGGATGTGGGAATACTTGGCATGGGATGTGGAATTCCAAGGAAAATTGCCTCTTTGCTGGCTTGCCAAAGCGCAGTAAGAAGGAAAACTGCTGCAGATGAGCAGATATGGAAATCTCCAGTTTCCCTTTTCCAGAGAACACATCCTGAAGAACTGCTGAATATTAATGCACATTATAACTGGCGCAACACTGGGCAAACACTGGGATTAACAGAAACTGCTACTTCTGGAGGGGATGTGTCCCAGTGTAGCCACGGGGCAGCACCGACTGCTGGAACAACTCTTACCTTTGAAATGCATCCCTGCGGATGCAATGTGGAATCAGTAGGAAGGGGGAAAGGCCCACCGTGTTTGGACACACCGTGTAAGGGTGTGAGATGCCCGTGCTTCATGTGCCAGGTGATGAGCCCCAGGCTGTATTATTTTAGGGTTTTTTTCTCTCTTTTGCAAGCTTTAGATAATATAATATTGGTAACATAACACTTCTAAGCAGTGACAGAGTTGCTTTGTCTTTCACAAAGAGACAGCCCACCTCCCTCTGTATTTGGATTTCTGGTACGTGTGTGTGTGGAGATGATGTGTTTATAATTGTTTGCTTTCTTCAGAGTCTTTTGAAGTTTAAATCTTCAAGCCAGCTCCCTATATTAAAAATAAATTCTTCCAAGCCACCAATAAAATGTCAGCTGTGATTAAAGCCCGACTCTTCATTTTAAGACTTGTCTCCTAAGCACTGTGAGGTCACTCAATGAGTCAGCGTTTGAAAGGACCAGGACCGTTATTGTTTGGGTAAAGCCCAAAGTTCATCCTTGCTTGCTTAAATGGTTTCATCACATTTTAAATTGCTTTGCATTGTGCTGAAAGAAATGTAAAGTGCGGGAATGATTTGGCAAAGAACTTGTGATATTTCAGGCACCTCAAATCTTGTAAAAAACCCTCAGTATTAATGCTGAAGTTGGTATTTCTGGTAAGAAAAAGCTTTACCTTCTGTGAAGTGGGAAGCCGTGTTTGAGGCATAAGCTTTCAACTGTGTTCTCTTAAAATAAAGCTTGGAAACTGTAAAACCTCCAGACAAGGGCTCTTGTACAGTGCCAAAGTCTAACAGGGCTTTCTAGACACATGAACTTTATTAATTTTGTTTACTTTATTAAAATAGTGAAAAAAACAGAACAGAGCATTAAGCTGCAAGGAAGAGCCTTGAGAAGCAAGTCAGTACTATTTTGAAGACTATCTGTGGAGCCCGTTTATATTTTTTGTGCACATTAATTGTAACAGTCTTTAATTACATGAACACATTTTATTTTGTCGCTTTTCCTCCCTGCGTGCTGCAGTGCACACTGTTGGCAATATTTGGAGGCAGTTAATCACACCAGAGCAGCAGGACTGCCTCTGTCTCCAGCCTGCGTCAGTCGTGGGTCTCCCCATTCTCTCTGCCCTTTTCTTACATTCCTAATTAACTCCTGCCTCAGTGACTCACTGTCCCATGCAACCCAAACCCCTTTGCCTCAGTGCTGTCTGGAGAATTGGGCCCTGGTGTTGAAGAAGGATCCAGGAGCAGCAGTTCAATGTCTTGCCCTCCTGCAGTGGAGGCTGGTCGGAGCAGAGACGGGAGTTCAAGTCATTTAGCTGCAAGCATCCCCCCCGGCACATGCTCAATTGGGGATAATCAGAGATTGAAATTGTATGAAATCTGTTCCAAATTCTGACAAGTTTCAAGAGTTCTCCTCCTTACACTCTCGGGCTTCCCCAACAACCTTTGAATTTTTGTTAAGCGTCAATTAAATCTCTGGTGTTCTCTCCGGAGGTGGACAGGTGCATTTGTTGAACCCACCTTTCCCGGGCCGGGTGGGTGCTGAGCACGCCCGGTGGCGGGTCTGTGCGGGGAGCGGTGGGTCCGCCCGGGCGGCTGCGGGTGGAGCCCTGGAGCCGGGAGAGCTCGGGCTGCCGCGGGAGCGCTGCAGCTCGGCCCGGCAGCGATTTGGGGCGCTGCTGCTGCGAGCCCGGCCGCTCCCGGTGTTCACATCCCTGCCCAGATCTCCGCCGCGTGGCCCTGGCTGGGGCTGTTCCAACCCTTTCCGCCTGCCGCGGGGCGCGGTTCACCCGCTTCATGACGATAAAACGCGGCTTTGCAGCATCCCGGGCCGCCCTCCTCCCGGTGGCCCTGCGGTGAAACCCCCCGGGGCCGCATGCCGCTCCCCGCCGGTTATGGAACACCCCAACGGCGAGGGCCGGGAACGGAGGTGGTTCCGCCGTGGCCGCTCGTTCCGGCTCTGCCGCGCTCACACGGGGGAGGGGGCGAAGCGC
>WEKY01034336.1:862657-890171 GCA_013390045.1 Picathartes gymnocephalus
CCAGGGCGTTCGGCCGCCTCCTCCCCGCCGGGGCTGGGGCTGCGGCCCCGGGCCGGGCCGAGCCGCCGCTGGCCGAATGGCAGCGCCGCAGAGGCGGTGGCCGGGCAGCGGCGCGGAGGGAGCCGATCCTGGGCAGGGCCGGAGCCCCTACCACGCTCCTGGGGGACTCCTCGGCTCCAGCAAATCCCTTCTGGGGAGGCTTGTGCGGAGTCAGAGCGAGTGCGTGGCCTCCAGCCGACCGGAGTGCCGCGTACTTTTTTTTTTTTTTTTTTTTTTTTTCCCTTTTATTTTTCTTTTANTTTTTTCCCTTGAATTTTCCTTTTACATAACGAGGCGGGAGGTGGGAGGGGGCCTGGCAGCAGCAGAGCGGGGTCGGCAGTGCCCCATGTGCAGCCTGGGCAGGCAGGGAGGGACCTGATCGGGCACACGCTAAAATAAGTTACCGAGCAAAAATAAGTTGAGAAGTCATTTCACTGTTTGCAGCGTGCCCAGGGTTTTAATATGTGCCTAGGCTGGCACCCCTCCCTTCCTAGCTCTGAAACGGTTTGTGAGCTTGCCAGATCTTCTTCACCTGTTCTTCTTACCATCCTGGTTTTTACCTCTATCCTAAATTTTGGTTGCTGCACCTCCATGTCCAGGCCAAGGCCAGCTGTGCCAAGTGTTGATTTGGAGAAAACTCAGGCAGCTGAGCTGTGAATACTTGAGAATTGGAACTAGAAAACTGCTGACACACTGACTTACTGAAATGGATTTTGTTCTTCATTTTATTTTTTCACTCCTCATCTGCAATGGTCTTATGACCACTCTTATTGTTTTGTTTCATTAACAAGTGGTGTCAGAAGTCTTGAGTCATACAAGGTCAGCTGTAACATTCTGCACTTGAGAGGGCTTCCTCTTCACGCTATTCTGAAATACTTAATTTTAGAGGATCCCACCGTTCTAGTTCTCTTTGGGGTCAAGTATTCATGGTTAATTTTCTTAACAACGTATTTGAAAGTTATAGTGGAAGTTGCGGTGGTTACAGATACTTGCATGTAGTAAAATCCTTTTTGATCCCCCTCGGCAAACTCAGTTGTGGAATTTCTGTAAAGATTCCTACAAGGATTCTTGTGTTCCCGACTTGCACAGAACTTGAGCTGTTACATCTGCCAGACATCTGAGGCTCCAGGATGTGAGGGTAACAATGATTTTTAGTTACAGCAGTTAATTTCAACAACATCAGCAACAACAAAAACATTCTTTTTCAAGCTGGAGTTTTGCCCGCTCCAGTTGTTGAGGGACTCCCTCTCTGTGCTGACTCCATGCCACCGTGGCTGCAGATGGAGCCTTAGGTGGGTCAGTGGTTGTGGGGGATGTGAGGCTTTCCAGCCTCGGGAAGGAGAACGGATGAGTCAGAGGAGCAGCGGGTGCAGTAGGAGGGATCCCTCTGCTCTGTCCGCAGCTGGAGTGTATTTGTTGAGCGGGGCACAGTGTGCTGTCCCTGTCTCCCACTGGGGCTCCAGGACTTCTCTTGGGGCTTTAGCAAGGGTCCTCGAAAGCAGCAGCCCTCTGGCCAGAGATATTTAAAAAGGAAAATAAAAGAGAAGTTTGAAGTGGTTCAGTGTGGACTGCCCTGGGCTTCCAGCTCTGCTTGAATTGTACTCCCAATATTCACTTCACAACCATAAGGCCTGGAAGTGAACTTCAGAAGAAGAAAGGAAATCTGAGTCTGCAGCACAATATCATGGTTTTATGAGTTGGAGCCCTCAGCAAGAACTTGATTTCTCGGGTCTCCAGCTCATACCAACTCTCCTGAAATACTAGTTTTTCAGTGGGCAAGAGACCCGTTGCTGGTAGCAGCAGTAGGGCGCTTGCAGGGATGCATTTTGTCTCAGTGTTATCACCTTTTCAGTTCTAAAGAGCACATGTAGGGAGGCGCTGGTTGCTATCTTGAAATGCAGTGAGGAGATGTGGTCACATTTTCTTTCCTCCATCTTCAACTGGACTTGGACTGCTGGTGTTGCAGGCCCAGGAGCTGATGGAGATGGTAGGAGTTGTCCCTTGTTCACAGTGTGTATTCTGAACCTCCACAGATCCTATCACAAAGGCAGTGGATCCCACTGTCTTGAAGCATCCTGGGAATTAATTTTTTCCTCTCTGTGACTTGGAAATAGTAGCTGATGAAATAGCTCTCCAGCTTGCCAGTAATCTTTAGTACAGTATATTTTCCTGACAGAGTATCTGTATTTTCTTTTGCTTTGTTATGTTATCTGTGTGTCACTCAGTTATGCGAGAGTCAGTCCCGGCTGGTCCTTCCTGCTTAACCCTTCTTGCTGTGGGTTCTAGCAAATAAATTTATGCAGCTTTACCTCAGAGACTAGATATTTTCCTATTTTAAAATGTCTGCATGAGGAAACTGGATATGTTTGGGGCTGACTACAGCTTTCTGCAATGACAAGTCTAACATTTCACATTCTAATTCTTGCCTTTTGCTGTTTTTGGCTTCCCTCTAGGCTACGGAGAGCTAAATGGTAACGCAGGAGAACGAGAAGTGTCACTAAAGGGCCTGTGCTCTGATGAAGCCACCGCCCCAGGATCCAGGGTACCCAATGGCAGCCAGCAGCTCGTAGATTCTAGTGTCACCCCAAAGCAGACTGTGAAGGCCAGTGCCTTGGGGAAAGCTGGAATCAAAACGAAGAACTTCATTCAGAAAAATAGCATGGACAAAAAGAATGAGAAGTCCTATGAAAACAAACACAGAGAGAACCAGTCCTCAGACAAGCCAGAGGGAGTGTCTATTCCAAACGGCGTGGTAACCAATAATTCCAGCTACATCACGAATGGCTACGTAGGCAAAGGGGCCGATAACGATGGTAGTGGCTCCGAGAGTGGATATACTACGCCTAAAAAACGGAAAGGCAGGCGCAACAGTGCCAAGGGCTGTGAGAACCTGAATCTAGTACAGGACAAAATAATGCAGCAGGAGGTCAGCGCACCAACCTTGAAACAGGAACTTGAGAGTTTCAAGCCTGATTATAGTGAACAAAAGGGGAACCGAATTGAAAATACTAAGCCTGTTTGGAAATACGAGGCTGGGGCTGGTGGAGCAGGCCGGGGAAAGCCTGGGCTCGGGGATGTACCGCGGAAAAACTCTGATGCCAAACCTGGGGTTAGCAGCAAGAAGTTTGATGACCGGCCCAAAGGGAAGCACGCATCATCAGCTACATCTAAAGAGGACTCATGGACCTTATTTAAACCACCCCCAGTTTTTCCAGTGGACAATAGCAGTGCTAAAATAGTTCCCAAAATTAGTTATGCAAGTAAAGTTAAAGAAAACCTCAACAAAGCAGCTCAAACCCCATCCACATCATCCTCATCATCTTCATCATCTGCTGGGGAAACTCAGGCCCAAACATCAAGTCGACTGTCCCAAGTCCCCATGTCTGCTATGAAATCTGTCACTTCTGCCAGCTTCTCCAATGGGCCGATCCTCGCAGGGACCGATGGAAGTGTGTATTCCCCAGGGGCCCAGCCACTGCTCTCCACTGCTGCTAGTACTGTACCATCGACCTCCTCCTCTGAGTCAGTACCCCAGGACATGAGTACAACTTCGACAGCCCTCGAACAAAAGAAATCTGGCCTTTTTATCTACCCTTCAAATATGCAAACTGTGCTTCTGGGGACAGCGCAAGTCGATTTTCCTTCGCAGACGAATCAGCAGAACCTGGGGGATATCTTCCAGAATCAGTGGGGCTTGTCTTTCATAAACGAGCCCAGTGCTGGACCTGAAACCGTTGTGGGGAAATCTGCAGATAATCAGTTAATGGAAGTGACATTTCAAGGGGAATATCCTGCCACTTTGGTTTCACAGTGTGCTGAAATCATTCCCTCAGGAACTGAACAACCTGTGTTTCCTAAGGCTTATGAGCTGGATAAACGGACTAGCCCTCAAATTCTTAGTGCTATTCTTAAGCCTGGGACTGCTGTTGAGGGTAGTGTCTTAGCTTTGGAGTCGCATCACACAGGTGACCTACAAAAGGCAGACACCGGTAGCCAAGGTGCTTTAGTGTTTCTTTCAAAAGACTATGAAGTAGAGAATCCTCTGGCCTCTCCTACGAACAATTTGCTAGCCTCCGCCAAAGAACAGAGGTACCAGAGAGGCCTAGAAAGGAAAGATAGCTGGGGTTCTTTTGACCTGAGGGCTGCTATTCTATATCACACTAAAGGTAATGGCTTAACTTGCTGCCTAAGGGCATTCTCTTCTTTTTTTTTTTTTCTTTTTTTTTTCTTTTATTTTTGTAAATGCAGTATTCTAACATGATATGTTCCTTCCAGCAATTCTAATTGTGTTTAAAATGACCCTTCTTTTTTTTTTTTTTTTTTTTTTTGCTTGTGTATCTCTCATGGCAATAACGGTTTGGGGAAGTTACTCAAAGGGTTGTTTAATTAATGTTAAAGGGTATTTGTTCCCTATTCCCGTGGACAAGCATGAATGGTGTTTATAGGGGTGATACTTAGCAGGTCCTCCTAAGCTACTCCACATCGGAAGGAGTTAAAATGTGTCGATTCAGCTACTCTGTTCCAGCTGTACCAGGTGATATTCTGTCACTGTGAAAGCTTCATAGTCTGTACTCACACCTCTGCCACCAAAGTGTTGCAGCTTCTCCCCTGGGCAGATCAGACCATGAAATCATGGCTTTGAAGGAAGAAAAAATTATTCCTACAGCTGTAGGTGTGATTTATTTTTTAAGTATGCCCCACACACACATTTTCCCTGCCCCTGAGTATTACAGCAACAGCAAGACCAATCTTTTCTT
Organism: Picathartes gymnocephalus; assembly: GCA_013390045.1. Classification (NCBI taxonomy): domain Eukaryota; kingdom Metazoa; phylum Chordata; class Aves; order Passeriformes; family Picathartidae; genus Picathartes; species Picathartes gymnocephalus. Next base: position 867,454 of record WEKY01034336.1, read on the forward strand.
ATCAGCTCCCCTGTAAGCTGCAGATTGAATTCTCTCCTTGTCTTTGTAGGCCACATCTTTCAGATGATTTTATTGCTTTCATGGAGTCCTTTGTAGTCCAGCTCCCTTTTTTCCTGTTTTTTTGAGATTGAAATGACTCAAAAGGAATACAGACTCTTTAAAATGGGAAGGGAGGGAAGCCTGTGGGATGACTTGCTTTCTGCTTTAGCCTCAGCCCCAGAAGTTCTGAGGACTTGGGGCAGTTCTTGGCTTTTGGTGCTGGCCCAGTGTTCAAGGGAGCCTGGTTGTGTGTTCCCTTTTGTCACAGTGTTATTTACTCTTGACCAACACAAGGGCAGTTCCCTTTTTTGACCTTTCCCTCTCCCTGCACCCTTCTACCCTGAAGGGAACAAGGTGATCATCCTTTTTTTTGTTTAGTATTCCACATGCATATGGGGATAATGTCTTGCTCCCCTGTGCCGAGGGTGGGTACTTGGCTTTGGCAAATTTGCTGTTCTGACCCGCTGCAAAGTTCCCGAATTACACGTCACAAACTCTGTATAGCATAAAATCGGATGCCTTCCTGTAGTAATAACAACCCCAGTCACTTAAAAGTATTAACTCCAAATATTTTTTCCAAATATTTTATTTAACGTCCCTCTCAAGACGTTAACATTTCAAGCTCTAGTGTTCTTGAGAACAGTGTTCATCAATTGATTTTATCTGGGTCCTCTCCCTTCTGCTTAGCTTATTCCAGCATTAAAGCAGGCTTTCTGTTCTCATTTTTTTGTGTCTGCTTGCAGCCTAAATCCCAGCTTCCCATCAGAAAATGGGAGTATCAGAAAGCATAACGTGAAAGAAAATCCTCGGTGATCTTTTTCTTAATTTTGCAAATATTCCCTAGACTTCTGTTTGCCTCTCTGTTTTTGTCAGCCTGAACTTGTGGAAAAGCAATTGTGCTGCCGGCAAGGCTCATCAGCTCTCCCATTCTCATTTGCTGTGAAAGGCAAACCTCAGTGAAACAATAGGAACAACAGGAAAATAAAGAACACTCCCATCCCATGTCCTCTCAAGGAGGTGTTAACTTCAAAGTCTGGCCGCTGTTGAGCTCTTCTAAACACAGGAGTTAATTACATTTGTTGGCAGGAATGGCCACTTAAAGCACCCATTAAAATACTGTTTTCTGCTCTTCTGCATGTGAATGGTCTTGCTTGGAGCATCCAGAGCAAACACGCTCATGATTGCCCGGGGATACCCGATCCTGCCCCAGCACTCATCTCTGCTAATTTCTTTTTCACACTATGTATGTGCCATCGTCAAGGTGTCACTTATGGGTAAAAGATGATGGATGTTTCTAATCAGCGTTATTATTGCAGTGACAAACAGCTTAGGCTTGTCTTTCTCCTATTTATTGTTCGAAAGTTATTCCTGCTTTACAAAACAACAGATCAGTCCAGGTCTTAGTAGTTCTGTAGTGATGATGGATGTTGCATTTCATCCTTGGGGTGAGTTAGTTTAAGGAATATTTGGAGGAACGGTGCCTCCTGTCCTCTCTTCATGGTCCTGCAGCCAGAGCCCACCGTGTGCTGTGAAATGCCTCAAAACCGGAGCTGCAGGGTGTGTTGGCAGGACAGCAGTGCGGGGGTTAATTCCCACACTATTCTCTCCGTTTATCTTGGGCTGTTTTCCTGAGGTCCATCTCCAAGCCAGCCAGTTCCTCTGCAGTAGGAAAAGAACGATTTCACTCTGTTCCTTTTCACAAGCTGCCTTTTCCTCCTTGCTCGGGAGAGCGTTTGCCGGGGTGGGTGTTAGGGCAGTCGGGTCCTCAGACTGTTTGGTTTTGATTTTGAGAGTCGGGTGAACTTCTCCCTCTCAGATTGATCTGTTTGCTTTTGAGCAAAGTCTCAGTGGTTTGATCTTTGCATCTGCCCTGCCCTTGGGGTTATGAACACAAAGAGGAATGATCACAGGACAAGGACAGGGGTGAGCGTGGAGCACTGTGGGGTCCTGGTGTGTTCCCTACCTTGAGCTCCATGTGCAGTGGTTCAGTCCAAGGATGAAGCTCTGGGTGTTGTAGAGAAGAATGAGCTGTAGTGTGGGTGGTTGCAGTGCTTTGAATGTCACAAGTGTGTACTCTTTTTTGCACTGTTTGTGCCTGTAACCGTGACCAGGTTGTGTGGATTCTCATCCTGGACTGTAAATTTCTCTGGGAAAGCCTCCAGCTTACTCAGTAGCTTTGTTCCAGCAAACCAGGCTTTCCTGTGCGTGGTTTGCCCAGCAACTGCATGGGACATTATAAACTGTAATTGCTTCACAGCTTCCCTGTGGAAAGATGGATGGAGTAGGTGGCACCCAGAGAGAGCTGGCTCTGGTACAGTGATCCTGTAACTCACCACAGTATCCCTGAGGGCTGGTGAGGCTGGCTTCAGAGCACAGAGAGGTCCTGGTGGAGGATTCCTGTGTTCCTTTGCCTGTACCCTGACTGCTTTTTCCCCAGAAGTCAGAGCACTGGGAACATTTAGGCAAGGATGATGATGCACCCTCTTGTTCTTCTCTTGGAAGCTTTTCCTGTTGGTTTCCTTGTACCCCTGCTTCATGCCTTGCTTCTTTCTTTTTTTTTTTTTTTCCTCTGTTTAAAGGGCAGAAAGATTCCCTTGATCATCTGATCTGCTTGAGTGTAAAACACGATCCTTCAATGTGGCTGCCTTCACTGACAGCCCGTGCCACTCGGTGTTTGTGACAGTGCCTTGAAACACTCACGGGTGACAGATCTCATTTACCAAGGGAGAGAGAGCTGATTTAGCTCAACTCTGGTGGGCCCGCTCTGGATGTGCTTGGAGACAAGGATGGGCTTCACATGGGGAGACTGGAAGGCCCAGGAAGGAGTAGTGTTCTCACTTCAAGTCACTGTCCCCTATCTAGGTTAAAGTTGAACTTCTGCCTTGATGTGGCATTGCCAAAATCCTTATCTTTTTGAGGTAAAACTGATTCTTGCAGACATTTTGGTCCTTTTGATAAGGAGGTTGAGTGTATGTCAGCTTTACTTGCATTGAAACCAGCATCTTCTTACTGCTTTAGTCCTTTTAAAGACAGCTGTATGAAACACTTCATATCAGAATAATTGTCAACGCTTTGGAGAATTTTGTCATGTTCAGGCAGTTGCAGTCTTCCAGGCCAGGCTGTCACAAACACTGAGCTCTAGATGGCAAGCTTTGTGGTGGGAAGCTCGGTAATTTGCTTGTCCTGAGCTAAAAAGCAAATAATTGAGGCCTCCAGCTCAGCTGCACAGCAGCGAAGACCACATGGATGGAGGAGAGGGAGCTGCAGGGTTTCCCTTGTTCTTGCCCCTGAGTTTCTGCCTGTGCTGCTGCTTTGTTCCTTCCCAGTATCTCAGTTGCAGCAGCATCTTTGCTCGCGTGAAGAAGCAGGAGAGCAGCACGGAAAATAGAGCAAGGCAGCGTGGGCCAGCCAGGAGTGGCGTTCGCCAGAATGGTGAACTGGGTCAGAAGAAATAGCAGAGCTGTGAATTCAGCAATTTTCATCCTTTACATCAGGAGAGGAGGGGAAAAAAGCCTTGGTTTCCCATCCCCCCTTGGTGAGAAGGGGTTAGAGCTCGCTCTGTTGGTTATGGCCTTGTGGGGCAAAAGCTGATTTAGTTCTCCTTCCAGTCCCTGCTCTTTCCAGTTGTCAGGATGAGTGCAGTGTATGCTGTACAGCCGTGAGACTCCACAGCATGGAATACTTATTCTTTGCTTTGTTCCCAGGGCTGTTCCCATACTTAATCATTGTCCTGCAGATACAAACAGAAAAAGTCAGACGAGAATGGTCCCTTCTTGTTATTTCTTTAGCATTGTATTTTAGGGACAATTTTGGGATTTATAAGGACAGTGAAAGAGCAGCATGGCATTGTGCAGACACTTCTGTTAGCAAGGACTGCCTCTCTAGCAAGGAAACTGTGTGTAAAGGTGCCTGTCTTAGCAAGTTATTACAGAAACACTTCTTTCCCCTCCAAGGTTATGTACCAATCCTGCTGTAAAATTTATTGACCTATGAGGAATCCCAGCACAATTCACTGGAGTGTCTGTTCCTGGCATCAAAGCTTTCTTCCAGTGACCCTTTGTTTCAGTGATAGTCCCAAGAAAAGGTGGTTTAGGTGGATGTGGCTGGGATTGTCTGCCCCAGGCAGCTCCTCACCAAACCAGGAGCCTGGGGCTGTGGGGAGGCCAGCTAATTGTAAAAAATCCTGGAAAACGAGAGGTTGGAAGGGGCACAGGAGGTGACCTAGTTCTGTCCCTGGCTTAGAGCAGGGCTGGCTTTGATGCTGAGTTGTGCAAGAGTTTGTTGATAACACTTTTTCCTACTGGGTTGGAGTCCACTTGAGAAGAAAGTTTGCTGTTTCCCCAGCCACATGTCTGGTTTTGGGAATGGTGGCTCCTGTTGGGCAGGTCTTTGGAAAGCAGGAGCACTGGGTTTTGGGGCAGTATCTGACAGACTGGACTCAGGCTGATGGCGAGGATACCCCTTTTCTCATGCAGGGTGAGCAACTGCAGGAGTCCTTTGCTTAAACTTACTCTGGAAGGTTTATCTAGGGAAAAGAGGCTCAAGAACAGAGCTCTTTGAGCCCAAGGATGAAGGACTGAAAGTAGGCTTGGGGCCTCTTGCATGCCCAGTTTTTGGGGGCTGTCTTTCCTTCTGCTTGACTGGAGCCAGGCGTTGGGCAGCCGTGGATCTGCTGAGCTTCCTGTCCACCAGGTCAGTCACCAAATCACCCTGTGACAATGCCCATGGCATATGTCACAGCACCTTCTGTCAGTCATAGGTGACCACAGCCTGGAACTGGCAAGAAAACTACTGTATTACCTAGTAAAGCAGAATAAATCATACAATTCTATTTTTAGATCAAAGAAATCCCTTTTTTCCCCTAGTTTTGTGTTGCAGTTAACCTAAGACTTATTTTTTTTTTCCCTTGTGAAGTTGTTACTTGGTCACTGTGCTTAACCTGTGTTGTCCCCTGTCCCTGTGCTGCCAGGTGGAGGGGAGGACCTTGCTCTGCTGTGGCAGGTGATATTTAATAAGAGCTGTTATTGCATTGTTTGCTGATGGTCTTTGGTTGTGTAGCTTGGTCAGGCATCTGTCAGCCAGTGTGTCCAGGATTTCCAGGACACTTTATACCACCCTCCCTTTCTGAAGGAGGAGAAGAGAAATTGAAGTCTGGAAAGGTTGTAGGTTTCTTTGAAACAGTTTTGTCAACTTAGTAGTTTTTTTGTGTGTTCTTAACAGTATCTCTGTTTGTATATCTGTTTGCCTATTGTCAGATACTCTTAATACAAGGAGTTCACATTCTTGTGGTATCCAGAGGAGTTAAGGCCAAATGAAGTGCACAAGATAACGTGGCCTGTGCATGGACATATAGTGGTGGGTGGTGCTTCAGCTCTGCCTTGTATTTGATACTCAAACATTGCTCTAATGTGCAGGAACCAATAACTCAAGAGTAGTTTTCAGTCCCCTGCCTTTGGGGAAAGCTGTTAATATGGGAGATGTTCTTTAGCTGTTAGGAAACGATGCATCAAACTGCGCTGAATGGAAAACTCGCTCCGCAGGAGGTAATTTTAGTAGCTGGTTCATTTTACTTCAGGGGAATCTGCATCTGGCAGATGAGGGAGGCAGTCCCTCGCCAGCCTCCTTCTATCCCAGGGGTGTTAGAGGCTGGCTCCTATTCCCAAAGCACTTAGGGCTCCCCAATAGAAGTGCAAAGTGTTGCTGTTACTATCCTGACACAAAAATAACAGACCTCGTAAAATTTTGTCAGGGCCTTCCTTACAAAAGGCTTAATTGTGCAGGGAGGGCTGGCAATATTTATTTGCATGCAATTTCCTGCCCCAGGGAGCTGGAGATTGTAAAGGACAAAGGACAGATGAAGGGTTGGAGAAGGGAGGCGATTGATGGAGGTGACACTTGGCACACATCGTGCTGAGGCCATGGATTTTGTTGGGCTTTTTCTTCTTCCTTTCCCATGCTGGTTAGTTTACTTATTGCCTTGTTTTGTGCTTTACTGCACATCCCATGTACCCTGATAATCCTTTGCCATTACTTTTTCCTACCAACGTCCTATCACCCTTTCTGGCAGAAAAGAGACTTGAAAGGTGGTTCTTGCAGGTTGTGTTCCCTCTAAATACTCATTTTCTATAATTTTGTCTATTGAACTTGGGCACAGGGTACAGTCAGTGTCTTCATAAATACTCTAGCTCACAAAATTCCAATTTGATAGCAGCTCAAAGTGGTTATTTTGAATGGTTCTCTAGAGATGCAGCTTTGTTTGGGGAATATTTTAAGAAGAGCCTTCTGTTTCTCAGTGTGAATGAAAAGAGCATTTTACTTTGCTGTTATTTCTTGGGTAAACGAAAGCGTGTGCTTGTCCAGGGAGAACTGGGAAGGGTTTGTCTTTAGCTTACAAAGGTGTTGTAGAGGTAAATTGGGGGAAGAACTGCAAGCCAGGTGTGTGGAGCATCACATCTTGCTCCTGGACACTGTGTTGGCAGCAGCTCTGCAGAGATGTTCACACAGCAACCCCTGCCTGGTGCCTCAGCACGCTGTGAACCACGTGCAGCTTGCTGTGTCCAGCAGTTCCCATTTCACACACATCAGCTTGTAAAAATCATCTCTCCAGGCTCCTTGTTGAGGCTGTAATGTGCAAAGCAGCGTTGGAGTCAGAGTAGTAAAGCCTGAAGTTAGATTGTGATATGTAGGACTGGTGAATGGTGATGACATTTGTGATGCTCAGCTTGGCTCTCTGACCCTTAAGACCATGTTAAAGCCATCCCTTTGCCTTTTATTGCTGGATTATTCATGTCAAATTTGTGTAGTCCTGTGGACTGGGCTGGGGCTGTGCTGCCGGGGTGGGATGGAGTTGGCTCTGTTTGAAAGCCTCAGCACAACTGCCACGCTTGGAAAATTAAAGTGTGTTTGGAGTGGTTTCTAATGGCAGCATCAATCTGCATAATAACAGTGGTCTCCTTTTGCCTCCACAGAAATGGAAGCAGTTTGGAATTTGCAGAAGCAAGGTAAGGATGTTGGAAAGAATAAATGAACCAAATTGCTCTGTCTGTTGGGATGGGGGATGAATGAGAGTGGATTGTCTGTATGTCTGGAGATGCCTGGGTTCAGTTCTTCAGTGCCTGTGGTTTGTAGTCTGCATTTCTCTCTGTTTCAGATCGCTGAAATTCAGGACAATAAGCTTTGCTATAATGGTGAGCTGCTTGGAGAGAATCAGTCTCTAAAAGAGCAATAAACGCAGTGTCAAATTAGATTTAATGACTCTTTCCTATGTGTATACACTATTGCTTTCTATTTCTGGTGTTGGGTGTCACATCCAATAATAAGTTTTAAATTCTGGTGTATCCCCACAAGTCACCTGAGAAGAGATGTTTTTGTGGGAAGAGCCATGTGGAGACTTGTGTGCTGCTGTGGGGAGCAGGCTCTGCTCTGGGGGAGCCAGCCTGGCCTTGGTGTGGCTTGGCAGGATGGGGGCCATCCAAAGGAAAAGTCTGTTAACAGCCAAGTACTTTGTGTTTATTTTCAGCCACAGGGCCTGAAAGTAGCTTGTCCAAAACTTAGAATTCTGCTTTCTTTCCAGATCCCAAAAGGATAATCACTTATGATGAAGCCATGGATCGCCCAGATCAATGAAGGTAGCAAGACAAGACTGGCTGTTATAACCTTTCTGCAGCATTTGTGCTGTTCGTGGGGGACAAAAAGGCTTTTATGCTCCTTCTAAATCTTCAGTGCAGCAGAGGAACCATAACTAGAATCACAGGATAATATATACAAATATATATATAGTTATTTAAAAATGGCAACTGAAAGTAATTAGACTTCTTAAGGAATCTGAAAAATTTATTTCAACGAGACTACACACGTGATTATTTAATCTCCGGTACTGAATAGATTTTTTTTTTTTCATTTTTGTTTTGTTTTGTTTTTGTTTAAAGAGTGAATGCAAGTGATTAAGGAATACAGACTCAATTACAAGCCCGGTTTCAAAGTTCCTGCTGTCGTCTACATGGGCAACAGCAACCCACTGGAGAGGCATTTCCACTTGACAAGGTTTCTGTTTCTTGTTCTGTGACTGTAGTGACACTAATCACAGGGAAATCAGGATGATTCACCATCCTTCATCTCCCCTTTCCCTTCCACCTGCCCTGTTTGGTTTCTTTTTTTTTTTTTTTCTGATTTGTTTTCCATTGAATGCTGGAGAAACGCCTTGAAGTTTGCAGAGTTTCTTTTTTTTTCCAGAGAGAATTATAAATCCGCATGTTTTGCCAGGAGTAAAGCAGCAATCCTATGCTGGTGATATTATCTTAAAAGGATCATTCTGCTGAGGGAAAGATGGTAATACTGCAGTTCTAGGATGCATGGTGAAGTCACACAGTTGACCTGGCTCCTGTTACACGTTGGACTATTGCAACTGAAGAGTTATTTCATTTTAAGAGACAACATGGAAAAATAAGCAATCTGTTTAGGCATTTAATATGGAAAAAAAACCAACAAAAAAACCCACTGTTCCCACAGTTTAATGCCATTGTATTACTGGGAGCAAGAAAAAAAAAAAAAGACAAAAAAAAAAAGTATCTTCTGCTTTCTGTAGGTGCTTCATATTTGCTCTGTCTGTCTCCTAACACTAAATGTGCTGGATTTTTTTCCCATTTTCATTGGAAAACTGAAGAGGAATTGAGTTCTGCTAACCTTCACCCTTCTTGAATTATTTTTTCTCTTAAAAAAAAAATTCAAAATAACAAAAAAAGGAAAAAAGTTTAAAAAAAAAGAAAAAAAAATGGGAATTTGAATCCTTTTCAATTTGTCCATAGAACGCCAATGGCTGGGCTTCCTGCCCCTTGGAAATGCTCTTTTATATTTTAATGCAGTCTGTGTATTTCTGGGCTCTGCTTCTAATTATCTCTTAATAAAAATATATTTTATTACAAAAAAAAAATGGAGGACTTAGGAATGAAAATAATAATTTTAAAAAATAGTTTAAAAAAAATCCCAGGGAAAGGAAAGCTTCCTAGCAGTGGTAGGGAAGGCTGAGCAGAGTGCAGGCTCCAGCTATGTAACCCCTCTGTCCCATTGCAGCTTGTGTAATGTGTCCAAATCATCTGGGGGTTGGGCAATTTTTCTGGGTTTTTTTGAAAGGTGGAAAGTTGACAGGGTCCAGTGCAAGAGTGAGAAATGAATAAAGCAGAATTGTTGACCAGCCCCAGCTCCCCATGTACCCAGTGCTCATTGTGGGTTTCTGTGCCCTAATCCTGGCTCCTGGGTATCCAGGTCAGCAGCAGTTGGTGTCTCCTGAAATGAGACTGGACCCTCTGGGGCATTACAAAGAATAATAGATAAGCCCAAAACTTTGGAATACACTTTGTGTTCAGATCTGTCCATCAGGCTGGTGTCCGGTCACCAGAGAGTTCCACAGGGCTCCATCCTTGGCCCAGTTCTCTCCAACACCTCATTAACAACCTGAGTTCAGGACTCAAAGAGATACTAATTTTGCTGGCACATTAAACTGGGAGGAGCTGTTGACTCCCTTGAGGGCAGGGAGGCCTCAACAAATTCGAGATGGGCAATCACCAGCTGTATGAAGTTTAACAAGAGTGAGTGTTGGATTCTGCACCTGGGATGGGCAGCCCTGGATGGACCAGGGAATGAGAGGCTGGAGAGCAGCACCATGGAAAGGGAGCTGAGGGTCCTGGTCCATGACCAGTTGGATCTGAGTCAGCAGTGCCATGGCAGCCAGGAGGGCCAGCAGTGTCCTGAGGGGCACCAGGCCCAGCATCACCTGTCCTGCTCTGCACTGGTGCAGCCTCACCTGGAGTTCTTGGGGCAGTTCTGGGCACCACAAAGTAAAAAAGACCCCTCTTAGAGAGCATCCAAAGGAGGCCATGAGGATGGGGAAGGGTCTGGAAGCCTTATGAGATCAATTGGTTTGTTCAGCTGGAGGATACTGAGGGGAGACCTTACTGTGGTCTTCAGCATCCTCCCGAGGGGCAGCAGAGGGGCAGGTACCAATCTCCTCACTCTGATGGCCAGTGACAGGGAATGGCCTACAGCTGAGTCAGGGGAGGGTTAGGTTGGATAGCACGAAAAGGGTCTTCACCAAGAGGGTGTTTGAGCACTGGAACAGGCTCCCCAGGGAAGTGGTCACAGCACCAAACTTGTCTGAGTTCAAGAAGAGTTTGAACAATGCTTTCAGGCACAGGGTGGGATTCTTGGGGTGTCCTGCTCAGGGCCAGCAGTTGGACTCGAGGATCCTGATGGGTCTGTTCCAACTCAGAATATTCTATGATTCTATTGCTTTTTTTTTTTTTTTTTTTAATTAGGAGTATGTAGCATGTGGTTTTTTTAATTGTTTTTATACTTTTAATAAGATTGTTCCTGAATGAGACGCTTGAGTTCATGGTGGGACAATGCAACTGAATTCTGTACCTTGTGTAAGACGCTCGCTTTCTGCCACGCTTAAACATTTGACTGTGGATTGCCTACTCCATTTGATGTATCCAAAGCTATATAGTATAATACTGAGTGTGATACTATATAGTCATCATGTATTGTATCAGTCCAGGTTCAGAAATGTGTGGTTGGCCAGTCGCAAATAGTTCTGTTTCACCTATAAACTGTACCACCTCTACAGGTGTGTGTAACTTTGAGATGTATAACATGTTTACAGATGTGCCCGACATTTAGTCCTCTGACCTTCCTATTTTTAATTCTGTTGAGTCTCCCAACTGCTTGCCAAAAGTCGGAATCGCCTCCAGCTCCACTGCTGAAGAGCTGGGGCGTTCCTGAGCTTTAAAGTGTTGAACAAACTGGATGGTGGGGCTGGGAGAATGAAGGTGGCAGAAATATTCTTGTTCCTTTTTTATTATTATTATTTTCAAAAAGTTGAAGGCTAATAGCAAAAAGTTTCCAGTTTGTTTTACTGGCTTTAAGGCTCTGCTGTGTATTTATTTGCCTTGTGTAGTCACTTGTCGCCTTAAGGGCTGGGTTCCATTTAAAAAAAGAAAAAAAAAAGAAAAAAAAAAAAGACAAAAACACCCTGTTTTGCTTCCCTGGGGTCTGTGCTGTCCTGTGCCCCTGCCCCAGATCTGTGCTCGGGGCGATGCAGGAATTGAGCAGTGCTAACCCTGCGCCTCTAGAAAGGTCTGAGTCTTGCTGAATATTTGAGGACTCTCATCTTGGCCTAGTCCAGTCTGTCAGCTAAATAGCAAAAGAAGTGCTGAGAGAAACACGGGTTGAGCGATGGGTTGGGCTGGATTTCCCTGATGCTCATCCCTGTGGCTTTGCCTCGCCAGCGGGACCCATCCAGAAACACCCTTGGCAGCACCTTCTCTGCTGTATTTCTGACCATCTCTGTTCAGATATCTGTCTGTCTGTCTGTCTCCATGAGCTCCACGGCGTGTGCTCAGCGCTAAGCAGTTAGGAATTCCTCTCTCTGAGCTCCTGTAGCTCCGGCTCCCCAGTATTTCTGGGATAGACTATTGCCTAGAGCCAGGCAGGACCATGGAAGGAACTTCCTCGTGCTGTCATGTAACTCACCCTGTCGCTGTCTGCAGTCCTCCCCAAGTCCTCACACAATTCTTAACTGAGCACTTATTAAAAATATCTTAAGATTTAATCTGTTTTCTGATTATTTTTGTGTAAACTTATAAAAAAAAAAAAAAGGAAAAAAAAAAAACCAAACTGAAATTGAGCTGTGACTAATTTAGCACATCGAAATAACGATAAGGTGTTACTGATAAGTCTCATGTTTTGTTTTGTTGTTTTTTTTTGTTTGACTCAGAGTATTAGTACTGTAGCATAAACCAAATACAGCCCGGGAAGGGGAGCAGCAGCTTCCTGTCCTGGGTCTGCACCCGAGGGTGTCTGTGGGGGCGAGGAGCCGGCGGTGCGTGTGCGAGCATCTGACTTGTGAGGAGAGCGAGCGTGTATTTATTTGTGCCATTGTTTTCATTACACTGAGTAAAGAAAGTTTTAAAACAAAACCCCTTAAGTACGTGTAGTATCGGAAAGTGGCACTAAGGGTGAGATCGTGACCTATTTTTTTATTAGCTATGAAGATACTAATTCAGGTTAAGGCTTCTCTCTCGTTTCTGTTCCCATTGTGAGTCCCTTTCTTCTTGTTCCCTTTCCAAATTGTTTGGTTATGGGAGTGAGGATTCCTGCACAGGCAGGGGCTGTCTCCTTTCTCCTCTGGTCATTCCCCACCTCTCCTCCTCTGCCAGCAGGTTCTTTTGGGGGTCTCTTGTACAGGGTCTTGTGTAATAGAGGCTGGAGTGTGTACTGCCAGCCACATCCAGCTTGGGATCTGCTTGCTCTTTGGTGGATCATGGAGTGTTCCATGTGCTCCAAGAGGTGATTTAACAACTGCTCCATGACTGGTTTGGGGCCTTCAGTCTCTGCTCTCTCCCACTCCACTCATCTGGTGGATTGGCAAAGCAATGGCTTTCAAGCTTTGGTTGGAGTTTGATCTTGGTTTAAATCCACCTCGATTCTCTGTGAAACCTGGTAGAAATCTCCTGTCTCTTTGACCAGTGGGTAGCTCCAGGGCATGATTCTGTCACTAACCCACTTCAAACCTTTCTGAGCTAGTAAATCCCACTTTTTGCCCTTCACAGCTGCTGTTGGACTTCTTTGAAATCTGGAACGAAACCAAATTCTCACTAGGATGTGAGTCTGGTGACTGGGAGTGGGTCAACCAGCCAGCTAAATGGAAAGGAAAATTGCTTCCTGCTAGGAAAATAGTAGGAAAAAAGAGAGCTGGAAGTTATGCTCCCAGTTGTGTGTGTAATCAGTGCTTTCACCTTCAAGAGAGCTTTACGGTAGCACCATAGTGTCCTTTCCCAAGTGGCCAGTGGGTGACCTCAGGGACATCTGGGAGTGATGGCATTCACAGCCAGAACTAGTTTTCCTGTGCGTCCAGTTTTTGGCCTTGATTCAGTAAATTTGCTATGGTGTCCCAAGCTTTCAGGAGTCTTGCCCTCTCATCCCTAGAAGACTTTTCTGTCCGTCCATCCGTTGTGATTTGTTTTCCTTACAGAGGCTGTTTACAAGGGAGCTGGTTGAGGTTGGGAGGGGAGAGAACAAGGATTCACCCACTTTAAAGCTGCTGCACGTTTTCACACCGATGTGTAAGGCAGGAGAAGGGCTGGTGTGGTGGAGGAGCCAAGAAAGCCAGAGTAATTCTAACTTTGGCCACCACCAGAGTGTTTTTCCATGTGGGAAAACCCAAGTGCACACAGCTGGGAATCAGGAACCTGGACTGGTGGGAGGGAGATCTCAATGTGCTGCCTTGCAGGGATTACAGAGCTTTAGAGGTTTGCCCAGTACATGTTACACCCCGGGGTCAGGCTGGCTCCTCTGTCCTGCCCGAGATCCTCTAAAGCAACAGGGGAGTGGAGCTGTGGATGTCTGGGGAGATAAAAGAGCCCTGTGGTGGCCTCATGTCCTGGGCATGAGCCCATTCCCTCTGCTGGGACTGGAGCAAGAGTCCTGCCTGTGCCCTCACCAGGGGCTGCTGAGCTGGATTTATCTTGACTGTTAATCAGAAAGCTTCGTATAACATGTCCAGAGCTCTAAAGCCATTTTGTAAGATAGCAGTGTCCCTTTTCTACAGCCTTATTAATGAGTAGAGTATCTTTAAAAAGAAAAAAATAAAAAAAAAGAGTTGCTCATTTCTTTCTGTGGTATGAAACTTGTGTACTGCGAACTTCTGAACATTTAGCAAAATAACAACTTAGAGTTTTCTTAAAAAAACAACAACAAAAAAAAAAACCAACAAAAAAATCCCCAGCCTGTCTGCTTTCCATACCGTCTTTCCTCAGGTGCTAAATAAGGGTTCCAAAAATGGATACTGCTTTAGGAGTTTCTGCTTTATTCTTAAAACACATATTTTTTTGCTTAGGTGTTGTAAAGATATTTTAACAAGAATGGTTTTTTTATGTAAATAAGATTGTGTCTTTAATTTTTGTTTTATCTCCTTTTTGTCCATATTGAATAGTCTAATTTTCATTTTTATCCTTTTGAGAAGGACCCTCTTATGCCCTTCCCCTAGGACATTTCATTAAGTGTTGCTGCATTTAAGAACGAATCTACAACTGTTCATTGTCTTGGATTAATGCTGATGCTGCTGCTATAAGTAACCCTGAAAATCAAGAATGTGTGATGCACTTTTGTTTTTCGTTTTTGTTGTTTTGTTTTTTAACATGACCATGTAGTTCCTCTGCGGATAGTTGAACCCTCCTGTAACACAGCCACTAACTGGGGGAGTGTAGGAACTGGGGGAGCTGGGGTGTAGGACTGGGGTGGACCTGATTTTGGTGCTGACCTATGGGAATTTCTATGCAAACGCAAGCAAAGGAGAACTCTTTCACTTGAGAGAACACTGTGCATTTTTTTTTTTATTATTGTTATTTTTGTTTTCTTTTTTCTCTCCTTCCTTTTCTCAAGCTGCTATTGGAAGGGTAGTGCAAATCCCTGAGGTTTTCAGCTTCTCCTTCCTCCATGGCTGGTGGTGCAGGAAAGGTGCCCGAGTAACTTGTAAGGTAGAAAAACCTCAGTCAGCTCTTGTCTCGTCTCCGGTTTTAATATATTTGTTTTCTATTTGAATTTACCTATAGAAGGAAATTGCTCATCTCTACAAAAATGTCTTTTGAATGCTTTATCTCAATGTGAAGTTAACCAGCAGTATTAAGGATTGCAAGGCCTCCGTCCTGCCCTTATCCCAGTGCTGGGGACCCTCCGGCTCCTTCTCCACCTGGGGTCAGATGTTTTCCAAGAAAAAAGCAAGGTGAAGCCATCCACCCAACCAAAACCTGCCAGTGAAAGGCTTAGGGAGCAGGGGAGGGAGGTCTCACTGCATCAAGGCACTGCCATGAGGCACAGGCAGGTCCAGAACCTCTTCTCTTTATAGGTCACGCCTGGACCGTGGTGGGGGATGTGTACCCTGGAGGAGGAGTTTACTGGAGGGGAAAAAGGGACTTTACTTGACTATTTATAGAAGATCCTTTAGGAATACAAAGTACCTCTCTTCGAAGTGAGGGAAGAATGAGGAAGGTCTAAAGTCATGTAGGAAAACCACTTGGGGATTACAACTGCCTGGAAAACAGTCTACAAATACATAGGCCAGAGCTCTCTGCCTGTTTAGTTAGTTTTTTCAGCATCAATTTATTTCTTTTTCGGCCAGCGTTTGCTCTTTTACACACCCAGATGTGTGTACACCCAACTCAATGTGCCTTGCACGTGTGCTTAGTCTTTCTGGAGAGAGGTGGTGGGGTGTGAGCTGGGGACGTGGCTGGAAGGGCCACTCCCCATCCACAGTCGAGGGTTCCTTGGTGTCCCAGTGACCCTTCAGATCAAAATGAGACCTGGACTCCAGCCTGTGTAGTGGCTGTGTTCCTTTGGGGATGATGCCCTGTGCAGTGGCACCTGTGACTTCAGAGGGGAGTGGGAGGGAGGGAAGGAAAAGCTGCTTCGCTCTTCTGCGGACAAAAATCAGCATTGCCATGGTTTGCCTGCAGAGCCGAAATGAACCAAGGTCTGGAACTGGCTTTGCTGGAGTTCAGGCTTTCTGTGGCACCATGATCCCATTATCCAGGGGCTTTATTGCCTGCCAGGTTGTGGTTCTTGTTTCTGTGGGGTTTATGAGATTTTTTTTTTGGTAAAGGAGAAGTCAACACGCCTTGCTTGAAGTTAGTGAAATCCAAACGCTTGTGTTTGCAGTCAGTGACTCAGAACCCCAAGCTGTGCAATTCTGGGTTCTCCATCTCCTGCCCCAGCGTGTGATGGTTCTGTCCAAGTCTTTCTGTACTTCTGCCACAGTAAATGTGAAAGCTTGCTTGCATTATTTTTTAGAAATGCATTTTGCACACTCGGGTTTCGCTGAAGCTCTGTGAAAAGGTTAGTTTGAAGCAGATAAATAAAGCTATGCACATGTTTTGAAAGTTTAATTTGTGTCTCATTACCAGAAGTGACTTATCTGCCCTCTTTTGCATTCCTGTGCTGTCATTGCCTCCATTCTCTTCACCATCTCGGAGGGTATGATGTAAGGTGACAGTTCTTTGCTGACAGCTGTAGCAGAAAACTGGCGCTTCTTGATTTTTTAGTAGCCTTTCTCTCCCCTTTGCTTTCTCTGTATCTCTCTGTATAGCTATATAAATATATATATTATTTTTTTATTTTAAAGAGCCTACTTTAGTAATTGAATCGGAGGGAGCGGGGTGTGCTGGCTTGTGTTTCAGATACACTTTGTGCTGTCGGCTGAACCGGTGCCCTTTTTGTCTCCAGGGAGAGCGTGGTGGTGGCACCTGCCGATGTCCCCATGGGGACGGGGAGCCCCCACACAAAGCAACTTTGGGGAGGGGATGGAGACCAGTCCACTGCGCTGCAGGCCAGTGGCATGGGCAAACTCGAGGCTTCCAATGACAAAATGAACCAAGAGGAATCCTACTGCTGTGTATTCCCACTGTGAGGCAGGAGGGACAGGGTTCCTCATTATCCCGCTGCGGGGCTGGAGTGGAGACTGGGTTCCCTCCAGCCTTGGGGGTGAGAGCTTTATTTCGGTTTTGTTTTCATGCATTGGGTGCGTTGGGTTGCAGGTACCACCTTTGGAAACATGTTGCTTAGCCCAGAGCCTATGTGTGGGAGAGTTGGGATTTTGTGAGGGGAGAAGGACCCTGACAGCTTTCTCCTCCTGTTCCTTCGCCGTGGCAGAAATTTGTACTAACTTGACAGCTTTTTTTCATACAGAACAGGGCTGCTTTTCTATCTACCATCACACGTGTACTTACACACCTTCACTGGCTTCCCAGCTTCTGAAGGTCCTCAACTTGTTTACTGGGGGGACTGATGCCCCTCTCTCCCCTTTCCCTGAATATTTCAGTGTTAAGGGCGGTGCAAAACACAACCGCGCGCTTCGACTGCGAGCTGGGGCCCGAGAGATCCCTGCAGGCAGAGCCAGGTGGGGTCTGTCTCCTCTCCTGCCCCTCTTCCCCGTCGATAAGTTCTCATTTCGTTCCTGGTTTGTATTCAAATCGCTGCGAGGGGTTGTGCTCTACCTGCTCAGGAGCTGAATTACCTCTGACCTGCAGAGAGGGGCAGCCCCTCTTTGGTGTCGATGTTGTAGTGTGCGACCACACGGATCAGTAAAGGTAGTCTTTGTTTCCTTCTCCCCTCCCTGGTAATTTCTGATTAGGTTAATGCACTCTGTGTGCTCAGCTGGAAAAGCGTAGGCATTTTCCTGGTGGTGAGAGGGTGGCTAGAGGAGTTTAGTGTAAAACCTGCTGTAGCTGTGTCTGGCGCAGCCCCTTGCGCTGGTGTGGGTGATGTCACAGACTGTAAGGATAGGTAATGTCCATGAGCTGTAATGGCATGATGTATCTTTACCAATGATGTCATACTTCACACTAAATGTTTTGAAAAAAGCAAAAAAAAAAAAGAAAAAAAGAAAAAAAAAAACCTTACCTGAAATTTTGTTTATTCTGCACCAACAGGTCTTCAAAATTTATCCAAATTTTATTATTTTATCAGGAAAAAAAAAGAAGAAATTTGTGTAGATCGAATACGTTAAGACAGACAATAAGTGATGTAAATTGTTGAATAAAAATTTTAAAGTTTGTGGGTGTCAGTGTGTGACTTTCTTTTTTGCGTTTTCGGGGAGCAGCCTGGGTTTAGATCCCAGAGGCCTGGCAGTGCTGGCCACAGAGCCCATGAGCTGTGTGCACGTGGGTGGCATGGCTCAGTGGGGTGGAGTCCAGGTGTCCTTTACTTTGTCAGGGGAAGGAGAGGGCAGGGAGGGAAAAATCCAAGGATTTCTGTGCAACCGTGGGGGTCTGAACCTCCCTCAGCGTGAGCCCCACCACACTTCAGCCCAGCTTAAAATAAGTAGGAAAGAGTCTGGTCCCTGCTCCTGGGATGAGGATGGGCAACCTCAGTCCCAAACACCCAACAGCAAATACACACCAAGCTGATCTATCTTTTTCTTTCAGTCACATTTATTGGCAATTGTGGCAGTCGGTACCGTTTTGGGAGTGTTGTTTCATAAGCAGTGGCAGTACGAGAGGGGGTGGTTATTTTGGGAGGGGAGTATTAGCACCAAGAGGGAGCCGGTGAGCTTTTGAAACCTTGCAGAGATGTACTGGGAAGTGGGGAGCTACTGCTGGACACGCCTGATGGATTGGATCTGGGAGGTCTGGGCGTGTGAACCCCACTCTCTCCAGTGCTTGTAGTCTCCACCATGGTGGTCAAACTCCAGGACGTACTGGTAGCCACGGTACCCGGGATACTGGTAGCACACCCAGCTGCAAGAAAATGACAAAGAGGTAAGCAGGGGGGTTACAGGGTGTCCCCCTCCTGCCGTGGTGGCACAGTGATGGCAGCAGGTTGTCCCTGCTGCTCCTGTCCTTGGCCTGTCACTTACGCGCCGCACTGGATCTTCATGGAGCCCACTTCGTTGTTGGCCCAGCCCATGGCCTGCAGCGAGGGGTAGTCATCAGCAATCTCCCACTGGCGGCCGATGAAGTTGTCTTTCTCGAAAATGGTGATCTTGGATTCCTTGTGATTCTGTGGGGGAGAGCAGGGGGTCAGGGGGACGTGGTGCTCCCTCCCCAGCGTGGGTGGGAAAGGCAGGGCTGTCATTCCCTATGGCATTACTCAGAGAGTTTCCTGAAGAGGGAGGTGTTCAGACCCTGGCTGCTTGGAGTTTTCTGGAGGGCTGGGAAGTGTCAGCTATGCCACAGCTACTGACTCAGGCTGGCTGTCCCTTAACTCTGGCCATATACAGCTTGCCCAGAAATTCCCTCAAAAGCTTCAAAAAACAGGAGAGAGAGAGAGCAAATCCTGCTGGGATTGGTGGGGGAAGTGCTGAGTCTGCCCCTGGTGTAGCTGTGTTTTCCCTTCCTAACCTCACTGCCGTGGCCTGGGACATTTTAACGGGTTCCGAGCTCCATGGGACACTCACAGCAGAGCAGACGGGGCGGAAGGACATCAGGCGCTCGATGTGGTAGGCGTTGCTGCCGCTCCAGGCGTCCCAGCGCGGGTACTCTCCCCTCTCCAGGATGAACTGCTGCCCGCAGAAGCCGGTGTGCTCATAACCGACCCAGCTGCAAAAACAGAGCAAGGGCTGCCAGGGCTTCCTGCTGGGAGCTGGCACAGGGGCAGGATGTAGGTGCAAGGAGGAGGTTGGGGTCTGGCCTCTGCCCACAGGTTGGGAGGAGAGGAAGCGGTGCTGGATGTGGGCAGAGAACGCAGGGAGTGTGAAATTCCATCTGGTGCTGGGGAGGCACCCACACGGCATCCCCAGCTGCGGTGGGAGATGGGGAGATCCTGGGGCTTATCTTGCACAGGTAGCTCTTCCCCTGGCTGCCCTGTCGTTATTTATGCAGACCAGCATCGCTTCGGGATGCCCCAGCTGCCCTTCTCTCCCAAAGGCCTCATTTCTTACTTATTTCCCAATTACAACTCGACACTGCTGGAAAGACCTGAATTCCTGATGCCCAAAGCAGGCAGAGCCCATCTGGCTCTGAGCAGAGAGCAGGGACCTATGGCCTTTCCCCTTTCTGCCTTTGCTGAAAGCAAACAAGCAGAGGTGAGTGGGATGCCTCCACCCTGCAAGACACATTTTGCAAGCTCTTGTGCTGCCCACACAGCACCTGCCTGTCCTCAGGGTGGGGATGTCCCCTTAAGGAGACTGGGGACAGAGCCACAGGCAGAGCAGGGAGACAGCGCCTGGGCTGGGGGTCAGAAGGTGAGTGGCACAGGCTGTGCAGTGCCACCCTGCTGATGGGGTACAAGGGGCACAGAGGGGCTGAGCTGGGGTGGTCGAGGGATCACTGAGCCAAACTGAGCCCCAAGGCCATGTCCTGCAGCCAGCCCGCCCTGTGCAAGGTGAGCAGCCTGATTAGGAACACGTCAACTGGAGCAGGGAGCCGATTACAGCGTGAGCACGCACGCTGCTGTAATCCCATTAGCATTACACGTCCTAAAGATAGCAGCACAAATCTATCTCGTCTGCTCCCCGCCCCGGCGGGGACCGCTCCAACCCTCGGCCTCTCTGAGCTGCTCGGGAGCTGCCTTGCCTGTGCCAGGGAAGATTCCCGTGCACAGGGAGAAGCTCTGCTCGCTACCCCTCTCAGGAGAAGCTGCAGGAGGGTTCTGCCCTGGTCTGGGAAGCTGTGCAGTGCAGGGAAAGCCCAGGGCAGAGCAGGGCTGGGCCCTGGGGTGAGAGGTGGTTCTCTAGGGCTGGTGCGTTGTGGGATTGCACAGGCAGGACAGGGACCAGGCTAAGATCAAGAGGCACTCACTGAGCAGTGACCCGCTCTGCATCCTTGGGCAGCAACCCTGCTGCAAACCTGACTGGTCCAACACTGCAGGAGGCAGTTCTGGGTGATACCAAAGGAGTTGTTCTCTGGCACTCTCTCTGTATCAGTGCTGCCCAGGGCCAGCTGCTCTATCCTGGAAGGGTGAGATCTCCCCATACCTGGCTTCCCTTGGCTGTTTTGCTTGGCTCCAGCCTAGCAGAGAGAGGACAGCTGGTCCCACTCCACGCTTGGGCACCCCTCTTCCAGCCAGCCCGCCTGGGAAAGCACCCCCTCCACTGGCAGCTGGGTACTCACGCGCCACATTCCACCTTCAGGGAGCGGATATTGTCGAAGCCACATTCCATGATGTTTGGACAGGCCGAAGTGAACTCCATCCTCTTGCCCTGGAAGTTTTCTTGGTCGTACACGGTGATCTGGAACGGAGAGCGAGCTGCCGAGTTGGAAACTGCCCAGCAGTTGCCCAGGCAATTCAGCGCCTCTTGGAGACGGAGGGTGGCTCCGTCAGGAAAGAGAGCCAGCGGAGGCTGCACCGGGCACCCCTCTGGGATGGGTCACAGCCCCGCACGCCTCCGCGTCCCTGCACTGCTGGCCCCGCCACGCCCTGCCTTGGTGTCGGGGGAGCCGCAGGCTGGCCCCCGCTCCGCTCTCCTGCTCACCCCTGCGGAGATCAGTTCCCGGGGCAGTGGTGCCGTCCGGAGAGAGGAGCGGAGCCGTTCTGGGACGGGCGGGTGGCAGGGCTGTGGCTGGCGGTTCTCCCGGCCTCTGCTCCGAACGCTCTAGGGCAAAGAGGATTAACGGGGGAAAGGGCGAGGGGCACCTCCCCGGGGGGCTACGGCTGATGCTCTCCTCTCCCGCGACAGCTCCAGGCTTCGACGGGATGCTCCTCACTTGTGCATGTGTTTCTCCTCTCCCTCTCGGCTCTCTCCTCGACCTGTGGCCCTGGGGTTATTGCCAGACCCCTTGGGGCTGCTCCCCACCTTGCTCCACAGTGCCCACTGCCCCTGCTCACCCTGTCTGCACGGACAGCGGAGGGCAAACAACAGCCGGTGGCTTTTGGGGACTCTGTAACTGCCTGTCATGGGATAGCTCATAAGAGCAGGGCACGGCTGGCCCGGGGTGCTGTGAAGAGCCTTATGAAAAACATCCAGGAGGTATTTGAGCAAGCAGAAGGCACGTTGCCATGGGCAGAGGACCGGGGTGCCTGTTTCCTGTGCTCGTCCCTGCCTTACTGCCCGTTGTGCAGATTTCCTGGCCCCGGAGGATGGGCTTTGCCCTTTTCCCTGTTCCCTACCTGCACACAGGGAAAGGCAAAATACAAGGGATGCGAGGACGTACCTTCCACGGGCCCATGGGAACAGGCAGAGGGTTTGTCTGAGCCATCTTTGCTGCTGGATCGGTGTCTGGAGAAGAAAGGAAAAGCCATTTTTACTGCAGCATGTCCCTGTGCATCCCTGCTGCCCACTCGCGAGGTTGGAGTACGGCTCTGTGCCTGCCACCCATGGCGCCTGTTCCAGGACAGCTGTCCCACTGCTGGGGACAAGCCACACCAGTCACAGCAAGACCCTCTTGCCAGCCCCAGGATGGGGAAGGGGGCAGAGTAGGGGTCTGTGGGACACATCCAAAGCAGGCTACTCCCTTCTCACTGCTGCAGTGCCCCTTCCCTCCTCCCTGCCATGGCACGGAATCTGCGCGCCCGCCAGGGCACAGTGCCCGATCCCCCTTTCTCCTTCCCTGAGGCCAGACCATCGCTAGGAAAAACACCCCTGAGCCAGAGCAGGGGGCTGCGGTGGGCACGGGCTGCCCTGTGCCCGGCAGCATCCTACAGACCTGACTGCTCCCCTCTCCCTGCCCGGTGTCCCTTGGGAGGCACGGTGGGCTCCCATGGACAGCCCTGGCTCATGGTGGGAGATACCAACCAGCGAGCCGTGCTGGTGGGTGCCAGGAGTGGGGTGCCCTGCTGTAGAGGGGCTCTCAGCCCCCCAGCTGCCAGCAGGGACGTGTGAGCCTGTCTTATGCCATGGGAAACAGCGACGGTCCCTCTGGGTGTCTTTTGCCACCAGGCAGGAGGAAGGGTGTCTGCCCGGCCGGCTGGCAGCGGAGGGGTGAGGTGGGAGAGGTGCGCATGGGTCCAGGACTCACCTAGCTCAGGCGGTTACTGCTGCTTCGCCCATGTAATGTTTGCCTACTTCAGCGGCTCAGCTTTTATAGGGTACTGCTGGCTGGGAACCGGTGCCAGCGTTTGCAGAGCCGTCAGCACAATGCTTGCTCTGGCATTGTCCTGCTGATCCCCAGAGATTTCAGCTGCTCATCCCCATGGTCTGAGCCACATTCTTAGGGAAAAAGAAAAAAAATTTGATAATAAAAAAAAAAAAAAAA
>WEKY01034336.1:894074-937320 GCA_013390045.1 Picathartes gymnocephalus
CGGGCTGGGCCGAGCCGAGCTCCGCCGTGCCCGTGCCTGTGCCCCCGCGGCGTTGCACAACCGCTATAGGTGGGTGGGTGGGTGCGGACCCCCCCGGTGCCGCCCCCCGGTTGCGGGGTGTGGGTGTGCGCATGGCCCGCTCTTGTCTCGCAGCGCCTGTGCAGCCCCCGGTGTCACTCGTGTGCGTGTTTGCATGTGTGTGTCACCTTGTGCAGGGTGCGTTTGTGCTTGCGGTGTGCCTGTGTGTCCCCGTGTGTCCCCGTGTCCCCCCTGCAGGTGCTCCGTGTTGGGTACCCCAGCACCCGCTGCAGGGCTCCCTGGGGCCAGCCCTGCTTCCAGGGAGAACCCGCTGGCCTGGGCCTTTCCCACACCGCCAGGGAATTGCATCCAAAGCCATTAGCCCGGCTTGCCGCTAACCACATTGCTGCTGGGGCCAGTGCCACTGGTACCTGAGGCACCTTTTCGGAGTGACAGGGGTGGGTGGCTCTCAGCAAGATGCTGTGCTGGGGATGATGGGGGCTCGCAGGGCTGTGGCCACCCCAGTGCCTGTTAATTTTCCCAGAGAGGAATATATGGAGCATTGGGTGAGGGCTGGGACGCGTGTCCCTAAATCGTGTGGTTTCCAGCCAGCCTGTGAGATGCAAATTGTCTGGTCAGTGAGTGCCAGAGCTAAACTTAAGGCAATTACAGGAAAGTGTGGGCACTGTGTTCCTACACCCCAAGGCTGGCCCTGGTACTCCAGCACTGGGGGACCCCTGCCCACTGCCCCATCCCAGTCAGGAGCTGAGCATTCCCACAACACCTGCAGCAGCCCTGGACTTTGACCTCTGACGAGCTGTGGCTCGGCCCTTCACCTTTGCCATGGGCTGGGCCGTGCAGGGCGTCAGGCTGTGAATTTGGGGCTGGAAAAAGGTGATGAGGGAGGTGTGTGCCCTGTGCTGAGGTAGCTGCAACCCACCTGTCCTCCCCCAGCTGGTCACGGAACCATCTCCCACCAGGATCCTGCCCTCTACCTCTGGGTCTACCTTGTAAGACCTCTTGAGCCATGTCATTCCCCGTCTTTGGGGCAAGGCAGGTGCTTGCAGCCCATGCACCCTCCTGGCCTGGGGTGACCCCTCATAACCAGCCTGAGTCCCCTTTGCTGTTGGACATGGGGTTTCTGCAGCAGGAAGGCCTGAAATCCTGCTTTGGGGACAGCCTGGTAGCACATCCTGGCTGTGACTCAGGTAGATCCGGAATTGTTTTCCTCTTGACACATTCCAGCGTTGTCTGTAAGGAAAGGCACTGCAGAGGGATTTGGAAACCCCCTAAATTTCCTTGTTGTGTGGAAAACTTGTGTCCAGCAAGGAGTCGTCATGCAAGTCAGCCCCCATTTGCCCTGCGTAGGAGCTGGCCTGGCTGCTCGGAATTGCTGCCAGCAGCTCCCGCTCCCTGGCACGGCATCATCCCTTCCTGGCTGGGCACAGCCAGGGCATGAGGTACCCCGACACGGTCTGCCCAAGCAGGGGACAGCCACCAGCTCCTGTGCCAAAGTGGTGTGGGAGCACAGCCCTACTGCTGGCATCAGGGAGCAGAGCAGGGAGGGCAGGCGACCGTGAAACTTGCCGTGCAGGTCCCTGCGCGGGAGCGTGTCGGACGAGATTGCGTCTCGAGGAGGGAAGGAGTGGCTGGGAGTTTCAGTGAACGCCTTCCTCCCTGCCTGGAACTCCCCGGCGCCCTGGCAGGGACGCGGGGGCTCATGGCTGTGGTGGGGGGACACGGGGGAAGGTGCATCCAGCTCCTGCTTGGGTAGCTCAGGGAGGACTTTTGGCTTGGGGAGCGTTGAGAGGTGTCTCCCTTTCTGCCATCTGGCCCTTCCAAGGTGACGTCCTCATCTTTTGCCAGCCCAGTGTCACAGCAGCATCTTTGCGTGCAATCCCAGAGCGCAGCCGGCGCCGGCGGGCGCCTCTCCCTTCCCTGTCACTGCTCATGCACGCCGCTGCCCCAAACACGCCTGGCCAAGGGGAGTCCCGGGGCGAGCCCGGGCTGAGTCAGGGAAGGCGCGTTGGGTCTGAATCAGGAGCGAGGAGACACTCGGCAGCCACCTCCTGCTCACGGCATCGGGCTGCACCCATCCGTGCCGGGAGCCTTCTTGGGGAAAAGGGAGCAAACCACAGTGGCATTCCACACGGGCTGGGGACGCCAGTGCAGGGCGGATGCTGCGGTCCTTTCCCCAGCCCACAAAAGTCCTGTCTCCCTGCCCCACTGCTGCCTATTGTGGCCCTGAGTGGGGCACACGTGGCTGCGGCAGTGGCCGCCAGTGCTGCCTGATTAGCGATGCGGCTGGGAACGCTGTTCCCCCTTTTTGTTGAGCGTACAAAGGCTGGGAGGCAGCCTGTGTGCTGGAGAGAAACCACCGAGGACAAAGAGCGCGCTGGCCGCCTGTCTCCCAGCGCCGTGGCTCTAACCAGCACCTGCCTGGCGAGGGGCTCTGCTCGCAAGGGACCCCCAGGAAGGGTCCCAGCAGGCCCCTCCCTGCCAAGGGGTGAGCACTGGGTGCTCCCAGGCGTGTTTTGTACAGCTTCAGGGATGCTCAGGCAGCTGTGGTACCGGTGGCCTGTGTCACATAGAGGGGACAGGAACAGGTGCAGGTGGTTTCCTCCCTGCCATTGTCTGTGCCGGGGCCCTGGTGCAGGGGAGCTGCCCCTGGGATGGCATAGCCACAGGGCCCTTTGTGGCAGCACCTGCTGTGGGTCATGAGAAGGAGCTGTGCTGTCCCGTGGCTCAGGTCAGTTCACCCCACAGCCAGCAGTTCTGGGAGAGGAGAAAGGAAGTGGGTTGTTTTCATGTGTTTTGAGGTCCTGCCCTGCCCAGGTCCTGCTGTGGTCTGGGCAAAGCCCCAGGTGCTGCAGCAGGGGCAGGGCAGCCAGAGCCCTGGGGCTGGATAGTGTGGACAGAACTGTGGCAGTCCCTCTGGCCATGCAAGCCTGACCTTATCCCTTGGGCTGCTTGCCCTCACTGCCTCGGAGGTATCACACACCCGGAGCCAACACTGTGCCTTGGCTTGCAGAGCTCTGTCCTCACCTGCCCTGTGGCCAGGCCTCTCCCAGGCACGTGTGCTCCTGCCCCAGCCCGGAGGGGCAGCGAGGTTCAGGGAGTTCCCTGCCATCCCTCTACGGCTTTGCCAAGGAGAAAATGGGTTTCCCTTGTCCCACTGCGTGTATTCAAGGGCAGTGGAGACCATGTGCCCTTGCAGGGAGATGGTCCAGGCAATGATGGTAATGCAGTGCTGATGCTGTGCTGGAGCCAAGGTGCAGCTTGGCACAGCACAGCACATCCGTGCACCCCAGGCAGAGCCTGCACTGCCACTGTGGGCAGCGCTACCCATCCCTACGGCTGCCCAAACCTCATCCCCACACCCATTGGAGAGCTCTAAAGCAGATGCTTCAAACGTGGGGAGCTTTCCTGTTGTCCTTTGTGCTGAGGTTAAGTTCCTGTGCAGTTTCCTGCTCTGTTATATATAGCTGTCAGCCCGTCCCGCGGGCGCTGCCAGCCGCCTGCTCCACTTTGGAGTTGTTTATCCACAACCCAAGCGCTCGATGGAGGTCGGGGAAGGGGGGGCTACCAGTTACTCCAGGGGCAGAGGAGTCCCATAGCACCCCATGCAGGGTGAGACTGTGGGTGCCCCCAGGCACTGGGTGTCCCCAGACTCTGGGTGCACATGGGGTTTTCCAGGAGGGAGCTGGGTTTTCTGCCCAGCCATGGCTTTCCCACTGGAAGCTGGGTCCTCCCCCCAGTTCTGCACGGGATGCCCGAATGAAAGAGCGACTGTTCCTGGAGGTCGTCGGCAGCGTCACGAGCCTCTACGTCACCCTGGCTAAAATTAGACACTTATCAGTATTGGGAGGGATGTGATTTTACAGGTTCCTGTTTATTAGAGCAACCTTTGCTCCAGGCTGTGTTTCCGGCTCCTCCCTGCGGGGGACACTGCCCACGGCAGTCCCTGTGGTTTGCGGTGGCCAGAACCAGGATGAGCAGCAGAAAGGCCTCTGTTTCCTCAACAAGGGGCTTTTGAACAGCAGGCAGGACGCTGGTGGCTGGATGGGATGGGGGGTTTTACCCTGGGGAATGTCCCTGTGGGCAGTAACTGCTGCAAAAGCCACAAGGATATTTTCTTCCCTGCTTGCCCGTGCTGCTCCAAAACTGTTCCTGAGCTGCTGAGGGTCTTGCCTGCAGTCAGCCCAGTGCCAGCCACTGCCAGGCTTTTGGGCTTCTTTTGGGGCATCCCTGGGAGAACAGGGCCATCCCTGTTGCATCCCTGGGGCTTGGTGCCTAGCCAGGGCGAGGACACAGTGACTGGGACAGTCTCAACCCTGTGGTGCTGCAGTCCCCAGGAAGGGGGGGAATACTGGGACATGGCCCAGGGGCTGGGGGTGGCATCTGGGGTGACCAGTGGGGTGGAGGGTGCTTGGATGGAGGGTGGGTGTTGGCCGTACTGCTCTCTGATGGCACCCTTCCTGTCTGTCCTTCTGCACAGGCGGCCGTGCCGTGACCAGCACCCCAACCCAGTGCCCTGCTGTGGGGGTAAGAGTGCCCCAAGCCCCCCTCCACCATGTTCAACCTGATGAAGAAGGACAAAGAGAAGGATGGGGCCCGGAAGGAGAAGAAGAAGGAGAAAAAGGAGCGAATGTCGGCAGCTGAACTCAAGAGCCTGGAGGAGATGAGCATGCGCCGGGGCTTCTTCAACCTCAACCGTGCCTCTAAGCGGGACTCCAAGACCCGCCTCGAGATCTCCAACCCCATCCCCATTAAAGTGGCCAGTGGCTCCGAGCTGCACCTCACAGATATTGACTCTGACAGCAACCGGGGCAGTGTCATCTTGGACTCGGGCCACCTGAGCACGGCCAGCTCCAGCGACGATCTCAAGGCAGACGATACCAACTTCAAGGGCTCGGTGCTGCAGCGGGCAGCCAAGTTCGGCTCCTTGGCCAAGCAGAACTCCCAGGTGATTGTCAAACGCTTCTCCTTCTCCCAGAAAAGCCGGGATGAGAGCACCTCAGAGACCTCCACGCCCTCTGAGCACTCGGCAGCCCCCTCCCCCCAGGTGGAGGTGCGCATGCTGGAGACCCCACTCGACAAGCGGGGGGTGTCCCCCGGACAGCCCTGCACTCCTCCCGCCGCCTCCCTGCACGCCAGGGTGCCGGAACTCATCGGCAAGAGGTTCCCTGCTGAGCTGCGGCTGCCCGCCCTGGTGCCCCCCCAGCCCCCCACCCCACGGCAGCTGGAGCTGCAGAGGCGCAACACCGGCGACTTTGGCTTCTCCCTGCGCCGCACCACCATGCTGGACCGGGGCCCCGACGGGCAGGTGTACCGGCGCGTCGTGCACTTCGCCGAGCCCGGAGCTGGCACCAAAGACTTGGCCTTGGGTTTGGTGCCGGGCGACCGGCTGGTGGAGATCAACGGGAGGAACGTGGAGAACAAATCCCGGGATGAGATCGTGGAGATGATCCGGCAGTCGGGCGAGACGGTGCAGCTGAAGGTTCAGCCCATCCTGGAGCTGAGCGAGCTGAGCCGCTGCTGGCTGCGGGGCGGCCAGGGGACACGCCGTGCTGCCTGGGATGTGAGTAACGCCGTCCCCGCCGCGGGCACTGCCAGGTCTGGGTTCTGCCAGCGTCCTCCTGGGGGTGTTTGGGTTGGCAGGGGCCGTGGGAAACAGCGGGTGCCGGGGCTGCTCCAGCCAGGAGCAATGGACAGGGAGGGGTGGGAGGCTATGGCTTCAATGCAGCGGTGATGCATCAGGTCTTGCAAATCGTCACTGGTGGGTTTTGCCCCCCAAGATGCTCAGGGTGCTGTTGGGTTGGGTTTTCCTCCTGCCAGAGGGGCCGCAGGAGAGCCCATCTCTGCATTGCCTGCGGGAAGTCTGTCCCCATCTCTTTGCTGACGGAGCACAGTCCAGCTGAGAAGGGAGCTTTGCTCCTCACTGCCAGGAAATTCCAAAGGCTACTTTGCAGAAGGACACTGCCTGCTCCACTGCCCACGCTGGCGTCCCCCACTGGGATCCTCCCCGGGGACTGGGGCAGGCACACAGCGTGCCAGGGGCCGGGAGCTGCTGCCGGCATGCGCAGCCCTGCGTATGCGGCTGCTGCTGCTGCTGCTGTATAAATAGAAACTTAATGGCTGGGTGACCCACATCCCTCACGCCTGCTGCCCGCCACTGCTGACCCTGCCGCAGGCTAACCAGCGTCCATGCCAGCCAGCACCCCAGCAGAGCCCCCCAAATGCCAGCCGGGCTGGACCCCCTCCATGGTGACAGGGGTGCAGCAGCGTGGCGTTGTTTAGCACATACCTGGACTTGTTTCGTGTATTTTTAAGCCTTCCTTAGGGGAGGAGGGTGCCTGAGCCTGCAGAGCAGGTTGCCTGCACTGGGGAGAGCCACACTGAGCATGGCGAGGCCCTGTGCCTGCGGGATGGTGGCCAGGATGGAGTGAGGGTGACCACAGGGCTCCACGTGCTCCTGGAGCAGATGCCGGCACTGCGGGGTGGAGTCTGCGCCTAGCCAGAGCGGTGGCTTTCCCGCAGCTCCTCGCCAGAGCCCTGCAGGCGTCACCGGGCAGTGCTGCCTGGATAACCCCTGGTGGGATAACCCTGTTAGGGCTGTGACCGTGTCGCAGCACCTTGGCACGGAGGCAGGTGTGCATTGCATGTCGGCTCACGCGGAGCCAGCGAGGTGTTTGTGCCTTCCAGGAGTGCGGGGCTGCGCTGGGAATGGGGAGAGGAGACGCCGGTGCCCTTGGGGCTGCATGGGAGAGGCTGCAATGTGCAGCCTTGTGCCAGAACATGGTGTGGTTTGATAGCATCAGCCGGTGGGAGCTGGCCAGAGGGCTGGCAGTGACTGTGTCCTGGGGTTGCCACCGCAGTAGTCACCTCCCGGCACAGGATGCCTCCTCCTCCTCCTCCTCAGGGTGACACTGGCTTTGCCAGTACTAGGGAGCCCAGACTGGGGTGCTAGGTGCAGCTGAGGGTCCCTCACACAAGGTGCTGGCACACAGGGAGGCCTGGCTCTCCCCCAGGCCCCACTAAGCTCCCTGGAATGTTTCTGGTCCTAATTTAAATAAAAATGATCCTTTTTGAAACAGGAAATTATAGACATATTTTGGGCTGTAGCTCGGGAAGCCCCTCCCTGGCTGGAGTGAGACGATGCTGGGCTCTCTGTGCACTATGGGGGGCTTAACCCCCTCACCAGGTCTGTGCTGAGTCACCCTTGTCCCCACGGACCCGACTGGACAGGGCCAGCACCCGCCACATCTTGGGGGGTTGTCAGTGCTGTGGGGTGACAGGGAGCCAGCTGGTGGCACAGTGTGACCAGTCACTGGGGCTGGGGTGAAACCCCCTCTGTGCCCCAGCCTTGCTCCCAGTGTGGGGCAGCCAGGTTGGTGCGGCTCCACGCTCGTATTTATTTATTTACCGGCGAAATTCCTCAGGCAGGGCCCAGGCGTGCGCTGGCCCAGCAGAAATATTCCAGAAACGCCTCTGACTGCCCCAGTGCTTCAGCAGGACCACAGGCATCCAGCGGCCACGCTCGCTGACCTTGTGTGCCACTGTCCACGGGCACCCAGCTCCCTGCAGGTCGCTGTCCCCAGGGTGCAAGGCCACTGTGCCATGGCATGGCTGGGTTAGCCGTGTCCCACTGCAGTGGGAGTGTGGGACTCTCGTCATGTCAGAGGCATTTTTTAGCATTTTTCTATACTTGGGAAGTTCTTGGTTTGGCTCTTTTTCTGCTCTCACTGAGGAGTTGGTGCTGCTATGGTGTCCCACTGTGAGGGAGTCCTGGGAGGGGGCTTGTATCCAGTGGGCTCAGCCACGGGCCAGCATGTCTGCTGAATTTCCTGGCTTAGGAATGAGAGAAATATGCTGGCCAGGCAGAAATGCTGCTGCCACCAAACAGCTGGGCTGGGCATCCCAGTGGAGGTGGCTCCATGCCTGCGCTACCTGGGGACACCCGTGTCACTGCAGGCACTCTCTGCTGTGTTATGGCAGCTCTACCAAGGGTTTTTTGATGTGGCCTGTCCCTTTTGCAGTGGGATGTGCCAGTCTGGGATTCCCTGCTTCCCCTGGGAATGTTTTTTTGCTCAGGGCACATCTGTCTCCCTTCAGAAGGGCAGGGACCTGCTCAGCTGCCAGCTGGGGTCCCAGTGTGCCATGCCTGTGTCACCGCTGCTCCTCCATGCCACCAGTGTGCCTGGCTCCCTGCCACCAACTCCTCCCGGCAGCCCCAGCTCAGGGAGGCCCCCGACCCCCGGCTCCTTACCCACTGCCCCACTCCTGCTGTTTCCAGGGAGACCTTGGACTTCCAGAGGCAGCTTTGCCATAAAAACATCTTTACCGTGGGCTGCTGGGGTGATGTCCTTCCTCAGGAGCATTTTGGGGGGATCTTGCGCTCATGGGAAAGCCAGAGGAGGAGCAAGAAGTGTCAGGGTTGCACTGCCTGGCACGACACCAGGAGCCCAGCTCCAACACCAGGCACCCCGGGCTGTGGAGTGTGCAACCCCATCCCTTGAGGCACAGAGGCCTCGCTGGCTCCCCCAGCTCCGCAGCCGCACTTGGCTTGGGGGTGTCTTTCCCACTCGCTCCGGGCGGACGGTGGACGGAGGCCGGGCCGTTCCCCCCGCGGCGGAGCCCACATCACTTCCTCTGGCAGTGGCGGCCGTGACGGTGGTGGTGGCGAGGCCCCTCTGCCCGCGTGTCCCCCCCCAGCTCTCCCTCCGGCTGCTGCTGCGCTGGCGGGGCCCTCGCATTCCTCGGCTATTTTTAGGGTGGCCCTATCAGCCCAGCTGTCCCCGCTGCCGGCTGCCGCCCCATTAGTGCCTCTCCCGTGCGGTGCCGCGCTCGCCCCGGCGGAAACCCCGCTCCTGGCTCCCTCTGGTAAGGTGGGGACCCCCAGCGTGGCCAGCACGGCTTGGGGAAGCACGAGGGGGACAGTTGGGAGATAGTCCTGGTGCTGGGATCAGGGATTGAGAGGCTGAACCCACCCCTGGGGCACTTTGGTTGCTGGGGTTTGTTTGTTGTGGGGACCTCATGGCCGGTGCTCTCTGGAGACCTTTGTGGCAGTACCAGGCTGCTTGGATGTGGGAGTGCTGTGGGCAGAGGGTTTTCGGGGGTTCTGAGCCACAGGTGGGTTCATCTCCAGACCCCCGTGCTCAGCCTGTGCTCCAGGCACTGGCATTTCACACCGTGGTGGTGGCTGGGGGGTACAGGGGACCCCTCGGGGATGGACTCTCAGGCTGCTGGGTTGGTTTGGTGGCCGGGTGCTCCCCTGTGCCACGCCTGGCCCTGGGAGGGGGCTTTCTCCCTGATGGCCCCAGGCACAACCTGGGCTTGGAGAGTGGGTGCCATCCAGGGCAGCAGGTCCCACCAGAGCTGCCTGGCTGCTGGCATGGGGTCAGGCTCAGAATAAACCCTGGCTGTTAGGGCAAGCAGGGAGCTGGGGCAGAAAATATCCCTTCCCTCACCCAGGCATTTGCTTACCGCAGCGGGCTGGCCTGCTCGGGGAGCGAGGCCACGGTCCTGCAGCCTGACTAAAGGGACTTTTTTTGCACAGTGAGTTTTGCTGGGTCTCAGACTGGTCACCTGCCTGTCCCCAGAGCCCCTCCTGTGGGCACTGTTTGTATGCTGAGCAGGGTCAGGTGGGCTCAGGCCCGCATTTCTGAGGATCCCAGGTGGGGAAGGGCATGTGCCTGTACCCTGTGCTGTGGTGTTCCTGTGCTGTCCCCAGTCCATCTCACCTCTCCCTCTCTCCCCAGCCAGGGCTGCAGCTCCATGAGACATCACCATGGCGTTCTCATCCCGGTTTGCGTTCTGGGAGCAGAAGGGAAGTCTCTCTCGCATGTTTGCCTGCACCCCATGTTTGGGTCACGCTGCTGACCTGCTCCCCCAGTTTGCCCAGTGCTGGCACCATGTTTGGAGCAGTGCTCCCGGCCTCACTGTGCTGTGACAGGCGCTGTGCTGGGCAATTGGGAGCTTGGCCAGGGCTGGGGTCACCAACACAGCCATGCATGTGGTCACTAACACCATCACTAACAGCTTTGCGAGTGTCTGGTGCAGCCCCTAACACAGTGTGAGCCACCCCAGTGCCACCTGCCACCCAGGAGCAGGTGTGATGGCAAGTTGGGGTGTGTTGGCCACAGGATGCACTGCACGCTGCCACTGCAGTGTCACAGCCAAGACCTGGCACTCAGAGACACGGCTCAGGGCAGGGTTTGGCCTCTCACCCCTACAGAGGCCCCTGGTTTCCCCAGGTCAGCAGGGCTCTGGCATGTCCCACGTGCGGCTGCTGCTGAGATTAGCTGGTGACACTTAAAACGTGCTGTGACACTGGGGGGTGACGTGCAGGGTGACAGAGCCCTGCAGGAGCAGTGGTGGGACTCTGAACCAGCTCCCTCACTAGCTGCACATGATGAGAGGGCCCAGGCCAGGCGGGCAGAGCACGTTTCTCTCCCGCCTTTGGGGTTTGCTATAACCAGGGTGCATCTCTGCGCTTCACCCCTGTTTTTTCGGCTGATGGGAAGCCTGGAAGGACACATGTCCTTGTCCCTGCAATGGGCTGCAAATTGGGGCCGGCATGGAGTGATGGTCCTGGGGGGTTTTCCAGCAGTGAGGCCCCACAGTGGGCTGAAACGTTCTCCTCTTGTTTATCTGACCCTCAGGTCAAGGACGAGGACAAATCTTTAGCTGTGAAAAGACCTGTGAAGGATGACGGGGCTGTAAGTGTCACAGGGCACGGGCAGGGCGGAGCTTTTGGGGATGGGGCTTGTCCTTGGTGGGAACAGCCCCTGTGACAAGGCTTGGGGACACCATGCAGGGTCGTGGCCTTAGTGATGCCCTGAGCACTGAGTTTTACCCCCATGCTGGCAGCCTGAGGGTCAATGGGTCACTGTGTGTGGGGCAGGGAGGTCACCACTGCTCCCTGTCCTGGGCTCCATTGTGGGGCTGTAGGTTGGTGGGGAAGGGTGCTGTGTCCCCAGTGCTGGGGTCTGGCCAGGAGTGTGTGCAGGGCAGAGCCCCGGGCACCACCATGTCCCAAACAGCAGTGGAGGCTGGACCTCCACTCACACCGGTGTCGTTGTGGCTGCAGTCAGAGAGCCCGAAGGATGCAGCATCTGCACCCCCAAAAGCTGAGCCCCTGAAAACTGAACCCCCAAAAGCTGAGCCTGTGAAGAGCGCTGAACCCGCGAAGAGCCCGGAGCCACCTCCTGAGAGAGGGAAGAGCCCAGAGCCAGTGTTGAACGGGGCAGCCGTGAATGGGCTGGAGGGCCCGGCTGCCGAGGCACAGGGAGATGACAGCCAGGGGCTGTCCCGCCGCAAGGTGGTCCGGGTGGTGCGCAAGGTGGTCCGCAAAGTTCTGCCAGGGGAGGACACTGGCAGTGCCAAGGAGCTGGGGCGAGATGCCAAATCTCCTGAGCCAGTGCCACCCCCAAGGAAGGAGGAAACAGGCCGTACCAGTGTCCCAGCTCCCCCGGCCCCGCCACCTCCCCCCACTGTGGTGCCTTCAGCCCCTGCCAAGCCAGAACCCAAGGATGAGATCTCAGAGGGGCTCAAAACCCTCATGGCAAAGGGCAAAACCAAGGAGCACCGGCCGCGGCTCCGGCCGGGGGACAGGCAGGAGAAGTCCCGTGAGCCAGCTGGTGGGGACGCAAAGCCATCCCTGTCCTTGGGCACTGAAGCCAAGCCAGAGCCACCAGTGCAGCCTTCAGGAGGGAAAGCGGAGCTGGCAAAGGCGCTTGCTCTGAAACCCACGGCCCTGGAGAGGCACAAGGTACTGGTGTGTGCACAGCGGGGGATGCTCTAACTCAGCACCGGGTTGTGCCCCCAGGGCAGCATGGTGTGAGCTCACCTGCATGGTTTGCAGTGGTTTTGAGATGTGTGGTGTGGGTGGGAGTCACTTTTTTGGTGCAGTCATGTGTGCTGTGGCCACTCCATCATGCTGCCCCTTGTCTCCCCTCCATTTCATGTGGAGAAGAAGCTGCAGACCAGTGAGAAGCGGCCGACCCCTGTGAAAACTGCCCCGGCTGCCCCCCAGCAGGTGTGTAGGAGTGGGGACCCAGGTCCCCGGACAGTGTGGGTACACGCTGGTACCCGGTTGTGCCTTCACCCTGGGACCCGCCCCAAGCACTGATGGGCTGCAGGGCTGAGAAAGCCTTTGCAATGGCACCTCTGGTGCCCGTGTGCCAGGGCTGTGAGGGCTGTGGGGCAGTTGGCCTGGGGCTAATGGTGCTCTGCCTCCAGGCTGCCCCTGGCCCTGCTTCCCCTGGCCTTGCGTCCCTGCTGAGCCCATCTGAGGAGGCGCAGCTCCGGCTGGAGAGGATCTTCACCACTTCTGTAATTCCAGAGGTGTTGGTGCTTGCGTGTCACCTTCCGAGGGACGGGAGGCATGGGCAGGTTGTGGCTGCCCTGGACGTGCCATGTGCTCTGCACACAGTGACTGTACCCCTGTGTCTGGCTGCCAACCCCATGGTCCATCTCTGGGTGACACTGGCAGCAGGGAATGGATGACCAGGGCTGTTGGTGGGTTTGGGGATCATTGCCCAGACTAGCGTGCTGGAGATGGGGAACTGCTGGCATCCCCGCGGGGGCCCAGGCACACTGTGGTGGCTGGGATGGGTGATGGTGCTGTGTGAATCATGGCCATGCTGGGGCCCTGTGGCTTGTCAAAGTGCTGCTTCTGCTCTCTGCCTCTCACCCCCTCTCTTCTTTCTCTCCTCCTTCCTTGCTGCCGTTAGCTGGACCCCACCACCTCCACCTCGGCACCCAGCCAGGTACTGTACCCCCGTCCTCAGGAGCCCTCTGCCTCCACCAGCGACCCCCTGCCATCCTCTGTCTGCCGCTGGGCTGGCATCTGCGCCCGTGCCTCGTGCTGGAGTGTAAGGCTTTCCTCATCCCACCCTGCTCCATGGGCTGCCACGGGGCCGGCGGGTGCCAGGGCAGCCAGGGCTGGCTGCCTCTCCCCTCCCCAGCGAGGTCCTGCCAGGAAGCCAGACATTCCAGGAGGGTGCCCTCAGTGGAAGTGGCACAACTGGGGGGCAGGGGTGTGGAGCAGCGTGTGAAGGGGCAGAGTGCTGGCATTGGCAGGATGCATGGCTCATGCCGAAGCAGCTGTGGCACGCGGTGCTGGCAGAGCTCAGAACGGGGTCAGTGCAGTGACCCCCAGCCCCAGGGCTTTGGCAGCACGGCCTCGTGGCCAGCGCCCTTCCCAGCTCTGTGTCTGTCTGGCACTGCACTGGACTTGCCACCCCGCTGTCCAGAGTGGTGGCCGTGGCACGAGAAGCACCCGCAGGGTTTGGCACAGCAGTGCTTTGCCCCCACTCGCTCCCCCTTGCCTCTTTCTGTGATGTGTGTGGGGCAGGGCTGAGCCCTTCTCGCCTTCACCGCCGTCTCTCGGCCTCGCCAGGGTCCAGCGGACGATGCGCCGGCAGCTCCCCTTGGTCCCGTCCCTGCTGCAGCTCAGGTTTGGCTTTGGGACTCGTCCTGCTCTCCTTGTGCCAGGGACAACCCCGTTGTGCCGGCCATGCCAGCCTGGCATTTCCCGTGTCAGAGTCCTGTGCCATGTCCTGTGTGCCTCCATTATGTGCCTCAGCATGTCCCTGCAGCATGTCCCATCTCCCCATAGCATGTCTGGTTTCCCTGCATCCTGACACGTGGCTGGCGTGGGTGCCTGCTCTCAGGGCTGTGGTTTGGGAGCTTGGCCCATCCAGGCTCGCCTGGGGTGGCTGTAGTGAATGTGCCTGTGGGCCACTGTGTCTTTGTCTGCCCCAAGCTGTGGCAGGGCCCTGGTGGTCTCTGCAGCCCTGAGCCCACTGCGGTCCCCACCAGGCAAACTGGGGACGTGTGCTGGGAGGGTTCGTGGCTTGTGGAGGTGGTCTGGCTGTCCAGCACATGGCTTAATGGCCAGTCAGCCCTGCTCCCTCCAGCCCCAGGGATGTGGGGAGGGAGTGAGACAGGGCAGGGGGCAGGTGACCGCAACCTCTTTGCATCTGCTGTCCCACAGGCCAAGACAGAGGAGCAGATAGCAGCTGAGGAGGCCTGGTACGAGACCGAGAAGGTGTGGCTGGTGCACAGGGATGGCTTCTCCTTGGGTGAGCCAGGGGCACAGCACCCCATCCTTCCTATGGCACAGTGAGCCCCCCTGACCCCACTGGGGTGTCCCTGGGGGCTGCCAGCACGGCCCCTCTGAGTGCCCTGTGCCCCTCACAGGCAGCCAGCTGCAGCCAGAGGTGGGCAGTCCCCTGCCCGAGGGCAAAGTGAAGGTGAAACTGGACCACGATGGAGCCGTCCTGGAGGTGGAGGAGGACGATGTGGAGAAGGTAGGGCTGCGGGGCGGGGGCCGGCGGGGCAAAGCCCTGTTCCCCGCCTGACCTGTCCCACCTCAACCTCGCTGACAGGCAAACCCCCCATCCTGTGACCGTGTGGAGGACCTCGCCAACCTCCTCTACCTCAACGAGTCCAGCACCCTGCACACGCTGCGCCAGCGCTACGGCGGCAACCTCCTGCACACCTATGCTGGGCCCACCATGGTCATCATCAACCCGCTGAGCTCCCCCTCCATGTACTCTGAGAAGGTGATGCTGCTGCAAGGGGACACCAGAGGGGACAAGCAGCTGGCACCGTGCAGAGGGGGTGGTGGGGGTGGCAGGGTGCTGACCCTTACCCGTTTCTCCTCCCTGTCCCCACCAGGTCATGCACATGTTCAAGGGGTGCCGCAGGGAGGACACGTCCCCGCACATCTACGCGGTGGCGCAGGCTGCGTACCGCAGCATGCTGATGAGCCGCCAGGACCAGGCCATCGTCCTGCTGGGCACCAGCGGCAGCGGAAAAACCACCAACTGCCAGCACCTGGTGCAGTACCTCGCCACCATCGCCGGCAGCACCGGCAAAGTCTTCTCCGGTGAGTCCCCGGTGGGGCGTGGAGTCCCCTTGTCCTGCCTGCACACGCCCCTCGCTTTGCAGTCACAGCCCCACACGCACAGCAGTGGCCGGACACGCACCAGACGGGCTGTCACTGTCACACCGGTGCCTTTGCCGCGCTCCTGGGGGCTGCTGTGGCGCAAGGGAGCAGCAGCACCTGCCCGGCCGGCTCTGGCCCCCTGCCCACCGCACAGCCCCTGCACTGCCCCGCTTCTCTTCCTGCAGTGGAGAAGTGGCAGGCTCTCTACACCATCCTGGAGGCTTTTGGCAATAGCAGCACCGGCATGAACGGCAACGCCACCCGCTTCTCCCAGATCATCTCTCTGGACTTCGACCAGGCTGGGCAGGTGGCATCCGCCTCCGTACAGGTGAGGGGGCCGGGGTGGCCCCCCCAGCATGGGAGCTGGTCCATCCTTGCCAGCGTGGCTCCCCGTGGTGTGGGAGCCAGTCCATCCTCACTGGAGTGTTGTCCAGAGAAGCTGTAACTGTCCCATCCCCTGTGGCAGTGTTCGAGGCCAGGTTGGACAGGGCTTGGAGTAACCTGGGATAGGGGAAAGTGTTCTTGCCCATGGCAGGGGTTTGGAACTCATTGATCTTCCAGTCCAAACCATTCCATGATTCTCCTGGTGTTTCCTACACTGCAGACTCTGCTGCAGACCTGCAGCCATGCTTGCAGCACTCAGCTGCCCGGCATCCTGCTCTCATCCTTGTTCGCACCCAGATCAGATGGGCTCCCTGTCCTTGCTGAGTTAATCCCAAAATCAGGAGACATGTTTTCCAGATGCCTCCCTGCTGTGATAACAGCACAGCCCTTAAAATCCAGGAGAGCCACTCCGTGCTCCTGTAGTAGCACTCACCGAGGAGAGATGTGCGTGTGTTGCTTGGGTGATGTTTGCATTCACATGGTGCTCTGCGGTGGGAGGGAGATCCTCACAACTCCGTGAGGACCATGGGCAGGCAGCAAGGATGAGGCTGGGGTGGGCTGGGGGGTCTCAGTGGGAGCAGGGCACTTGGGGACAGTTCACAACTGTCCCACCCCTGCCAGACACTGCTGCTGGAGAAGCTGCGTGTGGCCCGGCGCCCGGCCAACGAGGCCACCTTCAATGTCTTCTACTACCTGCTGGCCTGCTCTGACAGCACCCTGCGGTGAGCTGGGGGGGAGGGCATGGCCTCCATCGTTGGGGGCGTCTCTGGGACCTCCCCCATGGGGCCAATCGTGGTGTTTATCCCTGCAGGACTGAGCTTCACTTCAACCACCTGGCAGAGAACAATGTCTTCGGCATCGTGCCCCCCTCCAAGGTTATTGCCATGGGGGGCTGTGGGGGAAGAGGGGGTCTCTGGCCCATCTGAGTGCAGGGGGAGGCAGCGCTGGGCTTCCCAGACCAATGGCTCCTGTTGTTTTCCACAGCCGGAGGAAAAGCAGAAGGCAACCCAGCAGTTCAGCAAGGTCCTGGCAGCCATGAAGGTGATGGGCATCTCAGGAGATGAGCAGAAAGCCTTCTGGCTCATCCTGGGGGCCATTTACCATCTGGGAGCCGCTGGGGCCACCAAAGGTAATGAGCTGGGAGCCATTAATGAGGGGAGATTTGGGACTGATGGATGTGAGGGGTTCCAGAGGCACCTTGCAAACAGTCCCCTGCAGTGCAGCCAAGCCCTGGAGAAGAGGGTGGGAGGCTGTGTCAGCTGAGGGACAGTGCCCTACCACCCTGAATGCTCTGGGGTACTCAATTTTGTCTCCATGGTTGGGGTGGTCTCATTAACTGGTGGGAATTGAACACACCCAGACCCTGGGCTGGCCCCTGCCAACTTGGGGGAGTGGGGGCCTGGGTGGGGCTGAGGGCGTTGGTGGGGGCGTGTCCCCCATTCCCAGTGTAACACCTTTCCCTCCATCCTCCTCGCAGAGCCACTGGCAGATGGAGCTGGTAATGGGAGTGGGGAGGGCTCTGCTCTGGGGAGTGCCACGCGGTGCTGGTTTGGGGGCTGAAATGGGGGCTTGGGATGCTGCTGGTGTGCTGGGACCAACTGTGACCCTGTCTGGGTCCTGGCAGCCCCAAATTTGCCTGCTGCTCATAAGGAGTCCCAACCCAGTCCTGTCAGCACCATTGGTGGTGTGGGGCAGGGCTGCCCTGGAACACAGAGCTCACCATGGGTGTGAGTCTCCCACAGCACCAGCTTTGCTCTCCATTCCTGGGGATGGCAAATTTGGCTTTGGGGGCTGCTCTTCTCCCTCTGTGGCTTTGTCTTTCTGCCTGTTGTGCTGGAAGGCCCTGTGGTGCTGCACGCTGCTGGGAGAGCTGGGCATGTCACCCCCAAAATGGGCACCGGGAGCTGGTGGCTGCACCTAGGGAATTTGCAGCCCTGGGGGAAAGAATGAGCTGGGGATGAGAAGGGAGAGACCAGAGGGGTCTGGATGTACATTGGGGTGCAGTGCTGGCCCATGGGGTGCTCTCAGGGCACTAGAGGGCAGCAGGGCCCCGCTGCAGCCACCACAGCGGGATGCTCAGGCAGCTCCGGAGCCTCTCCATGGGAGCCTGCTATGGGGGAGGACCCCAGATCCTGCTGGGGGGGAGGAGCATTGCTGCATCCTGCTGGGGACAAGCATCCCACCCCCAGGTCTGTGCTGCTGCTGCTGAAGCCTCCTCTGCTCCTCGTGGACACTGGGGGTGCTCACAGGCAGCTGAGTAGCACCAGCCCCACAATTTCCTTGGCCCCGGCCTGGATGCAAAAGTGGCTCCCCATGGGCTGGGGCAGAGCTGAGCTGCTCCCCAGCTGTGCCCATGGTGTGAGGGGCTCACAGGGGAGGGACCTCCACGCCGGTCACCATTTGTCACTGCAGTGATGCCTGGGGAGGGGGCAGGCATGGCATGTGTGGTGGCATGGTGGCAGGAGGGTGTCCCCGTGCCGTCACGTGCCGTTGTTTCTAACCCCTGTCTCTGTTCGCATGGTGCATGCTGCCCTTTGCAATGCAGACACCGACGAAGGTAAAGTCCCGTTCTCCACGCGTGTCTCTGGCTTCCCCCTCCCCCGTGCCACCGTCATCCCACTTCCCTGTCCCTGTGTGTCACCATTAACCTGCTCCCACCACCCCCAGCATCCGTGTCTGTGTATCTCTCCGGATGTGTTGCAGCTGTGTCACCAAGCCGGGACATGTCCCCGTGTGGGGTGGCTCAGGGCCTCAGGGGTCCTTGGGTAGTGGTGGCAAGGGGTCTGTGTTCCACACCAGTGTGGCTCCAGGCTCAGCCCTGCAGCAGCACAAAGCCATTCACCCCTATCTCCTCTAGACCTCAAACATCTCTGTCTCCTCATACCCCAAAACATGTCCTCCCACTGTGCCCATCATCCCCAACCTACTCTGTGGGTCCCTAAGATCATCTGAGGCTTGTTTGGAAATGCTCCCCATTTTTGGGGGTGCCCTGCCTGGCCCTGAACCCCCTTCTCTACCCTTCAGCTGGGAGGAAGCAGTTTGCACGGCACGAGTGGGCTCAGAAAGCCGCGTACCTGCTGGGCTGCAGCCTGGAGGAGCTCTCCTCTGCCATCTTCAAGCACCAGCCCAAGGGCACCCTGCAGCGCTCCACCTCCTTCCGGCAGGGCCCCGATGAGTCTCCCCTGGGGGACAGTGGCACAGGTATGGTGAGGTATTGGGGGGATATATGGGATGGCCCCCAGGGATGCCGGGCTGGGGACACTCAGGTTTGCTTTGGCCAGGTCCCAAGCTGACAGCACTGGAGTGCCTGGAGGGCATGGCAGCTGGCTTGTACTCCGAGCTCTTCACACTCCTCATCTCCCTGCTCAACAGGTACGTGCTGGGGGGGCTGGCAGGAGAGCTGTGGGGGGGCCTGGCAGCACCCACTGACCCCGCTGTGTCCCTTTGTGCTCCCCCCAGGGCACTGAAGTCGAGCCAGCACTCGGTGTGCTCGGTGACAGTGGTGGACACCCCTGGGGCACAGAACCCCGAGCTGGCGGGGCAGAGCCGGGGGGCCACCTTCGAGGAGCTCTGCCACAACTACGCCCAGGAGCGCCTGCAGCAGCTCTTCCACCAGCGCACCTTTGCCCGTGAGCTGGAGCGATACAAGGAGGTACCGGGGACAGCCAGGGCTGCCATCGCCTCCTCCTCTCGTGCCCTCCAATACCCACATGAACATCTCCTATGTGTCCCCCCTGATTTCTTACCCAGCGGTCACTCTGGACCAGTCCAAGCAAAGCAACTCTGACACGATGCTTGGTGCCCAGGGCTTTCCCCAGGGCTCCTGTGCTGGCTGTGCAATGTGGCACAGGAGTGCTGGGCTGGGAGGTGGTGGAGTGGCTGTGGGTGGTGATGATGTTGGTCACTGTTTCTTTTCCATCTCAGCACTGAGAGCCTGCAGGGACCTTTCCATGTGTCTTGGTCCCCTCTTAGCATTCGGCATCACCCTAAACCCCATTGAGACCAACACCCTGATGGGCTCATGCTCCCTATCGCTGCTAGTCTACGGTGTGGGTGCTCACCTGCCTCTGTTCCCCCTCACCAGGAGAACATAGAGCTTGCCCTGACTGATGCTGAGCCCAGCTCCTCTGGCTCCATAGCTGCTGTAGACCAGTCCTCACACCAGGCACTGGTAAGCACCTTCCACTCTTCCTTCCAGCCACATCATGGCAGCAGGTGGGCGGCTTTTTGGCACTTTGGTGGTAGAGGGGAAGGAAAGGGGCTGTCCTGAATGCTTGGACATGAGAGCATGGGAGAGAGCGTGTGTGCAGCCCACATACCTGATGCATTCCCCAGCATGGTTTTCCTCTCTTGTCCTGGGAGCTGCCTGTGCTGTGGGCAGGGGGCCTGGAGACTGTGTGATCTCTGGGGTGCTCCAGTCCTCAAGGTGCTCTGGTCCCCGAGATACTGTGGTCCCCAAGGTGCTCAGGTCCCCAGTGTCCATGGGTCCCCAAGATTCTCCAGTCCCTGCTGGAGGAGGCTGCGGAGATCAGCAGTGCTGCTGGCCCCATCCCTGTGCTGGGTTTCAGCCCAGCACTGCATTTCCCACCTCAGTGAGATGCGCTGCCAGAGTGTCCCATATGGACCCTTTTCCTGCTGGGTCTCCACTAATCAGGAGCCCTCTCATACCGTGTGAGGTTGCTTGCTCTCTGGGTGGCCCGGGTACCCTGTGTCACCCCATGTCCCTGCCCTGGGGGACACCAGTGTGCCGGACTGGCTGCCAGCATGGTGACCCTGCAGGTCCGGTCTCTGGCCCGCACGGACGAGGCACGGGGGCTGCTGTGGCTTCTGGAGGAGGAGGCACTGCAGCCGGGTGGCAATGAGGACACCTTGCTGGAGAGACTCTTCTCCTACTACGGCCCCCAGGAAGGGAGCAAAAAAGGTATGGAGAAAGGCCTGGGACCGTGGGGATGTGTCCACTATAACAGGAACAATCTCTCTAGTGGAAGATGTCCCTGGCCATGGCAGGGGGTTGGAATGAGATGATCTTTAGGGTGCCTTCCAACCCAAGCCATTCTGGGATTCTATGACACGCCCCAGTGAAGCACTGGTCCCCAGGGCTGTGCCCACTGGTGCTGTTTCCCCACAGGGCACAACCCGCTGCTCCCCAGTGACAAACCCCGACACTTCCTCCTGGGCCACAGCTCAGGGACCAACTGGGTGGAGTATGATGCTACAGGATGGCTCAACTACGTCAAGCACAACCCGGCCTCCCAAAACGCCTCTGTCCTGCTGCAGGAGTCCCAAAAGTGAGTGAGGTCTTGGGGTGGGAGCATGGCAGTGGGGAGAGGTGACGCTGGGGGGTGACATGGCCTCCGTGCCCTGCAGGAAGGTGATCAGCAGCCTGTTTGCCGGGCGCGGCGGGTCGGCGCTGGTGCTGTCGGGCTCGGTGGCGGGGCTGGAGGGGGGCTCCCAGCTGGCCCTGCGCCGGGCCACCAGCATGCGCAAGACCTTCACCACCGGCGTGGCTGCTGTCAAGAAGAAATCCCTCTGCATCCAGATCAAGCTGCAAGTGGTGAGTGAGGGGGTGCAAAGGGGTGTCTCTGCGTCTGGCTGGGGCGTCTGGCTGGGGCACCGCTGCACGTCACTGCTCACCCCGCTCTGCCACACCCGCAGGACGCCCTCATCGACAGCATCAAGAAGTCCAAGCTCCACTTTGTGCACTGCTTCCTGCCCAAGGCGGGGGGCGGCGGGGACCCCCAGGCCGTGCCGTGCCGGCGGGTGAGCGGCAGCGAGCTGGAGCTGCCGACAGAGCACTGCGAGGCCGGGCTGATGCAGCTGGACGTGCCCCTCCTGCGCGCCCAGCTCCGCGGCTCCCGCCTGCTCGACGCCCTCCGCATGTACCGCCAAGGTGAGCCCTGGCACCGGCACCAGGGGATGGACAACACGGAGGTCCTGGCTGCATCTCCTTGCTGGAGTGCCAAAGACCCTTGGGAATCCCTTCAGCACGTGCCCTTGCTCTGAACTCTGGAGCCTCTCTCCAGGGCAGTCCTGTCCCTGTCCCCAC
Source organism: Picathartes gymnocephalus (assembly GCA_013390045.1). Taxonomy (NCBI): domain Eukaryota; kingdom Metazoa; phylum Chordata; class Aves; order Passeriformes; family Picathartidae; genus Picathartes; species Picathartes gymnocephalus. Next base: position 915,482 of record WEKY01034336.1, read on the forward strand.
TCCCCTGCAGGGCTGTTATCTGCACTGGGGACAGGCATGGCCTTAATTGGGTGTCTCCCCTGGTGCCACTGGTTCCTGGCAGGAGTCCCATTGGCATCCAGCCTCTGTCCCACTGGAATGAGGGCCTCTGGGTTGTGCTCAGCAAAGCATTTATCAATACATTGGCTGGCCAGCCACCCAGTCAAGGGTTTATTGCTTGGAGGCCGGACCCTTCCTGCTGTGATTGGAAATCGATGCCACCTGCACACCTCCTGGATCGATGGCCATGGCCAGCCAGCCGTGCCAGGGTCAATGTCCCCATCAATACCTCATCGTTAATTAAGATATGGAGGCTCAGTGCTGGAGCCCGATGCAGTAGTTGGCTGTGGCTCAGAGTGGAGCCAGAGCAGGACTTGCACAGGCAACACATGTCCCTGCTCTCCCCCCGGTGGAGGGATCTGGCCACTTTCTCTTCAGATCCCGGCCAAAATTGCTGGAGGATGCAGCCAAGGAAAACCTCCCGGGAAGGCTGAGGGCATTCCAGCTATGCCTGACCCCATGGGGAATTTGTGTCACGTGGGGTGACCCTGTCAGCTCTCCCAAAACATGACTCCCAGCATGTCAGGGCATGTGGGGCTGTCCCTGGCCATCCTGTATGCCCACACAGCCCCACCCTCCCTTGCTTCCCCAGGTTACCCTGACCACATGGTGTTTGCGGAGTTCAGGCGCCGCTTTGATGTCCTGGCCCCCCACCTGACCAAAAAGCATGGGCGCAACTACATCGTGATGGATGAGAAGCGGGTACGTGCCCCATGTCAGGACCAGTGCTGTGGTCCGGGGTCCCCTGCACCCCAGAGTACCTGGCCCTGACACCTTTCCCTCCCTGCAGGCGGTGGAGGAGCTCCTGGAGTCTCTGGACCTGGAGAAGAGCAGCTACCACATGGGCTTGAGCCGGGTATGGTGCCCGACACCACCGGGTGTGGGTGTGGGCAGGGCTTTGCGTCATGCCACGGTGGGACAGCAAAAGGGCAGCGCTGTTCCCTTCCACCCACGGCATTCCTCATGCCTGGGGAATAAAACACCACAGTGGGGCAGGACCAGTGGCTGCAGAGGGGAGAGACACATCCCCACCAGCGGGAGGGTGGCCGGAGGGATGCCGGCACCCATCGCCATCCTGCTTTCCCCTCCCACAGGTGTTTTTCCGGGCTGGATCACTGGCCAGGCTGGAGGAGCAGCGGGACACACAGACCAGCAGGAATATCACCCTTTTCCAAGCGGCGTGCAGGGGCTTCCTGGCACGGCAACACTTCAAGAAGAGAAAGGTTCGTCCCAGCAACTCTCCCCTCCCCGCTCTGCTGCACAATTTCGCCTAAAATGGGCAGCGCAGCCTTTCTGTGCCTCCTGGGCCAGCACCTCCTCCTCCCGCCTCCCCCGGAGCCGTGGGGGGCCAGGGGGAACCGGGGGGCCAGGGGGAACCGGCAGGGAGGCTGCTGGGCATTGCCGTGATAGGATGAAGCCACACTTCAGCTCCTACTTTTATCATTAGAGGAGGTGTTAAATAGGCATCTTACAGTGCCTTGCCTTCCCGGGATTAGCTTTTAGAGGTGCTGGAGAGGATCAAACAGTAGATTTGCTAGTGCAATTAGCCCAAATGCTAATGAAGGGAAGCATGCCGGCGTGCTGGCAGGGGTGCTGAGCACCCACACGCTCTGCTTTGCCCTACTGGCGGCCCCATACTGACCCCATACCCAGTACTGACCCCGTGCCCTGCACAGATCCAGGATTTGGCCATCCGGTGCGTGCAGAAAAACATCAAGAAGAACAAAGGGGTGAAGGATTGGCCGTGGTGGAAGCTCTTCACCACGGTGCGGCCCCTCATCGAGGTGCAGCTCACCGAGGACCAGATCCGCGGCAAAGACGTGCGTATCCGTGCTGGAGAATGCTGCATGGAGCAGGGGGCGCTTGGGGGAGTGTTGGTCCCAGGCAGGACCCCGCAGTGGGGTGGGATGCAGGACCCCATGGTGGGGGTCACATGCAGAAGCTAATGGTGGGGTGGGATGCAGGAGCCTGCAGTGGGGTGGGAAGCAAAACCCAGGAAAGGGTGGGATGCAGGATCCTGTGGTGGATTGGGATACAGGATCCCACGGTGGGTTGGGATGCAGGAGCCCATGATGGGGTGAGATGCAGGACCACGTCTGCCCGCGCCCCGTCAGCGCCAGGCTCGAATTGCTCCCTAATTTGCGAATCAGCATGTCATTAGCATCCCGAGAGCCGGCTGTTGCTTGAGCCCAATTACAAGCGTGGAGAATGGAAATGAAACCGTGTGCCGAGAGGCAAATGCGGGGGCTCTGCTCACACTGGCAACCAGACACTGGTGCACCCGCCGAGCACGGAGCTGCTGCCTGGCTCAGCTTTCACCCCGACCTGCTGGGGACAGGCACACCTGGGTGGGGGCACGTGGGCAGGGGCACTCGGGCCCCCTGCTGCCCCCTCAGCCTGTGCCGGGACCAGAGGAAGAGAGAGGAAGATGTTAGCAGCCAGACACATTTCCACAGCACTGGCTGGTGGTCCCTGGGCGTCCTGGTGGACCCCCTCCCTCCCCACCTGGGGTGGGTGCACCCAAACCCTTCAGCAAGCTGCTGATGGGTGGATTTGCTCCCACCCCCTCTCCCGGGGCATGTGGGTACCCCTCTGCAGCTTTTCTGGGACTGCCTGGCATTTTGACACCATTTATGGGGTTGGAGTCGGCACGACGGCAGAGCGGGTTGGGGAAAGTCCCTGCCCAGCCCTTGGCAGGGGAGAGCAGCCCCGGGGAGCTCCCACCCTGCCCATCCTGCACTGGGGGGTTGCTGGGGAGGGGCAGAGAGCTGCCAGCCTCCTACCCACCAGCCTCCTCCCTGCGCCTGCCCCCTCCCTCACCGCCCGCTCTGTTGCAGGAAGAGATCCAGCAGCTGAAGAGCAAACTCGAGAAGGTGGAGAAGGAGCGTAACGAGCTGCGGCTGAACAGCGACCGCCTGGAGAGCAGGGTAGGTCTTTGCTGCTGCTGGGATGGGGTACAGTGCCATGCCAGCCTGCCCCAGCCGTTGGTCCCATTCCCCCTGCCACTCCCAGATCACAGAGCTGACTTCGGAGCTGACGGACGAGCGGAACACCGGCGAGTCGGCCTCCCAGCTGTTGGACGCCGAGACGGCCGAGAGGCTACGGGCTGAGAAGGAGATGAAGGATCTGCAGGTAAATGTGCCCCTCCCTGGCCTCGCAGTGTCTCCTGTCCCCGCCAAGTGCTCACCACAGCCATGTCCCTTCCCAGGCCAAGTACGATGCCCTGAAGAAGCAGATGGAGTCGATGGAGATGGAGGTGATGGAGGCTCGGCTCATCCGGGCGGCCGAGCTCAATGGGGAGCTCGATGATGATGATTCAGGTACTGTCCTGCCTCCAGTGCTGGCCACTGGCACACCCTACAGTGTCCCCCTCTCCCTGTGCCTTGGTCACTGGGTTTCCTCACACAGGTGGCGAATGGCGGCTGAAATACGAGCGGGCGGTGCGGGAGATCGACTTCACCAAGAAACGGCTGCAGCAGGAGCTGGAAGACAAGCTGGAGGTGGAGCAGCAGAGCAAGAGGCAGCTGGAGCGCAAGGTGAGTGGGGCTCAGCCCTGGGGACTCCCTAGGACAACAGGGACATGGTGACACCCCGGAGCCATCACTGCCTTGCCCACCTCTGCCCGCAGCTGGCAGACCTGCAGGCGGACAGCGAGGAGAGCCAGCGGGCACTGCAGCAGCTGAAGAAGAAGTGCCAGCGCCTGGCTGCTGAGCTGCAGGACACCAAGCTGCACCTCGAGGGACAGCAGGGACGCAACCATGACCTGGAGAAGAAGCAGCGGAGGTGGGGACCGTGCGCTGGCAGCAGGGGCACATGGGGGACACGCCTCTGGCGAAGTGGCATTACCATTTTAGCAGGGATTTGGGCACCTCACCAGCTCCTACTTGGCTGAGGTGTCTCTAGCGGGATGGGGCTGCCCGAGTTGGATGTGTTTGTTGTCAGGGGGGATTCCCATGCTCTTTAGGGGGGCCCAGAGCTGGGTGATCCCCCTATGTGGGTCATGCCCCATGGTGGAGGCTGCTAGTGCCCTGCATCTCCTCGCGGCACGCGCTGCCATCCCGTCCCCTCTCCCAGCCCCAAAGTTTGCTAACGTTATTAAGCAGCAGGGACGCTTTCATCTCATTATGGTAATGATCGCACACACAAATACAGCGAGAGAATCCAATCTAATTAATTTCAATTTCCGCGGATTGGAGTCTGTGCTAATGCAGCTGTTTATTACCCAGCGCGAGGAAAAATGGGGATTAACTGCCGAGGTGTTTAACGCAGGTCACAAACTCAAGCACGGGGTTGTTTTCCAAGCCCCAAAGGCAGTGATTTCAGAGCAAACCCGGCTGATCCCATCCCAGGGGCACTGGGAGAGACTGCCACGGTGCTGCCTGGCTACGGGCTGTGCTGAGCACTCCTCCACCGGGGGCTTGTGTCCCCTCTGGGGAGTCACATGTCCCCTTTGGGGATGGGACTGGTGCCATGTCATCCCAGCACTGGGATGCAGCTGTGGGAGGCGAGCTGCCACAAGAGCACATCTCTTCCAGAGACCCCTCCATGTCCTGCTTGGCAGGTTTGGTGTCCCCAGCTGCCTTGGAGTAGCCAAGCCCCTGCCATTGGTAGCCACGGTTCCACGGGCACATGGTGTCCCTGGAGAACAGCTGAGGTGCTGCTGGGGTCGGTGCTGCAGATTCTGCACTCCCCATTAGCACGGAGTGAAGGCATCAGGAGGAGTGTCTGAGTGAGTCGGTGCCACCGTGGTGGCAATTAAAGACTCATCAGCAGTGTTTCAAACAAGCACTCAGCAGCACACCACCCTTCCCAGTGCTTGCTGCCAAGGGAAGGGGATGCTCGGTGCTGTGCCCCTGGCACAGGGCTGAGGATCAGTCCCTGGGGTGCTGAGTGCTCACCCCATTCTCTCTGTGCAGGTTTGACAGCGAGCTCTCACAGGCGCACGAGGAGGCACAGCGGGAACGGCTACAGCGGGAGAAGCTGAGCCGAGAGAAGGATGTGCTGGTGGCTGAGGTCTTTGGCCTCAAGCAGCTGCTGGAGGTGAGTGGTCCCTAGACCCTCCCCAACCTCCCAATCACTGGGTGTCCCGGGCTGACGGTGACTCTGTCTCTTGCAGGATAAGGACTCGGACATCGCAGGGCTGACGCAGAAGGCAGAGGCACTGGAGGCAGAGCTGCAGGACATCTCCTCCCAGGAGTCAAAGGATGAAGCCTCCCTGGCCAAAGTGAAGAAACAGCTGAGGGACCTGGAGGCAAAGGTCAAAGACCAGGAGGAGGAACTGGATGAGCAGGCTGGGACCATCCAGATGCTGGAGCAGGTATGGCGGGGAGGGGCGAGGTTTCTGGGTGGGGTGGTTTCATGCAGGGCTGTTATTACCTGGGCCGGGCTTGCCTGGGAAGAGGAGGTGGCCACCCCGAGCCCGGCGTCAGGCCAGGCATCGCCGCGGCCAGCACGGCTCCCGGCCCTCCGTGCCATGGCCCGGCAGGTCACCATGGGGCAGGCAGCCCAGCTGGCTTCAGACCAGGGGGTTTTCAGGGTGAGTGGTGCCTGGAGAGTGGCATGGAGGGGTCCCCACATCCCCTTCACTGTGACCACATCCCCACCATTTGCAGGCGAAGCTGCGGCTGGAGATGGAGATGGAGCGGTTGCGGCAGACGCACGCCAAGGAGGTGGAGAGCCGTGATGAGGAGGTGGAAGAGATCCGACAGTCGTGCCAGAAGAAGGTAGGGCTTGGCTGAGGCCCCTCTGCCCAGGAGGGCCTGGGATGCATCCCCGTGCCCTGGCCGGGTGCTGGGAGCTGCCAGCTGGGTACCGTCACGCAGCACTCGGCTCCCACACAGCCGACCACAGCCTGGCTCCACCGGCCCAGCGGGTCCGACCAGTCCTTCTGCTGCCTGGGCCAGCGCACGCCGGGCTTTGTGCCTCTGGTTGCGCAAACACCTGGCTGTTGGGGTCACCCGGTGTCCCCGGGGTGTGGGGACACGTGAGGAGGGGGTCATGACCCCTCCCTGCTGCCCTGACCGACTGCCCCCTGGCTGTCCCCCAGCTGAAGCAGATGGAGGTGCAGCTGGAGGAGGAGTACGAGGACAAGCAGAAGGTGCTGAGAGAGAAGCGGGAGCTGGAGAGCAAGTTATCTGCTGTCAGTGAGCAGGTGGGCTGAAGGGCAGATGGGCACCTGCCTTGCTGTGGGGACCCCGAGGTGGCCGTGGTGGGATGGACACCCCTCTGGCATGGAACTGTGGCAAAGTTTCCCCTGCCACAGGCCAACCAGCGGGACTTCGAGACAGAAAAGCGCCTGCGCCGGGACCTGAAGAGAACGAAGGCGCTGCTGGCTGATGCTCAGATCATGCTGGACCACCTGAAAAACAACGCACCCAGCAAGAGGGAGATCACCCAGCTCAAGAATCAGGTGTGCATCCAGACCCTCCCCAAACTGCAGGCTTTGAGGGATACGGGGTGTCCCTGTTCCCTGGCCAGGCACTGAGCTATATCCCTGCAGCTGGAAGAGTCAGAGTTCACCTGTGCAGCTGCTGTCAAGGCCCGCAAATCCATGGAGGTGGAGATCGAGGACCTCCACCTGCAGATTGACGACCTTGCCAAGGCCAAGGCAGCGGTGAGTGGATTTGGGGTGTGATGAACCGTGGGGTGGCCATGCCCCATTTGCAGCCAGGGTGGCCCCACGCTGTTTGGGGTTGGTTTGGGGGGTGAGTACCCTACTCCCAGGATGCAGTGGGAGACACGTGTGGCTCCCTGCAGCTGGAGGAGCAGCTGAGCCGGCTGCAGCGGGAAAAGAATGAGGTGCAGAGCCGGCTGGAGGAGGACCAGGAGGACATGAATGAGCTGATGAAGAAGCACAAGGCAGCTGTGGCCCAGGTGAAGGGGGAGCAGCAGTTGCACCCACCCCACCCCCTCAAGATGTCCCTCTTGGAGCCAGCGCAGTGGGATCCCCACTGATGGCCCCGGTGTGTCCTGCAGGCATCCCGGGACCTGGCGCAGATGAATGACCTCCAGGCACAGCTGGAGGAGGTCAACAAGGAGAAGCAGGAGCTACAGGAGAAGGTGAGGATGCAAGTGAAGCCAGGGTGATGGGCAGGCACTCAGAGACCTGCTGCCCACACCGTGTGGGACCCCCTGCACCATGAGAGTGCAGAGCAGTCCCATGGGAAGCTCTCCATCAGGATGGGAGCAGCATGGCCAGCAGCTCTCCTCCAGGACAGCGTGGCAGGGGGGCAGGGTGATTGTGGTCGAGGCTGAGGCTGTGCCCTTTCCCGCAGCTGCAAGGTCTGCAGAGCCAGCTGGAGTTCCTGGAGCAATCCATGGTGGACAAGTCGCTGGTGAGCCGGCAGGAGGCCAAGATCCGTGAGCTGGAGACTAGGCTGGAGTTCGAGAGGACACAAGTCAAGCGCCTGGAGGTAGTCATGGGGCTCTCTGTCTGCTCCAGCTGGGACAGGGATGCAACAGGACCGTAATGAAGCTGCCTGAGGGTCTGCTGAGCACCTCCCCTCCCCACGACCCCCCACGCTGCAGCCCTCCCTCTCTGGCAGCCCATCCCCGTCTCCACAGGGAAGGCTCCCTGCAAGCACTGATAACAGTAATCCACCGCCCAGCCCAAGTGCAAAGTGCTGCTCTTTCCCTGCATCGACGTAGGGAAATTATAGACTCCCCAGTCCCGCAAACGCTGCCTGCTTTATATTCTGCCTCCGCAGCTCTGCCGGGGAGCGCGGCAGCTTAGCTCTCCTCTTCATATTTTCCAAGCTATTATTTCCTTCCCCACTCTCTCTGCCGGGGCCATAAATATGCAGCGGCTGGCTCAGTGGCTAGGGGAGAACGGGAGCTATTTTTTCCCTATGTTACATGTTTTAATTACTTCACACACAGTTAAATGTATTTTTCCAATTCAACAAAGCCCTTGCTGTTGTTCTGCCCCTTCCCTGGCCCTGGGAGGGGGTGGTTTCTCCTCCATCTCCTTGTGTAAATTTATGGGAGTGGGATCCATCCTCACATCATACCCTGGTGGGTGTCGGGGTGAGGGTGGGCCTGCAGGATGAGAGGTCCACGGGGGAATTTGGGGTGACCCCGCTGCTCGGCAGAGCCTGGCCACGCGGCTGAAGGAGAACATGGAGAAGCTGACGGAGGAGCGGGATCAGCGTGCAGCCGCCGAGAACCGGGAGAAGGAGCAGAACAAGCGGCTGCAGCGGCAGCTCCGTGATGTCAAGGAGGAGATGGGCGAGCTGGCCAAGAAGGAGGCAGAAGCCAGCCGCAAGAAGCACGAGCTGGTGAGGCACCCCTGACAGGGCCAGACAGGGCACAAGGGGGTGTTCTCGGAGGAACCCGGCTCATCCCACTCCCTCCCCACAGGAGATGGACCTGGAGAGCCTGGAAGCTGCCAACCAGAGCCTGCAGTCGGACCTGAAGCTGGCCTTCAAGCGCATCGGGGACCTGCAGGCGGCCATCGAGGATGAGATGGAGAGTGACAGCAATGAGGATCTCATCAACAGGTGAGAGCACCTGGGCCCAGCTCCCGCACGTCCCTGGGGGTCACCGCTTCCCCTCGCCACTTCAGAAACGCCACGGGGACCCCTCGGCTCTGCCTGGCCCTGGCAGGATGCTGCCTGTGCATCCTTCCGTGCATCGTGCACACGTGCATCTGTCCGTGCACACGTGTCTGTCCGTCTGTGCATCGGGCACCTGTGCACACAGGCATCAGTCCGTGCTCCTGTGCATCCATCCCTCTGTCCACCCGCAGCCCCCATGAGCTTCAGCCACTTGTGGAGGTGCCTGAAATGCATCCAGGATCCTGCCAGCTGGCTGGAAACAGCCCAGGGAGCCCCAGGAGCCAGGGCAGCACAAGCTGGCAGGAGGTTTGGGATGCTGGGATCCAGCCCAGTCCAGGATAGAATTATAGAATCATGCAATTGTTTAGGTTGGGAAAGACCTCTGAGAAAATTGACTCCAGCCATTAACTCAGCACTGCCATGTTAGCACTAAATCATGTCTCCAAGTGCCACATCCACACATTTTTTTCCATGTTTCCAGAGAATGACTCCACCACTTCCCTGGACAGCTTGTTCCAATGCCTGACCACCCTTTTGGTGAAGAAATTTTCCCTAATATCCAATCTAAACCTTCCATGACACAACTTGAGGCCATGTCCTCTTATCTTATCACTTGTTCCTTGGGAGCAGAGCCTGACTCCCATCTGGCTACAGCCTCCTTTCAGGAAGTTGTAGAGAGTGAAAAAGTCCCCCCTGATCCTCCTTTTCTCCAGGCTGAGCCCCGCCAGCTCCCTTAGTTGCTCCTTATCGGACTTGTGCTCCAGACCCTTCCCCAGCTCTGTTGCCTTTCTTTGGATATGCTCCAGCACCCAACCTGGAATGCTGGGTTTCAGCTGGGTGCAACCCTACTCCAGGGCCACAGAGCAGCCTCACTTCCCTCCCCTGTCCCATTCTCACCATTTAATTTGCCCACATCTATTCCCCACCCATTTGGTCTTATTTTTTTTCATTTTCCTTTCAGTTGATTTCTTTTCTGTTGTGTTTCTCCCCCCCTCCAACCCTGCCCCCTCCAACCTCTCCTAGTTTGCAGGACATGGTGGCAAAGTATCAGAAAAGAAAGAGTAAACTGTGAGGAGCATCTCTTTCCTTCCTCCCCTCCCCTAACTCCCACCTCACCCCCGGGGGCCGGGGTCCCGCATGCCACTGGCCCAACTCTGCATGCCCTAACAGCACCCACGGCATGGCACAGCACGGCACAGCACGGCACATAACCGCATCCCACGCATGGGGACGGGATGAGCCCCCGGGATGGGGTGGGGGGTGATGCTCTGCCGTGGTTGATGACAAATGTGTCAGCATGGGGCAGCAATGGAGCCCTGCTGCCACTAATTAATACCCCCATCCATGGTCGCTCTCGCGACCTGGGTCCTGCTTAACTAACGGCACGTTTGCCTGGACATAAACTGTGTTTGATGTGGATCTTAATTCCACTGTTCAGAAAGCCTTAGCTGCCCCCAGAGCTTGTTTTCGGGGCTCGTTGGGGGTTTTTTTGATGTCATTCTGTGGTTTTTTTGTTGGTGGTTTTTTTTTTTCCCCAAGCCCAGCGTTGCCTGAATGTATTGCAGGGGAGGGAGATGCGCAGGATGGAGTGCAGCTTGTTGTTTTGAATTTAAAAAGAGAAGGATTCATATACAAGGTCTATCCCAGCCTGTCCCTTGTGCTGTTTGCCTTCACTCCCTGGCAGGGAATAAGCCCAAAACCAGGTGGATAAAAGGCCATTTAAGATCCTGTGATACATCCCATGCCTTCCTTGGAGTGGCCTGGTGGGAGCAGGGTGGCAAGAGGGGAGCACACTGCTTCAATTTCCGTATAGATCCCGCCGGTGCTGCCATAACCCTAATGAAAGCAGTAAGCGGTGAGGTATTAAGAGAGATTTATTCAGGGATGCTTTTAACGTGGAGGAATGGATTTTGCAATGCAGATAGCACCTTCTTTCTAAAGGCAATCAATATGGTTACGAACGGCCGTTATAAATTAGATGGTTTAAGCCAGATAGGACTTTTTTTACGCTGAGACGTAAATCAGGGGCTCTCGGGCGCGGCAGGGCTGTAAATCTGCCCGCTGTGCTCCCGCGCCCGCCATGCCGGAGTCATTTCTGTTCCGCCTGCTAAACTCCTGTTTACCCGGGGCCATCAGCATTGCTCTTCTTCGCTGTAATTCTGCACTCGACGGCAGCCTATAAAATGAACCCACTTATTTCCGTCCCAGTGCTGGAGCTGGAAATCTCCTGTGTTACTGGAGCTGTGCCCTGCCTCCTGCCCCAAAGCCAGGCCTTGCTGTCTCCAGCTCTGGAGTCGTGCAGTGACAGGGAGAGATGTTGGGCAGAGGGTGCAAGAGCCCCTTGGGCAGGTGCAGGGGTGGTGTGGGGGTGCTTCAGAAGCCCCTGGCTTGCAGGTTGAGCTAGGTGCAAGCAGACTATGCCCCAGAGATGGAGCAGAACCACAGGATGGGGTTTCACCCATGCTAGGGTACACAGGCAGTGGGTACTGGAGGGGTTCAGTGCTTTCCAGTGCACTTTCATCTCTCCAGCACCCAAAAACTCACTGCCCCACGCTGACTAATTGCTTTCTTCCACCCTGACCCGCTCCTCCGGCAGTGACGGTGACTCAGATGTGGACTCAGAGCTGGAGGAGCGCGTGGATGGGGTGAAGTCTTGGCTCTCCAAGAACAAAGGCTCCTCCAAAGCGCTCTCGGATGACGGCAGCCTGAAGGGCAGCAGGTGGGTGCAGGGCTGGGCACGGGGCTGGCAGGCAGAGAGCAGGCTGAGCTGTGCTGGGGCATGGACAGGGTGGGGTGGGTGCCCGTGGGATGTGGCATTTGGTGCTGTGTTCCCATCTGGTGCTTGTGTGAATGGCCAGGGAAGGGTTAATGCTGGTGAGCAGCTCAGTCTCTAGCACGTCCCCCCACCCAAGGGGTCCTCCTTGGTCCCCTTTTCCTCATCCTACCCTGGAAGCATATGGTGCATCCACAGCACCCACCCCATCTGCCTCCCCAGGGCTTGCAGTGCTGGGCTTTAATTCTGTGCAGCATTCCATCACTTCAGGACTGATTCCTTTCTCCATCCTGCCCTCCTCTGCAGCCCCACCCCATTCCTCCCCACACCTCTCAGAAAATGTTGGCAGAGGTGGGGGACATGCCCAGGTGCACCCACGGCATGGGGCTAGGGCACACAGCCCCACTCCCCTTTCCCTTGGAAAACGCTTGCCTGCTGAGCACAGATTGCTTTTATCCAAACCCAATTTCCTAGCAGGGCTCCAGGAGTCCCAGGGGACTCCCTCCCTCTGCCGAGCAGGGGGGAAAGATCTGAGCTGGTTTCTGTTAATTGGTTTAATTTATTCAGCGGTGCAGATGTAAAACATTTTGTTATTGGAGATAATTCCACCTTTTCTGAAGTCGGGAATCAAACGCAGCGGCTCCAGGTAGCCGACAATGAAATAAATTGAAGGCAACACTTTAAAGGGGAATCAAAGTGCTGGGCTAGAACAATTCCCACATTTACATGACATTTTTCCACGATGCCATTTCCCGCTGACGCAAATTGCCGAGGCCGCCTCGCCGGCCCCCCCTTCGCCCGCTCATCTCCGTGTCTCTCTTGTCTCCCGGTGCGTGCGGGGCCGCGGTGCCGCGGCACAGGTCAGCCCCGCCGGACGGCCCCGAGCCCGAAGAGCGGCCGGTGTCGGTGTTGAGCTCCCTCAGCTACAGGAAGCGGCCGGGCCTCAAGGACTCCATAGGCGGCCGCGGGGACGAGCAGACGCTGTTCAGCGCCCTGGGCGAGCGGCCGCCTTCCCCCGAGCGCCCTCCGCGCAGGGCGGCCCGCGGCGGCGAGCCCCAGGACCGGGCGGCCGTCATCGCCCGCGCCTTCTCCGACGCCAGCGGCCGGGCTCGCCAAGGGCTGGACAAGCGGTGGTCCCTCTCGGCCACCGACGTAGAGAAAGCCTCTGTCGCCTCCGCCCCAGTGAGCCGCGTCTCCTCCGCCTCCTGGCGCGGGCTGGAGGACGGCGATGATGGGGACGAGGGGTGCTCGGTGCTGAGCTTCGCCCTCTCCAGCCCCGGCAGCTTGCGGAGCCGCCGCGGGGGCCCCGAGGGCCGCCCTGAGTCGCGGCTCTCCCTGGCCCGCAGCCGCCTGGATGAGGCGGACGAGGGATCCCGCGGGCAGCCCCTCTTGGGGCGCAGCTTCTCTGTGCCCCCACGGCCCCGCAGCGCAGCCTCCGAGGAGGAGGGTCCTGGGGACGCCCGTCCCGCGCGGCAGCGCTCCTACCTCGACCCTGACCTGGAAGCCGCCATTCAGGAGGTGCTGAGTTATCGCCCGGTGCGGGCCAGGGGCTACTCCAGCCCCGAGGCCGACTCAGGGGACGACGGCCGGAGTGTCCGGAGTGTTCGGAGTGTCCGGAGTGCGGCCCCCCTGGGCGCCGCTGACCGACCCTCCGGCAGCCTGCGCCGCTCCGCATCCGCCCTCGACTTCTCCCGGCACACCTGCCGGTGCCGCAGCAGCTCGGGCTCCTCCGAGGAAGAGGAGGAGCAGAAGAAGAAGAGCTCCAAGAAGCGTGCCAAGAAAAGCAAGAAGAAATCCAAGAAGAAGAAGAAGAAGCAGCAGTCATCATCGGAGTCCAGTTCCTCCTCCGAGTCCTCCTCGGGCTCCACCAGCTCCTACCGCAGCACTTCCAGTGTCAAGAAGGGCCCGCGGGCGGCGGGGAGTGAGGAGCCCACGCGTCCTGCCCGGGGCAAGAAGGAGGAGAAGCAGCGGAAGAAGCAGGTGGACAGCCTGATGATGAAGTACCTGTACCGTCCCGAGAGCGACTGAGGTGGGAGCGGTGTGTGCCGTGCAGCATGAACCTCCCCGTGTGCCACTAACAGCTCGCCCTAACCCTCTCCTGACTCTGGAGTTCTCCTCCACCGGCATGGGGCACCCGGGATGGGGCAGCCCTCTGTGCCTGCAGCAGCCCTGCTGCTTTGGAGTGCTGCAGGGCATCCCCAACGCATCTCCATCCGTGGGGAGATCCCCGGCAATGCCGCAGCGGGACCGGCAGCTGCCCGTGCTGCCAGGACGCAGCGTGTTCAGGATTAGCAGCTGCGGGACATCAGGAAGTGCTAATCCCTTCCTGGCTCCCCGGCCGCCGGCCAGGACACATCTGGATTTATTCCTTCAGGAAATTTTTAAGGGTTTGATGGGCAGCACAGCCCCCAGGAGCAGAGGGGAGTGGGACGGGTACTAACATACACCCACTGCAGTGTGTGAGCATGGGGAGAGGCAGCACACATGGTTGCGGGAGGGATCCAGGGTGGGCTACTGGAGCTCAGAGTTGTCCTGTGCCCTGTTGGGTGCCTGTGATGGGAATTCGGGGTGTGAATGGCGTCAGCTTGCAGGACTTTGGAGCTCTGCACGCTGTTTGATGCAGAGGAGAGAGTGTATTTGGGCTTGCTGGCAGCGATTTCAGAGCAGGCTCTATCCTTTCTGATGCCTTGAATAGGAGAATGGCTGGAGGAAGGGAAAGAAGCCTTTTGGAAATGTGGTTGCCGTTGGGCTCCCTGTTCCGGGGGCAGGGAAGGGATTGTGGGGTACCCAGCACCCAGCCCTGGGCTCGGGTACAACCGAGGCTCTCGGTCGGGGTGTCTGGGAGCGCTGGTGTTGGCATCCAGGGCCACGAGCCTTTTCCTGGTCAGGCTCAGCTCGGCCCCACTGCAGAGCAGGGGCTCAGCTCAGCGCAGCGAGGAGTTGTTTGCAGCGAGGCATGTCCCAAATATCTCGCAAAGAATAAAAAAGGAGGCAATCAAGGCTCCATCCAGCTGGCTGCCAGTGTGCTGGCTCACCGCAGCTCCCGCTGCAGCCGGAGGGGAGCTGTGCTCAGCAGCCAAGCCATGCTGGGGACATGGAACCCCCCACGACCCTCACTAACCCCACTCTCTCCCACAGCCCCACGAGCTCCCGGCACACCTTCACCTACGACAGATGGGACGATGAGCAGGACGCCGGGGACAGCACACGCCGCTCCTCCCGCAGCTCCCCCAGTGCCAGCGAGGCGGAGAGCCGGGCTGCCGAGACCCCCGCCTAGCCCCCCACCACCACTTCCCACCGCCCCGGGAACACTCAGCTCCGGGGGTCGGTATTTCTTCTGCGCGGGGTGGGGGGGGGGACACGCAGCCCCCCCCGGCTCCAGCCATGGGAGGAGCAGCCCGGCCGGCTCGCTGGCTGCACCCCCCACCCTCCCACCTCCTGTCTGTCCTTGGCGGCGGAGTCGGCTGCTCCGGCACCCGGGATTTATTCCTCAGTGCCTGCTGGCTCCTTGTTTTATAACTTAAACTCCCCTCCTCGGCACCCTGCCGTTCTCTGATGCCCCTTTTAGTTGAGCCAAAGACGTCTCTCGCTGGCCGGGCCCTGGGGAGCAGCCGCCCGGCAGCCGGGAAGGGGACATGGGGACAGGGTCCCACGTGCCCACCTGGGTTTTTGTCACCCCCCCAGACCCCCCACCTCTGCCTGGCTGTTTTGCACTAGCCCAGCTGTGCATCCTCCCCCACCCCCTTTACTTTCAGTATGAAAATAAACGTCATTTCTGGCTGGTGATACCGGCTGCTGCCTGCTCCGTGTGCCTGGGGGGTCTCCCCATTTTGGGCGGGTGTTTGCATGGTGGAAGGGTCAGGTGGAATGGATCCAGCCCCAGCAAGGATGCGAGGCTTCATGAAAAGGCCAAGTCTGGCCTCTTCCCTGAGCCTGCTGCACCCATGGGTGCTGGGGAGGGGGAGAGTTGGGGGAAAGCCCTCGTGGGTGCCAGTGCTGAATCATTTATCAATCTTCATAAATATGCAGATGAGCAGCGGGACAGAGCCTCTGCCTGCCGGCGTTAAATAATTAACGCAGAGGAGATGATGATGTGCATTGCTGGCTGCCTGCACAGCTCAGCCCCGGCCCTGGCCGTGTGCTGTCCCCGTGCCATGTGCTGTGCCCTGCACCTGGCCCCAGGGACACCCCACACCCTGGGGACCCCCCGCTCTCCTTGGCAGGTTGTTTCCCTTTCCCCACCATCTCTTGGAAGCACACAGGCCAAGCTCAGTGCTCGCTGCCATAAAGCCACGCTGCGCTAATGCGCTTTCATTAAGTGGGAGCGATCTAATGATAATAAAATGGCACATTTAACATTAAAACATTTAACTTGACTCCTAAGCGAGTGTGTCTCTCCACGCTGCTCCAGCTCCATCTTCATGAGGCTGACAAAGCTTCTTAATTTGTTCCCCAGGAGTGGGTGCTTGGTAGAGATGGCTTGGCACTGCATGGCATGGGGGATGCTGGGATGTGGGGAGGCGGGGTACCGGGATGCAGGGTTGTGGGGAAGCAAGGACGCAGAAGTGCTGGGATGGTGGAATATGGGGACATGGGGATGCAGGGTATCTGGAATGCGGGGTTGGAGGAGTGCCATATTGGGAGATGGAGATCCATGGGGATGGAGGTGGACTGCGTGTGAGGATACTGGGATGCAGGGACACAGCTGCAGGCCGGTGCAATGCCATGGGGGCACGTCGGGAGCCCCAGACCTACTGTGCAGCTCCAAGCACGCCAGGGAAGCGGGTGATGGCAAAGGGGGCCATGTTGTGGGATGGCTCCTCGCCCAGGCTCAGCTCACACAGCAACTTCCCCACCACAGGTGCCAGCTTGAACCCATGGCCTGTGGGAAGGAGAGGGAAGGTGGGGACACAACCATCCCCACAGCTGACCCTGGACAGCTCTGGGGTGCTGGGTTGGGGGGGATGGCTGCCCTCACCTACCTGAGAAGCCAGCACCGATGACAATGTTGCTGAATTTGGGGTGCCGGTCCAGGATGAAATCTTCATCTGGAGTGTTCTGGGGAGCCAGGGTGTGAAGGTGAGGGGACAGGGTGGGGTCCACCTTAGGGTGGGGGAAGGCTCAGGACCCCGGATGGCTGGATCCGTGGCCTGGGGGGGGGTCTCACCGTGTAGAGGCAGGTCTCCACCACCGCTGGCTGGGTCTCCAGCCCGGGCAGATAGCTGCTGATGAAGCTGCTCAGGACAGTGATGTCAGGGCGGGGGGCACTCGAGGGAGCCTGATCCCGCTTCTCTGGGTCAGTGGGGCTGCCATGGTGGTGGCATACCTGGAGGACAACTGGTCAGGGTGGGCTGGATAAGGAATCCCCCCAGTTTGAGTTGTGCCCTGCTCACCTTCATCAGACCTGGGTACTCAATGGAGGGCAGCCCGTAGATGCCGTGGGGGGCTTGGCTCAGCCCCCGGGTCAAGAAGCAGGGACTGACACTGCCCAGGCCGGCGCTCCCAGGTTGCTTCTCCCTCCAGTAGCAGACGTCGATGCGCAGGGGCTGAAATCACTCCATTAGCTCCGGCCGTGATTGTGCCACCCTCCCGTGCCACCAACCCTTACCTGCAGTGGCAGGTGGAGACCCAGCTGTTCCACGAAGGCACCAGTCCAGGCTCCGGCTGTGATGACGAGCCGGGGGGCTTTGTACACCCCAGCACTGGTGGTGACAGTGACCGTGGCCCCGGGTTCGATGTGCAGCACCTTCTCCCCGTCCCGCAGGGTGCCCCCATGTCGGCGAAAGACCTCCTGGGTGGGGAGGGTGATGGGAGGTGGCCACAAGGATACAGCCAGGGGACACCCATCCCATCCCATCCCATCCCAAATCATCCCCTGCCATCCCAGAGCATCCCATCCCCTCAGAGCACCTACCTGCACTGCCCTCAGTGCCCGGTCAGCAAAGAGCACCCCGGCAGTGTTGTCCAGCACGGCCACCTGGCCAGCTTGGAGCCGGAAGCCAGGGAAGCGCTGGGCCAGCCCCGTGGCATCAAGGACCTCGTCAACACCCAGGTTCCTCCTGCAGGCCTCCAGCTCCGGGTCCCCCGGCGGCCCCAGCAGCACCAGTCCCGTCTGCCTGCACCGCACCAGTCACGTCAGCTCGCCCTGCTCCCCGACCCCTGCTTGCTTTGCCCTTGGGGGAAACTGAGGCACGATGACACCAGTGATACTTGGGATGTGCTACACCCTGGTGCTGGGGCACCACGCAGTGGGATGCGGGTGACAAGGGCAGAGGGGTTAGGGTGAAATGCATGGGGAGGGTCCAGACACTGACATCGCACTCTCCCCCCTAAATACAGCAAGAACCATCAGCCCTGATCCCCGCACCGGAGGATCATTTAGATGCTCATTTCCTTAATGACATTTCCTTCATGAAGCCCCGTAAATTAGCAGGAACTGGCAGCTGCCTGCCAAGAAAGCCGCATCCCACCCAAAGGTCACCGCCCCCGGTCCCGCGTCCCCGTCCCCATCACCTGTAGAGAGTGGTGCCGGTCTCGGCCTCCAGCTGCTGCCAGAGGCGGAAGCAGTCGGGCATCATGCGGGAGTAGTACTCCTGGGGGTAGGCGCTGCGGATTATGCGACTCTGCCCATGCGAGCTGCCCCGAGAGTGGGGCAGGAGGAACTGTGGGGCAGAAAGGACATGGGGGTGACCACGGACACCACCACACCCAACCCCGCCAGCCCCGTGTGCACCGCGGGACACAGCCCGTCCTGTCAACCACGGCACCGGGAAACAGCAGGAAACGGGGGTCTTGGCGCTGGGGACACGAGGGTCCTGGTGCAGGGGACACGAGGGTCCTGGCACTGGGGACACGAGGGTCCTGGCACTGGGGACTGGCAGTGCCAGCAGTGGCTCTGCTCTGTGCCATGGTGGAGGGCAGCCAGGTCTGCAGGCACCCGTCCCAGCCTGTTGGGAATGGGGACATGGCAGAATGGGGTCACCGTACCTGCTCCAGCAGCAGAGTGTCCTTGTGGCGCTGGGCCAGGTGGTAGGCTGTGAAAGAGCCCTGGATGCCGGCCCCGATGACAATGACATCGTAGGTGGACTTCTGAGGCTGGCTTGGGGCAGACATGTCTGTCCTGGTCCCTGCTCCTGTCCCTGTGGCCACTGAGGGGTGAGCCAAGGGGAGGAACGGAGCAGAGTCCAGAGGAACGGGGCAGAGTCCAGCCAAGAAGAGCGGGTGGTGGAGCCTTGGCCGCCTTCCAGCTCTGTGGGGACACAGTGGCCACATTCTTCCTACCCCTTGGGGCTGGCCAGGCAGGAACATTCTCATTCCCCCATCAAAACCAGCACCTGGCCCAACCAGGGCAGGCAGCTCAGCTGATCAGAGTGAACGATGTCAAGGAAAACTGCTTCCAATAAATCCCCCTTTCCGCTGGTCACTGCTGGCTCCAGCTGTGGTGGGACACAGACCTTCCATTCGTGTGCCAATGGGAAACCCCCCCTTGCTTCCAGGCAAACAGGTTGTTTTTTTTTTCCTCCAGCACAATTTATTACAGCCATAAACCATTTTGTTGCCATCTTATGTTGCTTTTTTTTTTTAACAGGAGATAGGGGTGATTTAGGGCTCACCAGAGCTGCCAGGATGCGGCATGGAGACCCGTGGTGGATTTTGCAAACCTGCAAAATTTTGGGGTATGATTGGGATTTGGGGACAAAGCCTCGGAGTGGGGGATAACACAGGCAGGGGCTGCCAGTTTTGCCCACTACTGCCACTGCCCCATGCTGCCTGACAGCTAATTAGGGAAATTAATTTACTCTGGCTTCTGCGGTGCAAAAGGCATTATTTACTGGTTAATTTTCGTTATTATGAAATGTTAAATATCATTATTTATTTTGCCACTTGCCTCTGGTGATGAATGAAGCATTGGGGAGCACTGGAGGTTCCCACCAGGTCACAGGGACACCCCAACATCGTGCAACGGCAGAACTGGCAGCTCACAGCAATGGGGAGGTGAGAGGAGGAGGATGGGCAGCACGGGCAGAGGTTGGGGTGCCCCCCAGACCCCTCATCCACCCCACTGCCCATGCCCACTGCTGCAATGAGTGCATCCCAGTCTTAGCATCACTGCGATGCCCAGGGCTCTGCATCGCACAGGGCCCTGTTAAATCAGCACATCCTCCCTTGCCTTTGATGTTACAAATAATTCAGCAATTTCCCTGGGTTTCAGCTGACTTTTTTTTGCTTTGAATAGCCCCTCTACTTGCTCTTCCTTTTTTGCTGGAAAGACGAAGAATAATTAATTATCCGTGAAACGTTAAATGGTAAAAATGTACTCCTCTCCCTTTAGCAGTGTGGTAATAGAATGGGTGGAAAAGCCTCTCTTGTGAGGTTACAGAGGAGAGGTGAGACCTTTGGTGGGATGCAAATCACCATCCCCGGGGCTCTGTGGGACCCCTCAAGCCATTGCTTTGTTCTGCAGGTGACCCCAGCCAGGGCTGACCCCCGGCATTAGGGATGTCTGCACCCCTAAAGCCCAAAATGCAGCTGCAGGACCTCAACTTGCCTTAGGGTGAATTTTTGGGGGTTCCCCCCAGCCCTGTGCCAAGTTTTCCATCACCCCTGCCACGTCCTCTTCACCTGGGTTTACACTGGCTGGAGGCAATGCTTGTGGCAGCAAGAAATCCATTTCCCTAAGCAGCCGGCGTGGGTCAGGAGAGCTCAGTGAAAATGAAATATTCCCTGTGTGGGCTGGGCGGATGGATGGGAAAACTCAGGGCTGGCAATGGCATGGGGAGGGAGAAATGGGGGCTTGGGGAACTGCCTGGCACAGGCTGTGGGGGTTGCCCCAGCTCAGATCCATGTGGCACTGGGGAAATGGGGAACGAGGAACTTTGGCCAAGGCTGGGCAAGGATCAGATGCAATTTGATGGGTGCTGAACTCTGCACCCACTGGGACAGATGTTTCCCACAATCCCGTCATCCATCTGTGCCAGCCTCATTTTTCACCAAACACAAACCAACACCTGAAAAAGAGTTAGGGAGAAATGTCGTTCCCCAGGGAGCCAAGTGGAACAGAGCCTCCTTCTCTCCCACGCCGGCTCCACGCACACTGGCCCCCATTTTCCTCCCCAGACCTCTCCATTCCCAATCCTTTGATAGCACCTGCAAAGAATTGTTTGTTTTCTGTCAAAACCAACAGAGGCTGAAGGCAGCCCCTCATTAGCAGTCCAGGTACGTGCCTGGGGAAGCATCAGGCAGATTAAAATTATTTGAATATCATAATATTAGAAACTTCAATTTGGCCTCAAAATGCTCATCTTCCGAGCCCCACCAGGGCTTTGCTGCATTAAACATTAATGGTGCTACCGGCGGATCAAAGTTTTGGGTTTAGAGCTGAAAGTGCTTTGCAGGAGAGCCGGCAGCACCCTCGGGATGAGAAGGATCCCAGCATCGCTTCCAGCCCCGCTCCCACCACAGCCGTGGGGCTGGTGGCACAACAGACAGTGCCGTGGGAATGGCTGCTGCTCTGCTCTTGGCTCCCCATGCCAAGCCATGCCATTCTCCATGGCAGGAATGATGCATGTCGGCAAAGCAGGACCTGGGATTAAAATTAAACCCCCACCGGAGCTGGCTGCGTGGGCCGTGTGTGCAGCAGGGCTGGCCGGGCTGCGGGGGATCCGGCGAGGCGAAGCCATCTGGGCTTTTGCGGGGATGGGGAGGGGGTTATTAAACAAAGAGCTGGGGGTTTTTTATATTTTTAACACCCGCAAGAGCCGTCCATCAGCCAACATGGAGCTGCTTGGTGCCAGCGCCAACGCCATCTGCCCACTGCAGGGCTGGCTGCCCTCGGGGCAGGGGGCTGGGGAGGGGCTGTTGGACCCCCACCATAAAGAACACCAGCCCCTCTCTGTGCTGTTCCGGGTCCAGGTGTCTTTGCTTGGGGGATGATGAGCCCAGCCCCAATTTAGGTTATTTAGGGGTGGGGAAGGGCAGCTTGTGGAGGCGTGTTGTGGTGAGAGTTCTGTAGGACGGGGAGGCAGGATGTGGTGAGGTGGGCACCGAGCACCTTTCCCACAGCCCTCGGTGGCTCCCACCCCGAAAGCTTGCCGGGATTCGGGGAGGGAGGGGGGGGTTAGACGATCCCCCTCCCCCAACCTTCATCTCCAGCTTCAGCCGGCGCCGCACTCGAAGAGTTACGGCGTGGGGGTGGGGTAGCAGGGAGGAGTCCCCCCCCCGGCCCCCCCTCCCAGCCTGTGGGATTGGAGGGCGCTGCGCTCGGAGAATTACGGCGAGGGGGTGGGTGGGGGGAGCCCCCCCCTTCAGCCCTGGAATTAGCGAGCGCCTCACTCGGAGCGTTACGGCGGGTGGGGGATTTGAGGGGGAGGCGGGCAGAGCCCTCCCCACATCCCCGGCACTGTGTGTGCGCCGCGCTAGGAGCATTACGGCGG
>WEKY01034336.1:937432-951645 GCA_013390045.1 Picathartes gymnocephalus
TCGGGGCGCCGCCGCCGCCGCCTCCGCGCCCGCAGCGGAGCTGTCCGCGGTGCTGACCGCCGCCGGCCATGGGCCCGCCGCCCGCGCTGCTCCTGCCGCTCCTCGCCGCGCTGCTCCGCGCCCCGGCTCAAGGTAAGCGCCGGCCAACACCCCGGCTCACCCCCGCCGTGCACATCGACCACCCTTCGGTACCGGGTGGCTTCAACCCGCCTCCGTCGCCGCCAAACTTTGCCAAGTCCTGCTCGCCCCCCGCGGTGCGGAGGGGACGCTCCCCGTTTCCCCCTCGGTGAACCGAGAATCCCCCGTCCCCGTTATCCGCCCCGCCGCCGCCGCCCCCTTCGGGGACGCGCACGGCGCTTTGCAGCCGGGCTGGTGCAACGCCGCCCCCGGCAGGCTCCGGAGGCAGCCCCTCTGCCGGTGTTACCGGTGGTGTTACCGGAGAGGGGGGGCGAGCATCGCTGCACCGGGGGCTGGGCAGGCACAGCGGGACCCGCTCCCGCGGTCACCGAGCCTTTCGAGCCATCCTCGGGCTGGCTGTGCCGTGAGCCGGTCCCTCCGTGCGTTCCCCACTGCCGGGTGGGGGGCACTGGGGGCATGTGATGCTTTCCCCCTCTCTTCCCGGCTGGGGTGACCCCTCCAGCTCCGTGGGGGACACGGGGGACGCAGGGGTGGCGGGTGTTGGTCCTTGCCAAGGAAAGCAGCCAACACCCAGCTCGGCTCCTTGTCTCTGCCACCCGTGGGGCACCGGCAGCCTCGATGCCTCGTGGCTCCGCTGCCCCAAAAATAGGACTGGGGACCCTCCAAGGCTTGGGGAGACCTGTCAGGGATTGCGGTGCTTCGGAGAACTGTGGCCATGCATGGGGCGATGGACGGGTCGTGGTCCAGCCCTGCTGGCCCCGGTGGGATGCGGGATGTGGGCACCGGCTGCAGGCAGCAGCCGTGCGGGGAGTTACATAAACTCCCCATCTGCCAGCGGAGCCCAGCCGGGGAAGGGCGCCGTGGCCCTGCTCCCGCTGCTATTCCCAGCTCTCTCTGCCGCCTGGGGCTGCTGCCACAGCCTTCTTTCTTTCTTGGGAAACGGAGTGGATGGGGACAGCAACTGGGGCAATGCCATGGCATCCCCATCTCCTGCCCTGCCGGGAGGCAGCAAAGCTCGAATGGGGGGGTCTATGTCGCTGCCTCTGTCCTGGGAGCAGGGTCCTGGGCAGGGCAGATTTCCCCCAAGGGAGGCTGGTGCTTACTCTGTCAGTTTAATGATTTCTAATGAGCAATTACCTCTAGTCAGTCCCCTAATTTCTGAATATCAATAAAGTTAATTAAACACTGCATGTGCATTTCCCAGAGTCTTAAAAGTAGGGATGCCCTGGGAGGTGCTGAGCTTTTCCCAGGGCTGGGACCCATGGGGTCCTGTCCACCCTACAGCCCCCCATCACGTGCTGGGCGCTGCCTGTGTGGCTCATGCCCCAAGCTCCCCACCCTCTAGCAGGCAGGGCTCCCAGGCAGCACCCCGGGTTCCATGCAGCACTGCCATTCTCAGTGTCACTGTGGCCTTGACTTGCCATCCATGGGCTGGTGCGTGGTGGGGATGAGCCATGGGTCTGAGGGCCATGGGGACGGGGAGTCTTGGACCCTTCACCCAGGATGGGGGGCTTGATGATGCTCTCTGAGTGGTGGCAATGCAGGGTGTGATCCTGCCTCTCTCCTGCCCCAGCTGTGGGGCATCACCAGCCTCTGGTGTCCACAGGGGTTTGCCCCAGAAGAAAGTGGGGTTTGGACCCCATGGCACTGGTGTAGCCGAAGGGTACAGCTCCATCTACCCTGCCCGACTGCAGCCCCTCTCCCCAGCTCTCCAAAGCCGTGGCAGGCGAGGAATTTTTTGTGGGGGTCATCTTAGCCACGCTGGAGGGAGCTGTTTGTAATTTGGTGTCCTGGCAGCCTAGGGTATTGGGAAGCAGCACAGGGCTTGGCCATGCCCTCATGAGCTGTGCCACCGCATCCAGCATCAGCCAGATGCCCTGTGCCCGTAGGGGTGATGTGTTTGGGGGACGCGGCGCCCCCGGGGATGTGGGAGCGGGCTGGGGTCTCGGTGTGAGGCGGGGGCTGGGGAAGGAGGCAGGCGCCTGCTCCAGTAATTAACGGCGCGTGTGCTCGTGCCCTGCGTGCCTCGGAGGAGTTCGTCACCGCCACGCTGCCGTGCCGCCAGGCCAGGATTATCTGGATAATACTCTTAAGCCAGGGAGCAGGAGGGCAGGGCTGTCCCGCGGGGATGTGGGGGGCAGGCTGAGCCAACCCGCCCCCTGCACTGCCCGGGAGCCTGATTGCCGCAGGGATCGCCTGTGCGTTTGCAGTGGCGGGGAAGAATTCGGCGCAGGGTGCTGTGCCAGGCAGGGCTGCCAGGCAAAGCCAGCACCGTGGGAATGTGGGGGAAAATAGGGTGCAAAGAAGCTTGGGCAAGGACGTGACAAGGGCACCCCCAGGCCTGGTTTGGAGCAGGAGAGAACCCCCCTTTTCTGTGCTGCTGGTGGGACGCCCAGGCTGGCCCGGGGCTCCTGGGGCTGTCATTCCCTGTGTGCAGCCCCTGCCGGGCTGGGGGCTGAGGCTGACCCTGGCTGTGGAGTCCCCTGGGAGCACAAACAACCCCCGGGGGAAGGCGGATGAAGTTGTGTCTCCAGCGGCTCTGACGGGAGAGGATAATTTCACCTCCAATCAATTCTTTAAATGCGCACAATTGAAAGATTGCCTCTGAAAGCTGCCTATAACCAGGGAGGTAATGGATTCCCTCCAGTCGCAGGCAGGACCTCGGGAGTGGCAGCATCCCTTCCTCCTGCTGCTGGGGAGGTGGGGGCAACAGGAGGACCAGCACTGCTACCACCATGAGCATCCTCGGGTGGGTGAAGGGGCTGCCTGGATGCCTCAGAGGCAGCTGGGGATGCCTCTATCTGCCTGGCTCGCTGCCAGCCTGCCCTGTGCTGAGACCTGGCACTGCTCGTCGCATCCTCCGAGATGCCAGGGGGTCCCGTTGGCCAAAGCTGGGGATCCGCTCGGCCCCCAGCCGGCGGGAGAAGCGGCAGGACCCAGCCCGCACGCTCGCCGTGCTAGTAGGAATTATTACATATATAATTTAAATGCAGTAACGAGCTGTGCTGAAGGGATCAAATATTAATCAGCTGCAAGAGCGCAGCTCTGACCCTGTGAAAATGGAGAGAGGTGCTTGAAATGCTAGATCAGCCGGTGGTGAGCGATGGTGACGCTTGGGTAGGGCAGGCTCTGGTGGTCCCCAGATGCCCTGGGGGGTGGCAGCAAGGGGGAATGTTGGCTCTAAGACCACCCCTCAGTGGCTTCCAGAAGTGGAAGGTTCATCCCCTAGGAAAAGTGGTGTTTGGACAAGGTGTGGGGCTGGCTGGAAGGGACACAGTGGCGGGGGCAGATGAGATGCCGGCTCTGGCAGGAGCCGGCGGCGATGGGAGGGGATGGTGTCTGCAGGAAGTATGACATGGCTGAGCAGCCCAACGCGGAGCCCGACAAGCAGCTCTCGCTCGCCTCCCGCAACCGATTTCAATTGCTGTCTCTGGCAGTGGGCGGAGGGAAGGGGAGACGGGAGCTGGGTGGGCAGCGTGGCCCTGCTCGCCGTGCCTGACTCCTGCCCATGCTGGGCAGGCACCTTCAGCCCCCAGGGGTGCCCCGAGGGCTGAGTGCCCCTCTGCCACCCAGAGGGGTCAGCGGTGCTGGGTCCTGAGGGAGACCAGAGCTTGCACAGAGCCCCATGGGGGCCTGGCACCTACATCGAGGCCCCTGTGGGGTGGCACAGAGCGGGTGCCACCCAGCAGTGAGGTATCCGTCACAGGAAGTCCTGGGGGAGGGGCTGGAGGGGCTGATTTGGGTGCTGTCAGCCCAGGGAGGGGAGACATGGCACCGCAGAGCGCTTGGGCCTGAAATAGCAGCAGACGTACAATTTATCACCGCTGCTGCCACGCAGGGAAATTGCTGTAGAAACCCATTAGCTCCGCAGGGAGAATGGGGAAGGGGGATTACACAGGCCGTGCGTGGCCAGGAGGGGACAAGGGCACCATTGGCATCCACGGGGTGGGAAGGGAGGAAAGCCCCAGGGATGGGCACCCAGGGTTCTGCCCTGGTGCCCGCCCGGTGTCGGTGGTGCTCGGTGTGTCAGCCGGCGCTCGGCCGCCGCGATGCTCCAGGGAACCGGTTGCGGTGATGTGACATGTGTCAGCGGGTAAATGACTGTTCAATTCAAGGAGAATTGCAAAACATACAAGGTCAAACGCTTCCCCCGCCAGCGCTGCCATGAATATTAAAGCTGAGCTCCTCCGATAGCTGCCAGGGCTGGCGGCCGCACTCACCAGCGGTGTCCCCGGGCACCAGGGCAGCCCCTTGGGTCCAGCTCCAGCTGCTCTAACAGCCTCAGCTTGGCCGTGAGCATCTGGGGTCACTGGTGGTGCCAGGGTGGAGGTGGCCATGGGGTGGCAGGACATGGATGCCAGCGTATGTGCCAGCTCGCCACTCTGGGTGCCAGTGGTTTGTCTGTGTGGCAGCGGTGACAGCTGGGTGGCAGGAGAGCTGGCTGCACAGTCCTGCCTGTGCCCACCCGTCCCTGCCTGCACCCTCACACTATCTGTGTGCTCCTGCCTGCGTCTGACCACCCACGCCTGCCTGCATCCCAACAATGCCTGGATTCCCACGCTGCCTACACCTGCCCACCCGCCGCCTGCACCCACCTGTACTCCCTGCCTGCTCCTGCCCACGCTGCCTTCTCACCTGCAAGCAAGCCCTGCTCCCTACCTGGGGACCCCAGGGCCACCAGGGCAGGGGACAGGTAGGGATCTGGCATCAATAGGGTGTTCCCTCTCCTGTTCCTGTTGTGGGGGCTGGTGGCCATGGGACAGGGAGGCTGTGGGTGAGGGAGCATGGCGTTGGCCGCCTGACAGCTCATTCATCACAACTGCTAGCCCTGGCCATAGGGGCAAAGCCAGATTGGATTTTAAATTAGAAAATAAACCTAGAATCTTGTGAGGCCCAGCCCCTGCCCTCACCCTGTGTCAGGCACCCGGCTGCCTGCACCTCCCGCCTGCCCCCTCCTACAGATGGGGAAATTGAGGCACGGAACAACACTGTGCCACGGCGCTGTGATGCTCCTGGGGCCACCGAGGGCCGTACCCTGTCCCCTCCCTGAGCTGGGCACTCTGTTATTGCTTTCTTGGCGGGCAGCATCGATCGGTGTTCCCTGGGCGGCCGCGTGCCGCCTTATTTATTTATTTGTGACAGCAGGCAGCATCGATTCCCGCCGGGGGGGACTCCGCCCGCCACAGCCGGATTAGTCTCTGGCATCTCCCGGCTGCTGTTAATAAACTCCCACCCGACAAAGCCGATGGGAGGGATTAGGACCCCGTCCCAGCAGTGGCCATGGGCGCATGGCCAGTGTGCCAAGGGACCCTGACAGGCACGTGGCTACTGGGGACTTGACAGCCCCTTTGCCCACCCCGAGCCCAGCGGGGTCACTGCTTGGTGCCAGGGCCCAGAGAGGTGTGTGCTGGGTAGCCAGTCCCGTGTCAGCAGTCCCTGGTCACCTTGGGGACATGGGAGGGACATAGCTGTGGCACTGGAGATAAGCTGCTTAGAGACATCTGTGGAGGTGGAGGCTCTAATCCTGTGGTGTTCGCGGGGCACGGGTGGCAGCAGCTGGGCACCTGCTGCCTTCCCACGGTGTCCTGAGCATCCTGCATCCCCTGGTGCCAAGAGCATCCTGTGGCACCCAGAGCACCATACAGAGCCCAGGGCAGTGCCTGGTGCCAACACACTGCCCAGCCCAGGGTGCAGAGCATCCAGGTGGGACCTGTTGCAGGATGCTTGCTGTGAGGCCTGGCCTCACTCAGGAGCCTCCATGGGGACCACTGTTCCCCCTAGCACCCTGGACAGGTGAGATGCCCATGGAGAGCAGTGTCCAGAGGGCTGGGTGGGCACCTCTAGCCCAGCCTTCCCTGCGTGGGGCAGTGGTGGCAGAGCAGGGACCAGCCCCGAGTACTAATCTGCTATTAAAGCCTAACGGAGGTTTTGGCGCCCTTCAGTATAAACTCATTAACTTTTATGTTCTAATAAATGGATCCTATTAAAATATAATTCTGGCCTGGCTGGGGGGCAAGTAAACCTCTCGGAGCTGGTGCGGGCAGGTGTCCCCTCTGTGCCCAGGGCATTGTCATTGTCCCGGCGCGATGGCAGGGGGCTGGTGGGGACACGGGGTGGGTAGCAGGGGTGTGAGGGCTCCTGCCAGCACCCAGCAGCCTACTACTACCTTGCACACCCAAGATAATGTCTCTTAATAGTCCCTTAAAAGCAGCAGTCGCAGAGTAATTAATCTTCGCGGGGCCCTGCCCTGCTACGGATAGGGATAATTACCCGGTAATTGGCAGTATCGTGTCATCAGTGCCTGTGCACGGCGGCAAGACGTGCCCACGCGCTACCGTGGCCTCGTGCCCCACACCGGGGCCTCAAAGGGATGCTGGGTGTCACCATGGCATCCCCTCTGTCGTGGCACAGCAGGGCTGGGGACACTGAGCTGTGGCCGGCAGGAGAGGGGACGGTGCTGTGCCAGATGCAGGAGAGGGAGATGCTGAGTGACTCATTAGAGCTGATTAAATTCTCTTTTATTTTTGGTCTAAAGGCTGTAAGCGGCTGGGCTGGGCATGCTGGGGATTTGTTCAGGGACTAACGTCTGGGAGGGACACAAGGCTGTGACAGGGGAATCCCTGTGGTTGTGGGTGGGAGAGGGGGGAGCATCGATGGGGTAGGGTGTTCCCTACAGACTCACACTGCTCAGGGACCGCCCGGCAGGAAAGAAGCTGAGCTGTCTGGTAGCATGGAGGAGGGTCCAAGTGTCCCGACTCTGGTGACATTCCTGGCACAGTCGGTCATGGCAGTCATGGTAATTACCTGTGTGTCTGCACCCTGGAGAACCTCGGCACGGGATGGCCACGTGTGGTGAAGGATAATCTGTGATCAGGGACATCCCCAGGGCTGGCCCCATCAGGGCTGGCTCACAGGAGGAGTGGGCACCCCTTCACGTCGTGAAAGTTGCAGATGTGCGTTAATTAGCCAGGGCTTAATTGCCAGAACTGCCCCAGCGAAGGGTATGCTGGGGAGAGGGTGTCACAGAGCTTGTGGCTGATGCCCTTGTTTGCCATCCTGGTTTTGGGGGAATATTGGTGTGCAGGGAAGTGTTGGTCCTTGGAGCAGCACTGACCTGTGGTGCAGGGTGGTTCCATGGGAAGTGTTGGTCCCCAGTGCAGCACAGGTCAGTGGCACTGCACCAGCATCACTCCCCAGAGCTGCATCCACACCTGACACGGCATCAGTCCGTGTCCCAGCATCGCTCCCAGGTGCCACTGAGGGCACCGCGTTGGTCTGTGATGAAGCATCAGTCCCTGGTGCATCACCAGTGCCCCATTCCCTGTCAGTCCCCAACAGAGCATCAGCCCACAGGTCCCCAGCATCCCACATTCTTTCCTCCCTCCAGGCTTCAACGGGGTGGCGAGCAAGACCGGGGAGAGCGCTGAGGTGGAGCCGACGGCGCTGCCCACGCCGGCAGAGCGGGAGGCAGAGGCTCGCTTTGTGAGCACGGCACCCACGCTCAAGATCCTCAACCACCACCCGCTGCTGGAGGACCTGCTGCATGAAGCCTTCCTGAAGAAGGACTACCTGGCCCAGGCACCATTCCTGCCTGCTGGCGCCGGCCCCCTCCTCCCTGCCAGTGCCCTCCAGCCAGCCCCTGGCTCCCCAGAACCCGAGCCCTCACCCCGCACTCCTGCCCTGCCCCGGCTCGCCTTCCCCACTGACCCGCTGACCACGCCAGCGGGGCGCCCTGGGCCATGGGGGGAGGCATGGGGGGCTGTGCCGGGTGCAGACCCCTCGTGGTCCCCCTCTGGGGTGCCAGAGTCAAGCACTGCATCCCCCAGCCAGGCACCCACCGCGGCTGGCACATCCCTGGCACCCCGCACCGGGGCCACTGTGGTGCCTGGGGATGAGGAGGGGACCACCACCACCTCCACCATCACCACCACCACTGTCACCACACTGCAGGGGCCAGGTGAGTGCCAGGGAGGGAGTTGGGTGGTGCTGGGGTGATGTGGGGCTGAGCTGGGGCTTCTTCTGTCACCAGTTCCCTGCAACCGGACACTGGCGGGTCCCAAGGGCTGGCTGGTGTCCCCAGAGCCAGCCGGTGTCCCCTATGATGGCAGCCTGGACTGCACCTACACCATCTCTGTCTACCCTGGCTATGGCGTGGAGCTCAAGGTGAGCTGAGGGCTGAGGGTGGGCCAGGGTACCAAGGGCCTGCAGACAAGTCTGTGCCATGGCTGTGTGATCTTTGCAGGGTGCAGCAAACACGTGGTCTTGTCCCTGTCCTTGTCCCCATTACTGTGTCCCTCAGCCAAGAGAGCTGGCTCAGGGCATTGCTTACCCTCAGGCCTCAGCACAGGGGTGTGGGTTGGTACATGAGCCGGTGGGA
Organism: Picathartes gymnocephalus; assembly: GCA_013390045.1. NCBI lineage: Eukaryota > Metazoa > Chordata > Aves > Passeriformes > Picathartidae > Picathartes > Picathartes gymnocephalus. The sequence goes on from WEKY01034336.1 coordinate 945,948, forward strand.
TGCCCCAGGATGCTCTGTGCCCACCAGCTGCTGTGGCTGGCACCCATCACAAAGAAGTGCTGTGAGATTTAATTAACAAAGCCCTGATGGAGAAGGTGTGAGCAGTGCCAGCAGGTGCCATGCTGTGCTGCAGGGCCAGGAACACCCAGCGCCCATCTGCCAGGAGCAGAGGCTGACAGCAAATCCTGCTGTGCTGAGGCCATGTGCTGCTCCCATCAGTGGCACGTGGCCATGTGTCCCCACCTCTGCTGAAGCCACCACAGGGCAGTGCCGTGGCTTGTGGAAAGCTGGTGGTGAGCCAGAGGCAGCATCTCCACCATCAGCCCTGCTCCAGCCCACACTCACCACTGCTGCTGCTCCTCCCCCTGCAGCATGGCTTAATTAACATCATTAATAGCAAATTGCTCCAGAGGGCGAGGCTGGCTGTCTGCAAGGCTGCTGGCGTGGGTCTGGCTGTGGTGTGGTGCTCTGGCAGAGCCACTGGCTGGGCCCTGCTGCTTTTGGCGTGGGGGATGATTTATGGCACAGCTAACCATGTTTGAAAGGTGCTGCCCTGCGCAGACAAGCTCCAGCGGGCTATCGACTGCAGAGAAGCCACTCAAGGACCAGCTCCGAGCCAGGTGCCGGGTGATGCTGAGGTGGTGACACTTGTGTCCCCTGCAGGTAGAGAACATTAGCCTGGCAGAAGGGGAGACGCTCACGGTGGAGAGTGCAGGAGGCCTGGAGCCCAACCTCCTGGCCAACGAGTCCTTCCTGCTGCGGGGCCAGGTCATCCGCAGCCCAGCCAACTTCCTCACCCTGCGCTTCCAGAGCCCCCGGCCCCCCAGCCCTGGCTCCTACCACTTTCACTACCAAGGTATGGGGCTCAGACCCCTCTGTACCCTCTGGGAGCTTCCCTGCCAGGGAGGTGCTTATTTGGGTTGTGGCGAAGCACCAGGAGTTTATCTGCGTTTTAAGCGGGCACTGACCAGGCGAGGAAGGCTAATGGAGAGTTAATTTGCCTTAGCAATTATGGATTCATTTAGCATCATTCTCTGCAGCCATAGACACTGTCACTCAGCCCTGTCACACCCCGGCATTTCCAGGGGTCTGGGGAGGCAGTTTCAGGGTTCTGGGGGGGGTCCATTGCCTCTCACCCCTGGTAACAGCACCACCTGCTCCCAGCCTACCTGCTGAGCTGCCCCTTCCCTGCACGGCCGGCTTTTGGGGAGGTCTCGGTCAGCAGCCTGCACCCTGGGGGGGATGCCCGTTTCCGCTGCTCCACGGGATACCAACTGCAGGGCGCCCGCCGGCTCCTCTGCCGCAACGCCACCCGCCCCTTCTGGAGCGCCCGCGAGCCCCTCTGTCTCGGTAAGCACCGGCACCGCGGGGACACGGGACAGCTGGCACGGCACAGTCACCCACTGATGGTCCCTCTCCCACAGCGGCGTGCGGCGGGGTGGTCCGGAATGCCACAGTGGGACGCATTGTCTCGCCCGGCTTTCCCGGGAACTACAGCAACAACCTGACGTGCCACTGGCTGCTGGAGGCGCCGGATGGCCACCGCCTGCACCTCCACTTCGAGAAGGTGTCACTGGCAGAGGACGATGACAGGTTTGGCTCTGGAGAAAATGGGGGGGGCAGGCTAGGGGTATGGGGGCAGCCTCGGGCAGCCCCTCACAAGGCCATGTTCAAGGATGAGTGCTCCTGGCTATATCCAAGGATGAGTGCCACTGACCTTATCCAAGGATGGGATCTACCGTGGATGGGTGCCATTAGTCATATTTAAGGATGGGTGTTGCTCGCCATGGCCAAGTGTGGCTACTGTTGGCCATTAGCCATGGTCAAGGACAGGTGCTGTTGGCCATGTTCAGGGAAGACAACCACTGGGCATGCCCGAGGATAGTTTCGTTGGCCATGGCTGGGGTTGCAGGCTACCAAGCATGGCTGCTATTGGCCGTGGCCAGCACTGCACCCTGCCCTTGTCATGCCTTGGCAGGCTCATCATCCGCAACGGCAACAGCGTGGAGGCACCGCCGGTGTACGACTCCTACGAGGTGGAGTACTTGCCCATCGAGGGGCTGCTCAGCACCGGGCGTCACTTCTTCGTGGAGCTCACCACCGACAGCAGCGGGGCCGCTGCGGGCATGGCACTGCGCTATGAGGGTATGGGGTCAGGGTGTAGAAGGGAAACCAAATATCCCCGTGCCCACCTGGCCCCTGCAGACCTTTGCCCCTGTGCCCGCAGCCTTTGAGCAGGGGCATTGCTACGAGCCCTTTGTCAAGTACGGGAACTTCACGGCCAGTGATCCCCGGTACCCCGTGGGCACCACGGTGGAGTTCAGCTGCGACCCTGGCTACACGCTGGAGCAGGGCTCCACCATCATCGAGTGTGTCGACCCCAGTGACCCGCAGTGGAACGAGACAGAACCAGCGTGCCGTGGTGTGTACTGGTGGGTGCCGTGGGTGTTGGGGGTTGCTGTGGATGGAGCATGAGAGATACTGCAGCCACCATGCTGTTGTGTGCGCTGGAGCTGAGGACACGCTGGGTGCTTGAGTGGGTGCTGTGGCGGGTGCCCCGTGGCAGTGCCAAGCCCGGCGTGTGCCCACAGCGGTGTGCAGTGGGGAGCTGACGGACACGGCTGGAGTGGTGCTGTCGCCCAACTGGCCGGAGGCCTATGGGAAGGGCCAGGACTGCATCTGGGGGCTGCACGTGGAGGAGGACAAGCGCATCATGCTGGACGTCCGCGTGTGAGTGTTGGGACGGCCCAGGATGGGGATGGTGGGATGGCGGGTCTGTGCACTTCCTGCCCTCACCACCCCACTGCCCCAGGCTGCGGCTGGGCTCGGGGGACATGCTGACCTTCTATGATGGGGACGACCTGACGGCGCGGATCCTGGGCCAGTACACGGGCGCCCGTGGCCGCTTCAAGCTCTACGCATCCACCGCCGATGTCACCGTCCAGTTCCAGTCTGACCCTGGTGCCGGTGCCTTTGCCTATCGGCAGGGCTTTGTCATCCACTTCTCTGGTGAGCCCCATGGTGGGACAGTGTCACTGGTGTCCATAGTGTCCCCACTGCCCTGCTCACCCCTTCATCCTCACAGAGGTCCCCCGTAATGACACCTGCCCTGAGCTGCCAGACATCGCCAATGGCTGGAAGACATCCTCGCAGCCAGAGCTTCTCCACGGCACTGTGGTCACCTTCCATTGCTACCCCGGCTTCCAGCTGACTGGCACTGACCTCCTGATGTGTCACTGGGACCTGACGTGGAGCGGTGACCTGCCCTCCTGCGAGCGGGGTGAGTGGTGCCCACCAGTGACCCCCTGCCCTGCGGCACATCGCCAGCCACAGTCACCATCGGTCACTCCCACCTGCAGTAACAACCTGCCGGGACCCTGGGGATGCTGAGCACAGCCGCAGGGTGGTCTCCAACCCTAAATTCCCGGTGGGAGCCACCGTGCAGTACGTCTGCGACAAGGGCTACGTCCTGGCGGGCGCTGGGACTCTCACCTGCCACGACCGCGCCGCGGGGGGACCCAAGTGGAGTGACCGTCTCCCCAAGTGCATCCGTGAGTTGGGCACCCCCTCCCCGGGGATATCGCCCTAGCCGATGGCGAGTGCTGACGCCACCGTACCACTGCCCCGCAGCGGAGACGTACGAGCCGTGCCACAACCCCGGCGTGCCGGCGGGCGGGCGGCAGAACCCGGAGCGGCGGCTGTACCCGGCGGGAGCCACCCTGCACTTCTCCTGCACCGCCGGCCGAGCGCTGCTGGGCGAGAGCAGCCTGCGCTGCCTGCCCGGGCACCCCTCACGCTGGAGCGGCTCCCCTCCCATCTGCAAGGCGGGTGAGAGGATCATCCCCCGCCCCAGCACGCCGCCGGCACCGCTCAGCACCCCACTTCTCACCCCTGGTGTTGGTTTCTTTCTTCTGCCTCCTCCAGCCTCCTACGATGAGTTTTACAGCAACCGCAACCTGGATGGTAAGGGCAAGGGTGTGTTGGGGTACAAGAGCATGGAGAGGCACCCAGGGTGCGGCCGATGTGGGGTGTCCCTTCGGTGAGTCCCCACCTCTCCCGGACAGCTGTGGCCAAGGCTGTGCCCTCGGGGACAACGCTGGAGGGCACCAACGTTGCCATCGCTGTCTTCCTGCCCGTGCTGGTGGTGGCCCTGCTCATCGGGGGCATTTATCTCTACTTCTCCAAGTGAGTGGCCCGCTGGCCCCTGTCACCCCCTGGGGTCCCCACGGACCCCTGCTGCCCACTCCAGCTGCCCTTTCCCCACAGGCTCCAGGGGAAGCCAGCCCTGCAGCTGCCCCTTGCTGGCTCCCACCCTTATGACCATATCACCGTGGAGTCGGCTTTTGACAATCCCACCTACGAGACAGGAGTAAGTACTGGCCCCCACATCCCCCATCTGGGGCTGGGCACCCTGGGGACCCTGCATCACATGGGCCACCTGTGCCAGGGGCTGTGCATGGGCCGGGACAGGAGAGGGATGGGGTCATGTGTTGCAGGAACCACACATTATATAGGACTTCCACCCAGGAGCAACACATGGGATGGGACATGCACCCCGAGACCACACAAGGGGTGATATATCTATCCAGGGACCATTCACAGGATGGAACACTGACCCAGGGACCACGTGTGGGGTGGGATATCCACCTAGGCACCACACATTGGTTCAGACAACCATCCAGGGACCACACACACTATCTGAGATATCCATCCAGGGACCATGTACAGGATGGACACTGATCCAGGACCCCTGCATGGGATGGGACATGCATTCCCAGGGCCGTCTGTAGTCTGGGATGTGCCCCCAGGTCCTTCTGGGACGGGAGATGCCCTACCCCTATCCCAAGCACCCCGTTGCACTGCCGAGTGTCCAACCCCTTGCAGTCTGTTTTCTTTGCAGGACACGAGGGAATATGAGGTGTCCATCTAGGTGTGGGCAGCGTGGAGCTGGGCGCTGCAGCCACCCCTCCCGGGCCCCCCCCCCGTGCCCACCGGCCCCCGGCACGGGCTGGGAACACCTCTCCCAAGGAGACTCAAGTCGAGCGCTTGGCAGGACCCACCTGGGCACCGGCCACCCCCCTGCCACCCCCAATCCACCCGGACCCCCGTGGGGTCTGCCCGAGCCCCACTGTCACCCAGCTCCCCGTACTGGGCTCATGAGAGGCTGAGCCAGTGAGGGTCCCTGGACCTCATCCTGTCCCCCTGGCCCCTGAGCCAGTGAGGGTCCCTGGATCCTCTTCTGCCCTTCGGGCGCCATCCTTCCCCCCAGCCCCCCGCAGGGGGAAAACAGCAGCCCCCACAGTCCCCGCGACGGAGGAGAGACACAGGCAGGGGGAGCAGTGCTGTGGGGACCCCCAGGTAAGGACAGGGCTCCCCAGGGCTGCAGTGGGGAGGGGATAAAGCCCAGGGGGGTGGGCGAGGGGCTTGGGTGGCCATGTGGCCCTCGCCCCCCAACCATCACAGGGCTGGTCCCCCCGCAACCCCGTGTCTCCCACCGCCGCCACGCAGGGACGTGTCCCCCCCGTGCCCCCAGCATGCTGCGTGTCCCCCCGGCCCCCGCTTGCTTCGCCCTCCCCGGGGGGGTCCCCTCCGCCACCAGCGTGTCCCTCCCGCGCGTCCCGGTACCCCAGCGCGGCCAGACCCGGAGTGACGGGGTGGGCAGGGGCACCGGGCATGGCTGTGCCCCCCGCCCCCGCCG
>WEKY01034336.1:952795-985843 GCA_013390045.1 Picathartes gymnocephalus
CCCCCCCCGCCGCCTCGACGCGGAGCCGCCGCTGAGGGGCCGCCACTCGTCCCCGCCTCGCTCCCTCCCGCCGGGGGGGGCTCTCGGGGCCGCTCCTGGGCTGGATGAATGTGGGAGAAGATGGAGACCAAGACGATCGTCTACGACCTGGACACCTCCGGGGGGCTGATGGAGGTGAGGCCCGGGACGCGGCGTGGGGGGGCCGGACCGGGGAGGCAGTGGGGCTGCAAGATGGCGAGGGAACCCCCCCATCCCGGAGCCCCGTGGCCTTACAAGGAAGTGCGGAGGGACGGAGGCAGCTCGTCCGGCCCCCGGAGAGGCCCTGCTGGACACGGGGCGGGCGGGGCGGGCTCGGCCGGGGCTCTGTCCCCCCCCCGATCCTCTCCCGGAGGGCCTGGGGTCGCTGTCCCCCCGGAAGGCACGGGGAGAAGGGCGCTGGGTCAGGGTCCGTGCAGCCCCTCAGAGCCCGCTCTGTCTGTGTGTGCATGTACAGCAAATCCAGGCCCTCCTGGCTCCCCCCAAGAGCGAAGATGGGGAGAAGAAGAGCAGGAGGCCCGAGAAGGAGCCCAGGCGAAGTGGCAGGGCCACTAACCACGATAGCTGCGATAGCTGCAAGGAAGGAGGGGATCTACTGTGCTGCGATCACTGCCCTGCCGCTTTCCACCTCCAGTGCTGGTAAGGCTTGGCGCTCTCTCCCTCCGGATCTGCCCAGAGCACCTTTCCCTCCGGCCGCTCCCGCTTCCCGTTAGGTCCCGGGGAGGGGAGGACGTGGGGCAGACTGGAGCAGACAGGAACAAAAACGGACGTACAAACGCCGCCTGTGTCCATCCCTCCTGGGATTAATCCACAGCGGCCGAGGTGAACCCTCCCCAAGCTGCTTTCTGGAGGGTTGGGGGTCCACCCTCCTCCTTTCTTTTTGTGCTGAGCAGCGGGCGAGAGGCCTGGAGGAGGAGCGAGGCCGCTGGCTGCGCGGCCTGGCTGCCTTGGTGCTGCCCCTGCCCGGCCTTTCGCCCTCCCCCAGTGGGAAACTTCCCCTCCTCACCCCTCTCCAAGGGTGCCTGGCTTGGGGGGGACCCTCCGGAGGGCCCTGTCTGGAGAGGGGGAAGCCCTGGTGGCGTCTCCGCACCAGGCCTGACATTCCCAGCGCTTCCGTGCTGCTGCAGCTGCTGGGAATAATGGAGGTTGCTGTCTCTGTGTCTCCCTGCCTCACTGTTTACAATATGGCGACCTTCCTTTAAATTATATTTTTATTCTCAGCGCCATTTTGGCTGCATATATGACTTCCAAACCCTCGCAGCGCTCCCCACAGTATCTCAAACGTGAAAATACCTTCCCCATGGAAATCCAGGCCTCCAGACTTTAACGTTGGCCGGGCTTATTCCTTTCCCTCCTTTTTTCCCTGCCTCCTTACTCTTCCGACCTGCTTGTCTGATCCGTGGGGGTGTCTGCCGTGAACTGGGGGGCTGTTGGGTGCTCTTGCTGGGAGTTGTGTGGTTTTGTTGATGAAGACAGAGCTTTCTGCATGCAAATCTGGCTGCCGGCTGGGAATCGAGGTGCGTGTGGAAGCGGTGGCAGAGCTCGAGGTGCTGGAGGCTGCAGCAGGATGGGTTCTTGCTGCCTTCCCTCACAGCTTCCCAAGCTCTCCCGGCACAAAGCGACACCACGCCAAAGCGCCTCAACTTTCCGCCCCAAAGTTTTTCCTTTTTCTGCACCCGGAGCTTGGTTGCATCCGAGGCCGCTTTGCCGAAATCCCCCCTTTCAACAGTTGACACAGGCGGGCGGTTTGTGTTAAATTAGCACAGCCAGAGTGGATAATGGAGTGGAGGAGGGACCAGGGCAAGTCAAACAGCTGGAGCTTGGAGTACAGAGTATTCTTCCTTAGGGGAGATTTTTTAACCACATTCCTTTCTCTCTTTCATGCTTTGGAGCTTTGTTTGCCACCCTGTTACAGCTGTCTCCTCTGCGCTTTTTTCCTCCCCTGTGTTGTTTTTTGGTTTTGTTTTTTTGTTTGTTTTTTTTTTGCTTTTTTTTCTGATTTTCATTTGCTTGCTGGCTATTCTGCATTTCTATGCTAATTGAGGGTCTCTGAACACTTATTAAACTGGTTGCTGATAGCAGGGAAGCTGAGTGTGCGGTCACAGTTCTGTAGGGAGTGTCCCGTTAGCAGCCTGTAGCCAGGCAAACCCGACAATGCTGTAGCATGCAGCCATGACATCATCCCTCCTACCCTGAGGAAGTGCTACTGGTGGTAGTGCAGATCCTCTAATATTTACTAGGAGGATAGTAATTATCATTATTTTTCATCCAGTGTCCTTGATGAGCTTTAATTTAAGGGTGGTTTTTTCCTTCTGCCGGGTGTAGTTGCTTTCGGATGCAGCCGAACATATCCTGAGCTTTCTCTTAGTGAGGCTGAAGCGATGGCTAAAACTTCACATTTTGGGATGGAAGAGCTGTGACTAAGGCTGTAGTGTCCTGGTTGACTCTGAATCCTAGTTAAAACTGACCATAAATGAGACCACTTTGTGCATCCCTAAATTTCATGGCTTAATTTAGTGAGTTTCTTGTAGCTAGTGAGTGGGAAACAACCAGGTAAATCAGTTATCTGTAAAACTTTCACTGTACGTGACTTAGTTGCGTTATAATTATATAAAGATATTATATTAAAATATTATAGAAAAATATGTGTATCATTGGCTAACTAGTCACTGTTCAGAACAGAAATTAAAGGGGCAATTCTAAATACTCTCTTTCATTCTATTTGTTGCCTCTTCTGGGGTTTCTCAAGCAATGCCTTTGACAGTATCCCAGACCCTGCTGTGGGAGGTGGCACAGTGTGGAAAGGCTTCATCTAAAGGCCTCCAGCTTGGGCCTGGTTCTACCTCCTTCCTCCTGGGCCTTCATCAGACCCTTGGCCATGGTGTTCAGGTGACCCAGGTTGTTTCCAAGGGATGCTCAGGTTTTGTTTTCATGTGTCTTCCCTTTACCTCCTACGTCTTGGTTAAAGTAAACTTCCGTTCTGGATGTAAACTTAGGCATAAAGGCAGCATTTGCAACTTCCTTTCTGCCTCCTTTTTTTATTTAAAGAATAGCGGCTGTAATGCAAGGCTTGGTTTAAGTCACTTGAATAGCACTGTTGGGGCACTCTAAGTGTTTTGTGTCGACAGCTTACCTGTTCTCTGAGTATTTATTGTAAGCTTTAGTACCAGATTGAGTTTATTATCAGTATAGCATAACAAAAATGAAAAAGTAGCTTTTAATTGCTGTAGAGTTTGTGATCAGTTCGCTAAAGCTGTATGGGAGAGGCCATATTATAAAAGAAAAGGATTTTCAGGGATATGATTGGCACAGGTCATGCAGTCAGCTGGAGACAAACCCAGCTCAGCTTCCCAGAAACTCATGTAGCAGAGAAGGTTCTTCTGTATCATGTCATTTAAGCCTGTAGTGAGAAAGTTCGCTTTGCTAGGTAAGTGTGTGACCCTCAAACCTCAGCAGTTTTCCTTAATTTCAGATTAGCACTTAAACCCTTGGTCCCCTGCAGAAAACAGAAGGCACTTGCCCAAAACTCCCAAAACTTTCCGAGTCTGATAGTATTACACATCTGAGGGGGTAAATAACGAGTTTTGTTGTTACACCGTGGAACGACTGCTCTCCTGAATTAATGTGGGTGGAAGTGACTTCCCAATTCATCTGTCGGGGTCACCTCTTCCCACAGCTCTGTTTTGGAGTCACTAGTTCAGTGTAAACAGCTGCTATAGGTGCTCTGAGAGCCCATGGATCCAGAGGATTCCAGCCTGGCTGCAGATAAAGTGGCCTGGTGGGAGGGATACAGGAAAGTGTGAAATCCCTGCCAGATACTTAGTTTCAACATACTCGGATTAATATTACAGTCAGGTGACTCTCTTCAGGTTTGAATTTACAGTGAGATGTTTTTTGGATCCCTAGTAATTCTTGCAAACAATTTTTAGCTCTGAAGCTGGTGTTTGGTTCTGCTGTTTGCCCATAATCTTCTGCTTTGGGTAATGGTGCAAAGTGCGTTTCCATCCTGATGTTCTGCCTTAGCCCAGGCCCCCAGGGGTGGTGCACACTCCTTCTTTACATGATTGAAAACCAATTTTCCAGTGCTACTTCTATTCTTTCCCATTTATATCCTCCTCTTGGCAATGTGATTGTTAGAATTCCCTGTGTTTTCTTGAGCTTGTAGTAAACTTGATTCACATTGAAGCGGGTTTGCAAAGTGACTGATGTTGCAAATTCATTAGGAAGGATTAGAAAGATCCCCGGGAGAGGAAAAGTTTAGTTAACAAGCTGGGGGAGGGGAGTGACAACAGGAGGGAGAACCAACACAGAACAGTTTTGTGTTTGTTTTTTTCCTCTCTCTCTTTTTGTTTTTTTTTTTAAAGTCTCCCTTCCTGAGTTTCTGGTTGGAGGAGCCCGAAAGCACAAACCTTGCTGAATGCTGTGGTTCAAGTTCCTCTTGTAAAATCTCATGCCACTGGCTGTGCAGTTCTGCTGGCATGGCAGAGTGACCTCAGTCCCCTAAAGCTGACCAGTTATGTAAACAGACAGTACCAGTTTTGTGGCACTGCCCAGCAAAAAGGTTCCTCGTAGCTGGGGTTCCTCACTGCTGTGCTGGGAGAAGTGCCTTGTGTCCATACCAGGGCCTGCTACCTCCATCAAACTTCTTGCAACACCTCCTTGTGTTTATATTTGCAGTGTTTGGCTCATTTCCCCTCCGATTTGGCAGTCTTCACCCAAGTGCTGGTGTCGAAGAACAGGAGTAACAGAGCTGCAAAGTGCGGCAGAGGAAGCTAAACTAGAGTTCTGGTATTTTCTATGAGTCACATTGTTTTAGTGCTTCAAACAAAGAATGGAAAGAGTTGTGTTTGGCTGGTAGAACATTGATAACTCTTTCCCCACCTTATTCTGTCTAAAATGCCCTGCTTTATCTTTGGCATTTGTTCTAGCTTTTGGTTTTTACTTGAATGTGCAGCTTGTGAGGGGAGCAAAACAATGGCCAGTCTATTGTCTCAGTTAATCCTTCCCTTAATGGTCATCTTGGGCTGCTCGGGCGGCTCAGGTGAATCTTAGAATGGTCTGAGGCATCTCCTGCTGCAAGGAGTAGCAGGATGTCCAAGAAGGTGCTGGAGAGGCAAACTTCCCACCTAATAGTGGCTAGGAACAGGGTTTCAGTACATCGAATTACATCACAGCTTCAAAACAGCTTGTAGTTTTAAGTGCAGAAAGTTTTTATTATGAGGCTTTCTGTTTGTTTGGGTTTTTTTAACAGTAAGTGACTGGCAAACCCTACTTTAATGTTTATGTAATTGCAGTTGAAGGTCAGAGTATGCTGTTCTGTTCCCAACATTTAAATGTATCTATCTTAACCGATACTTTGTTAAAACAATACTGCTTTAAGCAGCTGCTTCATAAAATACCCCAACTTTTGTTTTTATGTATCTCTGGTTCTGATACTTTGGGAGCCTTGGGGCCAGCCTGGGCTGGATCCTGAGGCAGGAGGAAGTGATTGCTCTGGCTGGGTTTCTGGCAGCGGAGGGTCGCTGCGTGTGCGCCTGCAGATGTGGTAACATGATCAGTCTTGGCAGCTCTGCTCAGCAAAGTTGTACCAATGAGATTTTTCACTCTCCTTATTTTGTCCTAAATCTCTCTGTACAAAGGCAGATAAGGTCAGCCTAAATCTATGGACTTCAGCTGAGGGCTTCAGCAAATCATTCACAGTAAGAATTTGATGAACTTGTGATTGGGTGACTTGCAAACCACCACTCTCACCTGTGTATGTGGATGTTGCTCGTGTTAAACTGAGCGTGAGCAGATTTTGCAGTGTGGGCAAGAACTGGGGATTTGGATGGAGCTGTGGGTCTCTGCTGCAGTTCCCAGCATCAGTGTGGAGTGGTAGGAGCGTGGCTTTGGGATTCTAAAGTCAAGGGTATGAAGTCGAAGAGGAGGATGTTTAACTGCTTAACTTAGGCTTTGCCTTCAGACGTGGCTGCTGCATGGGCTGGTGTTACATCAAACACCCGCATTGTTCCAAAGCTGTTTAAAATGGCACAGTGGGAGACTGTGAACAAGGAAAATTCTCCGTAGTTTAGCACCTTGGCTTAGGAAAAGTGCCAGTTTTATGTTGACCATGACTTGTGGAACTGAAAAGTCTTTTTTTTGTGCTGCTGTGAGGTCCATTTTTGAGTTGACTCCTCAGGAGCAGGAGGCTGCAGCAGTTTGCTTCGAGGTGGGGTTCACTGCTTTGTTCCTGCTGCTCCAGAGCTGGTCTTTCCTGGTATGTCAGCCTGCAGGCATGACTCATGGGAGCCTTTCACAACATGGAAAGGTCTTCCCAGAGGAATTCCAGCTCCTCCAGGCATTTGCAAAGGAAATTCTTAATTGGATTAGATTCATAATACTAATCTGCTAATGACTGTTTGTTATGGAGATCTTGGCACTATCTTGTAAATATATTCACCTTCTTTTAGCTCCCTTATGTCTTTTTATCACATACAAGCTCAGTGTTGTTAAGATTGTACTGCCGCCAGCAGATCTGATAGTTGGGAATGGAGGACTACTGTGTTTATTAGACAGGATCTTATAAAGCTCATAATTCTTCCCCCCCCCCGCCCTGTCTCTCTCTCTCCATTTCACAGTGTTGTTTAGGTGGGGTAATGGAAGGGAAGCAGTGGTATTTGGCATGTCTGACATCCGGCTGTACTTCTCTTACCACGGCTGTGAAGGACACCCTGGGTGGGGAGTGCCTCTGTGCAGTTGTCAGTGACAGAACTGGGTATTTTTAGTAAGAATCAGGACCAAACATGCTTTTCCCCCCCTAAAAAGGCCCTTTTTTGGGTTGTAGGTATTGTTGTGGTGGTGTGAGGAACACCTGCAGGAGAGCAGAGCTCCTATATTTCCCTATGTAAGACAGAGTCAATTTGAAATTTCAGTTGTAGCATCGATACTGAAACAGTTTTTCAACACTAACATAAATTCTTCCTATTGACCCACACCAGTGGATGTTAAACTGCTTTTGTTGCTAGACTGACCCACTGGTACGTGTCAGGTTCTTGAGTTTTTCCTGTGCTCTGCAGCCTTTCTTAATCCTTGAGTCAGTAACAAATTGCAGGAATCTGCTGTGAAGAAAGGGAGTAGTTACTTCCAGAGTAGGAAAGAGGTGTATCTCCCTGAAAGCAGGTGTGACAGTCTGAATATTTAGGAAGTGCTGTGTGTTGGAATATAAATCATGTGAGAAGGGTGTACCCATTTTGTTTTTTCAAACCAGTCAGGAAGTTCTCTTGGACTTGTGAAAATGCAAATGTATCTGGGGATATAACATGGCTTTGTTACAGGGGTATGAAAGAAGTGAGTGTAAGCAAAAAGCATCTTGCCACGTCAGGTTACTGGCTAGACTTGTGATTTTTCTGACACAGATTGTCAGACCTGGCTTTTCCTTCTTATAGTAATCGATTTGTGCTGTCTCCAGCTCCACTGCTCACTAGATTTCTGCCCAGCTTCCTCGAAGGAACACTGCAGTATCCAGTAACTCTGTAAGCTGAGTAAAAATAGTGTTGTAGCTTCCCTTTAATAAAGGGGTTGACAGATACCAGTTGTAATGCAATCACATACCTTTTTAGGGTATGGAGTAAATGCTCCCTGTAGCCAAAAATGAAGGGGGAAAAGGAAAAAAAAAAACTGTATAAATCATTCTTCCTGTTGGTGTATCAGATCTTGAGCACAAAAGGCAAAGAGCATCTCAGCCAGCTGGGGGGAATCGAGTGCCTGAACCCAACTCTAACCCATTTCTGCTGACGTCTGCTCTGCACGAGCACTGGAAGCAAACTAGATGGAGCTGGAGATTACCGACTTTGAACCCTGCAGAAAGCACTGGCCCGAGGATACAATTTAGCAGGCTGAAAACCCCATGCTGAATTTTGGCAAGCACTAGTGATTGGTGTGAAACACCTGCCTGTACAGCCTCTGACTTTGGGCATGGCATCATGTGAACTTCCCAGTGATCTCCGTCTAGAATAGCAACAGGAGCAAGATATGAAGGTGATCTGGAAAAGGCAGAAAAGAATGTATGCCCTGCTCTAAGGGTTTGACTTTTTTTGTGTGTGTGTGGATATTTCTGGCTCTGCTCTTTTTTCTCTTTCCCAGCGTTCTTGGGAAAGCCTAGTCCACATGTAGATGTCAGAATTACACTTCACTTGTGCCTGTGTGAAGACAAATTCATACTTTTGCTTTTATGGGTCTGCCCTTCATCCTCTTCTGATGTGCTGCTTTCCTTTCTTCCACCTTATTGCTGCTGTCCTTTCACCCCTGTCTCCTTTGAACACATTCAGTATGGCTGGGGCTGAATGTGTTCACTTCTCAGAAACCTCTCAGACCCATGTTTTGATTATTTTTTTCCCACCAGAGATGTCTCTTCATTTATTGTTCTTTAAAGACAGAATTGGATGAAGTGATTCTCACCAGGGCTGTGTTGTTCCTCAGCCTCCTTTCTTTTCCCTGATGCTGCCCTATGTGTCATCCTGCTTTGAGAAGATGACTTCTAATCTGTTAAGAAGATGGTGCTATAAAGACCTGAACACTTAATAATGAACCTGGACATTGAATTCAGGCTATTGTTACTATTGTCTGCAGCACAGGCATGAGTGATGCCTGGGAAAGAAACAGGAGTCAGGATGTGCAGAATGTCTGAATTTCTGTGTCTGACCCACATTTTTCAAAGTCAACAATTCTTCCTATTGACTTCCATGGTTTCTGCTTATAAATACAAAGCTGGATGGTTCCCTAGGCAAATATATCTCAAATATCAGAGTTCATAACCCATCAAACTAATTGAAAAATAATAATCAAAAAACCTCACTGCAGTACTAGTGGTATTATACACTTTTTAATGCATACTTATTTTTATATATATATATCTGTTTATATATGTGTGGAAATTTGATACCTTAAAAAACAATACTTCCTTTAATTTTTTTGTCAGCTGGACATTAATGAGGGTAATAACTAACAGGTTGTCTAGGGAATGGTCTCTGTGGGCCAGGTTCTGTCTATAAATAGAAGTAACTAATTACGTCAGGTGATCACATGTTTACATGCAGCTTATCCAGTTTATTGGACCCTCCTGCTTGTCAGGTTGGAGGGAAAAAAGTTCTGCTTCCATGCCTTGGAGGAAACTTCCCTGATTCCACCTGAACCTCAGGATTGCTTGTGCATGAGGGCACAGGGAGGAGGCACAACTCCCAATGAAGGCAGGAAGGGAGATGAGGTAAGGTAGATAAACACCTGCTTGCATTATGTTCTCTTCCCAGGATGAGAGTAGCAGGAGTGGTTTAATGAAGGATTCATGTAAATAAGTTCATTGGTGTTGAAATTAACATAATGCTCACAAAATTTATGATACACTCATGAAATGGTACCTGGTTCTTAGGAGCAGAGCGTGGTGCTGCTGCCAGAGGCCAGTGCTGCTGGCCAAGCCCTTGAAATGTTGAACACTGGCAGGTCTAGATGTTAAAAACAAGCACACAGTGAAGGAAATTTTGGGATCTGGCATACCCAGCAGTGCTGCTACTTAAACCTTTAAGAGTTCAAGTCTTGCTCCACTAGCATCATGTAGACAGTGTAGTGTACCTTTATTTTTTGTTTGGATACATCTTGTTCCTCTCTGTCTGCCCATATAATGGTGTTTTAATCCTGCTTCTGTTTTCTGTCTGTTGTTGAACCCTTATTTCCAGCTCTGGCCGTGCTGTTGGAAAGATGCATGCTAAGCAGATGTAGCATTCCAGATGATGGGATAATAGGTGACCTGTGAAACAGTCATTTTGGTTCCCTTCCTTGCATAGTGGCAGCCAAAATAATCATGTCCTGACCTGTTTGGTGGTGTTCAGGAGTCCTTGCTGGATGTTACTAATTTAAAACTTCTTATGTGAATGCTCAAGGCTTTCACTTCAGTGTAAACAAAGTTATGATAGCTGCTGTCAAGCTTTTTTCACAGGTTCTTCCATACAGGTAGAAGTATAGTGGATGATGCTCTGTAGCTAATGTGAATTGTGCTGCTGGCTTAAAATAGGTATAACTTATAAAAAATGTGAGCCTAATTGAGGCCAGAAAGTTGCTGAAATTATTAGTTTTAATGTGATCAGGTCATGCTTAGAGATCTATACAGAACAAAAAATATGCTGGGCTTATCTGAAGTTTGATGACCTCTGCATTGGTGCTTGAGAAATCTTTAGCTTTTTCAGGAAGATTGTTCTTGTACAGCTGAGTGTCACAATTTATCCATGTTAATGAGCAGAGCTTGGAGACTTCACTGAATAATCTGAGGAATAACAGTGGAGAAGAGGAGGGAGCTGATAGTATTCCTAATAACCACCTCTAAGGTAATTGAAATCTGACTTCTGTCTTTAGAAGCTTTGTGTTGATGCAAGAGTAAAATAGGAAGGTAAGGGAGTTGCAGTGGGAAGGAACTCGCTGCAGGCTGCAGCTGTTGGCTTGTTTGGTGTGGTTTTACTCTGTCTGAGGTAGAGGCTCAGGGTTCCAGGTGTCCTCCTCCAGCCGGGTTTGAGAGCAGCTGTGAGCCGAAGTGTGTAACTTGGGCACAGTAAAAATGTTCCAAAAAGCTGAATTTGTAAATGATGCAACTTTCCCTGTTTCTCAATGGAGCTCTTGTAATGCCCTGACAGTGAGGTTGGTTTCCTGGTTTGTTTTAGCTGCCATTGAGGCCCTGCTCTAGGAAGCCAGGGAGCCTTGTTCTTTATGAAGCTGGTAGAACAGCTGTAGCTCTATCCATCATAGGAATAAATAGGAGCCCCACAGAAGAGCCGAAAGCCTTCTTCCCTTATCTGGCAAACATATCTAGCATCCTTCATTATCAGCCTGTCACTGAGTCTTGGTCAGCTAATTAAGTTTCCTGAGAAGGAAAAAACGTGTTTGCCTGCATTTTTTCGTGGCGTTACTATTTTTCTCCAGCACAGAAAAAAATATTTAAGTCCAGTTGTTGAAAACAACTGACGTGAAAGACAAGTTATTGAAGAAAACTTCACCAGGCACTGGTTTGTTTTCCTGCCACCATTATCCCAGCTGGTAGCTGGCTGTATCCTGGTGGGTCCAAAAGTAGTGTCAACGTGCCTTTGACGCAAGATGGCCAGGAATGCAGTGTGTAAATAACCTCAGGTCTGCTTATAACTGGTTCCTTTGAGAGCTACGGCCCAGTTTGTATTGGAGAAGGTGCCATTCCTTGGAGCGCTTGTTTACCTATTTATTGAGGTCAGCAAAGTGAGGAGTAATTACAGGATTTAGACTTGACAACAGGCTTCTGATGTATGAGAGCCCTAGAGTGTGAAATTGAAAAGCTAAGTGGCTTCATGCTATTGTTTGCTTGATAAAAACTCCTAATATGCTCTTGAAGATTTTTTTATTTTGTCATAGCCATTTAAGTTTTATTTAAGGGATAGAGCGTTGCATTCTGACCATGGCAGAGCAATGCTTGACAACGCATCTGATAGGAATTTCAGGAGATACTTAACTTTCTCAGAAAAAGCCATGAGACAGATATTATATGGCAAGTGACTTCGTAGTCAGTGTAGTGGTTTTTGACTAGGCAGTGATAAACATCTCCTTTAATTTTCAGAGGCTTTGTATGAGTTAGTCTTCCAGGTGTCTTTAAGTCAGCCTGTGTTTTTCAGAGCTGTCTTTTGTCTTAAATGCAGAAACACGTTCTGCTGAGCAGGTTTGATTTGGGTCACACCAAACCTCCCCAGGTAAACAGCAGAGGCCACCACTCCTGTCTGTGATGACAGAAGGGGAAACTTTCTGAAATGAAGGGTTAGTGAGATTGTACTGAAAAGTGCAACTGACTGGTGTGTAGTTGAAAGGAGATGTGTTGTAACCGAAGATAAAGTGGGAGCTGTACAATTCCAGGTCCTGTTGGCAGCAAACACTGGCGGCTGGAGCTGTGCATGCTAATGAACCCATGAAAGATAGGGAGAAAAGGGCCGTGGTGCTCCTGCCAAAGTGCTAATTCTTACCTTGCTTATGAAGATCAAGTATCTTGCTCAGATTTAAAAATCCGTTTCTTTTATGCTTACAGTAAAAGGTTGAAGAATGTGGTTATACCTAGTCAATTAAAACGACATTCTTTAGCGCTTCCCCGGCTTTCTGCTGAGACCCAGGCAATGCTCTCTGCTTGCTGTGAGGCCAGCAGTGCAGGAGCAGCCTTCATCAGTCTTTGTTAGCATGGTGAGCTGCCTTGATGAACAGTTCATTAACCAGGAGAGGCAGAATCAGTCTTTTAATACACTTGCTATCACAGCTAGGCCCTGTCAGTGAGCAGAAAACCTCAGGAGGCTTGTCTGAACGCTAAAACCTTGCTGCTGCTCTGAAACAAATCTTTCCCCCTCCTTCCACAGGCCTTGGGGTAGCAGCATTCATTAAAATGCTTCTTTAGCAGTACAGTGTATGTAGGATTTCATGGTTCAAACACAGCAAATGGGACAATAACATACACACTTGAAGAATAAACCTGTTCTGACTCTTCCAGGCATCTCTCAAGGTTTGCTGTGGTATTAATTGTTTCATTGTAAAATGCGTAAGATTGAGGTAACAGTTAAAACAAATAACCGGAGGCATCTGGCAGCGCGTGGATCCCTGGCATGCCGCACGTAGGAATGGGGCAGACGTGTTCCCAGCAGTTCAGGCACGCTCGTCGGGAGCTTCAGAGGGTGAAATTTCACTAGGAGCAAATCAAAGTCTGTGGTTTTTTTGCCCTGGGGTGTTGGGAGGGGAGAGGGGAATGGGCCAGATGAATCTCTACTTGCTGTAGATGCAGATCTAAGAACTCGTTTTCTAGCAAGAGTAAAACCTGAGCTATTGCAGGATGCACCTTGGGATTCAGCATGGATTTATGCTGCAGCTAGCACACGGGAGTGGGTCATTTGTCCTCCTTCCACTCCCCGCTCCCTGCTTCTGTTAGCAAAAGATTTGTTTGGGGCAGGGAGTTACTGCTTCATCCAAGCATTTGAGGTGAAGCAGCCAGTAGTGGAGGCTTTGGTGCTCTCATCTAGAGCCTCTTGTTCATCCAAGCACTCCAGGAAATGAGAAACATAAGCTGCAGGTATGTCAGAGCATATATGCAGAGTGCTGCGTTTCTGGAGCGCCTGGAACACAGAGGCCTCTGAAACCCTGCACTCCTCCTCAAAATGGCTGCCAGATGTGTTGGCTCTACTGAATTCCCCGGAGCCTGACACCAGAAATGCTGAGGTTATTACCAGCTTGGTTCTTGCTGTGTTCTTGCTTCAGTCTTGCAGGCAGTGTTGCAAGAGCGAGCGTGACCCTGGATGGCTGCAGTACCTGCAGAGGCTGTCGCTGGCAGGCGGGCGAGCTCAGGGCACAGCTCGCCAGGACTCTGTTTAAACAAAGGAAGTGTGTTTGTTTTCACAGTCCAGGCTTGGGAGCCGGTGCCATTTCCCTGTGCTAGAAGCAAGACTCTCAAGGAAGACAGCCGCTCCCTTTGCTGCAAAGCACAGCTCTTCCTGGCCAGCAGCTATGCATCTTATCCTCTCTGGCTTGTCAGGGCTGGAGACTGGAAAGCTTAACTTGGATTTGGTTTGATATTTGTAAGTGCAATAAACAGCATAGAGACTCCTGCCATGAACCACGGTCTAGCTTCCCATGCTTGTGTGGCTTTCTTGGGCCAGTCTTACAAGCTACTGTACTTCTTGATCCCCTTGTAACCCAGTCAGTCCCAGTGGATTCTTGAAATCTGTTTCCCAGTCAGTGGGAAATGGAGCTTCCAGATCCTGCGATAGTTCATCTGTGTGTTCAGCACAAGAGAGTAGACTTGCTAAGCAGCTGCTTCTAGCAAAAGTCAGGAGAACTTTTTAAAGTATTATGTTAAGCCACACTGCGTGGTAAATGGCTGGTTTTTGCTAGCAGGTACATTTTCCCTGCCACAGTCAGCAGTTTGCTCAAATAACAAATCTTAATGATAAAGAGGTGTTGGAAAGTACTTGAGTTAGTAGTAGGATCTGTAAGGAAAGTGTATCATCTAACATATGCTGCTCTGCCTTTTACTGAGGAAAAGTGTTTCTCAAAATAGTCCTCCTTACTCCTTCGTCTGATTTGCTTTGGTTTATTTCTAGCATCAAAATGAGAATGTCATTTCACTGTGATACAGCTTTTATAGTAAATGCAGATCCATGTGAGTAGGATGTATCCTGTGCTTCTTAGCCAAGGCAAGCTGTATATGGTGACACTTTTTAAGAGTATTTGGGTTGTCTTAAGATAGAAGGTGGTTTCCACCATTAAGTAACTGTGCCATGGGATGGAGTACATGGGAGGTGGTGGGTAGACCCCATGGCAGCTTGTTCAGTTGGACTCACTGCAAATCCAAGGGATGGAAATGCCTGGATGTATGACTGTGCTTGCTGGATGGGAATCTGTGTGGTCTCACATAGAGTAATCAAGTTATTTAAGGAGGTGTGTGTTGTGGGGGGAGGTATGTGTGTGGCACACCAGTGAATCTTCCATTTATCTTTGCTGTTCAAGTCTGAGAGTGCTCTGAAACCGTGGAGCTGAGATGGGTGTCATGGAAGACTGGCTTCTTGGAGGTGTCTGGCTAAGTGGATGTATGGGAGAGCGAATCCAGGGAGCTTCACCATAAATAAAAGGAAGCGCCTGGGAGCGGAACTGTAGAGCTGCCCTGACTCGGGCTGTGTGTACGTGAGAAGAGTTCCAGAAATGACAGTAAATAACAGCAAAGCTTTGCTTTGTGTTTCTCTTGTAGCAACCCTCCGCTCAGCGAGGAGATGCTGCCTCCGGGGGAGTGGATGTGCCACCGCTGCACCGTGCGCCGCAAGGTAAAGCCTCTCAAAACAGACACGCTCCCTGCCCTTCCAACTGGCCGTTTGAAACCTGAATCCTGTGGTTCATACCTGCCTCTCCCTTCGTGTGTACTTAGACAACCAGAGCTGCTCTTTGTGCTCGCATTTGCAAAGGGCTTTGTTAGGAAGGAGCTTAAAGAAACATAAGGGCTCTTGGTGAGACACGATATTTTAACCTCACTACTAGGAGCTAAAACTGAAGTGTCTGATACCTTCTTGTCAATCTGTGCCTTTTAAACTGTATTCCTTCCCCCCATTTCTGGGAAGGAGGGAGAGCTGAGGCACAGAGGAGATGTGAATGGCTCCCGTGCTTGAGGAGGTGAGCTGTCTACAGGCAGAACGAGAGTCACGTTAATGCAGCTTTGCCATCAGGGCTGTGATTCTAGTTAATATGTGTTTTTTAGAAGTGTGACTTCACAGCAGTTGTACATCAGCAGAAGGTGAAATCACAGTGAGTTATGATTTGCTGGGCTGTTGAACAGGATGGGGAGATGATTGGGCAAGATTGTAGCGTGTCTTTTTTTTGCCTTGGTGCTCTTTCTCCAGGAAGCTGTCTTGCACAATGTAAACATCTTATTGCTGTGACCACGTAAGGCTGTGTAACAGAGGGTTTAGAAACTGCACCAAACTATCTAGCAACTGTTCCCTTGAAGTGACACCCAAAACAGATTGGAAGAAAACTGTGGGATCAGCCTTTTGTTCCTGAAGTGATTGCCTTGTTATGTTTCCAGGGTGCTGTTCAGCCATCTGTCAACAATAGAAATGAAGGTCAAAAATTGAGAAACAAATAATAAAGTAAAAAGAGAGAGAAAAGGAGAAAATCCCCAACTTTTCTATATTAAAAGTTGCCTGAAAACACTTTACTCCCTTTGCAGATCGTGTTAGTGATGGAGTAGATTGGTTCTTCCATGCTGTCAAGTACTGGAGCAGTGCACAGTTGCCCATCCTAGACCATGCAGCATCTCCTCCTGTTGCACAGTGGATCTTGTGGTGATGCCAATGCATAGTTTTCCTCTGCTGCACCTTGTTCAAGATTCCTGTCATCAGGAGATAGCAGAGTCTTGTTTGTATATTGTGCTTGTATTCTCAAGCTGGCCTTTTCAGCCCCTCATGGGTTTGTATGCAGTGCCAGGGTTAGTAAAGTGCATCAACAGTGAACAGTCTGCTGTTTTCTCAGTGTTGGTAGCAAAGTAAACGGTTGTCTGATTTGTCAAATGTTTAGGACTAGATGCTGTGAAATGTTGTCCTGATCTGGACTCAAGCACAGCTACCCTGAAAGGAGTGACACGTGGTAATGTTCTTCCCCATGCTTGGTTCTCTTCAGTTGTTCTCTCACCTGTACCTTAGCTGCCATCAGACTGTTCCTGATCGAGGCTCTAATGACTTCAAGGGGGAAGTTGTAGTGAGTGGCTCGAGCGTTTTCAGATGCTGTTTGTCTTCAATCACATATTTGTCAAGGTTGATGTTCTTTGTTTGTGGCCTCCATGATAAGCCTGCCTATTCATGTCGTGCAGAAGCGAGAACAGAAGAAAGAGCTGGGGCAGGTAAATGGATTGGTGGACAAATCTGGGAAAAGGACCACCTCCCCCACCAGTGACGCAGACCTGTTGGACAGGTCTAGCAGCAGCATCAGGGCTAATGCGCATGCCAGGATCTTGGAAAGGAGAGCGAGCCGGCCTGGCACTCCCACATCCAATGCCAGCACCGAGACCCCCAACTCAGAACAGAATGATGTCGATGAGGACATAATTGACGTGGATGATGACTCTGCCATTGCAGAAATGGACTGTGGGCAGCCCCAGCTGAAGCGACCCTTTGAGCTTCTTATTGCTGCTGCCATGGAAAGGAACCCAACGCAGTTCCAGCTGCCGAATGAACTGACCTGCACCACAGCACTTCCAGGTGAGCAGTGGCTTGTCTGGTGTTGGTGCAGATGTCTGCAGTTGCATCCTGCTACCATCTTCCCTCTTTTCCTTCTTGACTCCGTGATAGTTGTGGCTCCAGTGGTGCTCACTGGTGAAAGCAGAGTACCCCTGGCTCTCCTCTAGCTGCCCAACAGCAGGTGCCTTTCAAACCTGAGCTATGGGGACACTGCAACTACACACCATGTCCATCAGGACTTGTGATAGAAGCTTGTCGTAATCACCTTGGTCTAGATCTTCAATATGAAAAAAAAATCAGTTGTCAAAATACTTGATTTTTGATTTATGATGCAATAATGTAGTAACAAAGTAGTGACTAAATGTATAGGATGTCACTGAAATTACAAAGTATGCAATAGATCTTCTTTTAGAGACAGTCTCTGTCACTTAAGGCTAGATTTAGTGGTTGATAGAGGTTCCTTAAGCAGCAATCTTTGCCTTCTCTGTCAGCCTCTGTCTGAGATGATTATGTGTACCAGAAAGCAAATCTCTGCTATGTGGATAACCCAAAGCCTTTCAAAATTTCCTTTTCAGGTACTAGTAAGAGGAGGAGAAAGGAAGAAACTACAGGAAAGAATGTCAAGAAAGCACAACACGAGTTAGACCACAATGGTTTGGTTCCCTTGCCAGTGAAGGTCTGCTTCACATGCAACAGGTACTTGTTGTTCTTCCAGGGAAGCTGTTCAGCGTACTGCAGCCTTCACAGGTGCAAAATTCTTGCTGAAAAAAGTAGATTACTTGTTCCCTTTTCCATTGTCCTTCATTACTTACCTACAATCCTCAAAACAAATGGGACAATATTCATCTTTGCTAAATAACAGGTGTTTGACCACAGCAAGTGTAGGTCTGGCTGTAAAGGGTTCTAAAATGTAGCCTGAAGATTGACAAGATTGAGCCATCTTCTCTTCAGTGTTTTTCTGCAAAGAAATATTCTAAAGTGATGGAGTAAATGGAGATGTTTGTTTATGGTTTATGAAGGAAGTCACCTTGTGAGGAGGTGACCTTTAGGAAATAGAAATCTACTGAGAGATTTATAAGTCCAAGGCAAATAGGAATATTGTGCTGAAATTGTAAGTCTGAAAACCAGTACAAAATACTGATGGGTTTTGTAGCTGCATAAGAAAATGCATAGATCAATCCCAATTCGAAATGTCAATGAAAATGAAACCTTTATTTCGGGAACCCAGTCAAAGTGAGTTTCTGGAAGTGGAATGAGGAGTCAGGTGGGCTTTTGTGGAGAACATCTGATTACTTTGTCATAGAGCAAAGACTTCCTTAAAGCCTGGGCATTCAGATGTAATTGTTTTTCTGGAGTTTGAGACCTTTTCTGAGAACATCTTGTTGGTGTACGTGTCCCAGCGTCACACTTGATTCCTCTAAGGAAACTTGTAATTACCTAAATCTGAGATTTCCTTTTGATCTCTGAATTTTGCTTCAAATAAAGGCTTTTGCCTGGAGTGGGTCTTGAAGTAAGTCCATATAGATCAAGTTACAAATCAGAAATCCTACTTTTTGGTGCAAACAACAGTGTAGAGGATAAACTGAAGTGGTCAGCCAAGCTTGGCTGAATGTTCTATTTATACTCTGTACAGGGAATAAGATTTGGCTCTCTCTTTGCAGGAGTTGCAGAGTGGCACCTCTAATCCAGTGTGATTATTGCCCACTCCTGTTCCACATGGATTGTTTGGAGCCACCGCTTACTGCCATGCCTCTGGGTAGATGGATGTGCCCAAATCACATAGAACACGTGGTGGTAAGCAGGACTATGATTGCAGTATGGTAACCGGATGCTGGAGTGGAACCTGGCAGGTCTATTAAAGGACAAAGCACAACAAATGTAAAACAGCTTCTGAGCTCTTGTTGCTCCCTGTAACGCTTGTAAAGCTCCTGCTGCAAGCAACGCACTCTCCAAAGGAATGTGATGCTGCTCTCTGCAATAAGATATAAAGATGGGGGAACTCCTTCCTGTAACTGAAGCTGACAGCTCAGATTGTGGCTCACTGACAGCTTGTCTAGTTTTTGACTGGACTCTTTAAGATCTAGATGAGCTTCCAGAACTGGGAAAAAAACAAAGCAGCACAGTGCTACAAATAGGGGAAGTAATTCTTTGCATGCGTAACCCAAAAAACTTTCATTCCAAGAGGGAGTTTTCATTTTTGGAAAAGCAGTGTACTTGAGACTTAAATACTCAGGAAACAGGGGGCTGAAACAAAGAGCTTTCTCCCAGACAAACTGCTTCTGAGAGTATTGATGCTGCTTAGTCGGCCTCTAAATGCTTTTGTATTCATCTCCAGCAATGTGCCCTTTAACAGAAATGGTTAGTGCTGCAGGAAACAAATAGTCTAAAGCTGAGCTGATGCTGTACTGCCAGTGCTACGAGGCATTATGAAAGTCTTAGGGTGCCTTAGAGTGACCTGCAGATCCCTAACTCCTGTGGCATTATCTGATCACCCAGCTGAACCAGAAGAACTTGACCCTGAGTAATCGGTGCCGAGTATTTGACCGGTTCCAGGACACCATATCTCAGCACGTTGTCAAAGTGGATTTCTTAAACCGAATCCATAAGAAACACCCTCCGAATCGCAGAGTTCTTCAGTCAGTGAAGAGGAAAGGTCTGAAGGTATGTGTAAACAAGTACTGGTGGGTGAAAACCCCTGTGTATGTGTGTTAGTTTGGAAGGGAAACCAGCATACTCCTTGGGGCAGGAGGAAGAAGACGGGGTCTGAATGGTTGTGTTGGTGAGAGATCTGGGAGTCAGCAGTCACTACCTGTAGGATTTAAGAGGACTCTTTCCTTCAATTTATTACAAGTAAGCACTTAAGTCTAGCACAAGCACAGAAGGTACAACACAAAACCTCCTGAAGGTGGCCCTACAGTCGGATCTGGGGCTGTGTTTGCTGCCAGGATGCCTGAAAACTGCCACACGGACTTGTCTTGGCTGTTTTTTCATGATTTGTCTTATGCTGTAGCCACTATGTTGTACCAAAGCCATGCCTGACCTAAGGGAATAAAACCTATTAATTTCAGCATGGCTACATCAATTTAAAGTACTCAGTCCTTGATACTTCTAATCTACCTGCAGGGTTCCTTTGGGTGAGAAAGCAGCAAATTCAAAGTTTAGTGCTGATCAGGCACTTGATTTAACTAGTCGTTCTTGAGTAATTGTTCTCATGTGTGATCTTCTTTCTCCACAATGTAGGTTCCTGATGCTATAAAGTCCCAATACCGGCTTCCACCCCCGTTACTCGCGCCTGCAGCAATTAGAGATGGCGAGCTGATCTGTAACGGGATCCCTGAGGAACCCTTGCAGAAGCACCTTTTGAACACTGAGCACTTAGCCAGCCAGACAGAACAACAGGAGGTAAATGAAGTCAAATGCATGGACTCTGTGTGTGTAGTTGCTTTGGTACAAAGATCCCCTTCCACTTCAGTCATGATGGAGCAGTTGTCTAGGAAACCAATCTTAAGCTTGCATGTGAAGGTGATAGCTTGTCTTGTCTCTGACACCCTTGCCCATTAAAACTTCACTTTGACTTTCCAGGTGAGATGTAAAATTCCTCATTTGACACTTCAGGGAAGTGGTGCAATAGTCCTCTGGCCTTAAGAGTGGAGTCGAGGGCCTTCTGTCTAGACGTCATCTTTATTTCATGGCTGAGGGGAAATACTTTGCACTTTGATTATGTAAGGCTGCTCTCTGACACGTTTATTTATAAGTTAACATCCCGTTTCTGGTTCGCTTTTTATTGCAGATGGAATTGGACGTGTAAATCAAGGTCAAATGAGTGTTTAAATCTTGTAGGAAACTTCTGTCCAGATTCCACAGTGTAAGGGCATGTTAAGTTGCAATCAGTGGAGAAGTCAAGTCCTTCTCTTAGCTCAGACAAGGTTCTTTTATGTGGCAGGTGCATATCCACTATGGAGCTTAAAACTTCGAATAAATTTTCTCGTCTTCCTCCACTTTGTGTAAAAGGAAAGTGCTTTCCACCCCAGCTTTCTACTCCCTATATGTGAGGTAGAGCCACATTTCTTTCCAACATGCTATAGAAAAGTTGGAGGATTGTGTTTGGCTAGAAGTCCAAATTAGTGAAAGGTGTGTTTGTAACCTGAGGCTGAAGAGTTGCAGCATTTAACAAGTGAAGAGAAGGAGTTTGGGAGCGAGGAAATGCTGCCTTCTTCCTCCTGTAATCTCAGCCCATCTCTGTCCTATCCCCAGCATGGAGATAAACAGTAGATAATTTTGGTTGCCCTTTTGTACCTCTGGACAAAATTTTCTCCTAATTGTAGATGAGCAGATGCTGTAGTTCCAGACTGCATCTGAGCAATCAGCAGCTGGATTTCCTCGAGCTGGGTGAACAATGGAGTAACTGTAGAGGTTTGGAGCACTGCTGCCTCCAGAGCTAACCTGCGCTTTTTTCCTTCCTTCCAGTGGCTCTGTAGTGTTGTTGCGCTCCAGTGCAGCATATTGAAACATTTATCTGCTAAGCAGATGACTTCGCTTTGGGACTCTGAACAAACAGAGAAGGCTGATATTAAGCCTGTTATTGTGGCAGACGGCTCACTCGCCAACCCTTACCAGGCAGCTGACAAGGCACCCACACCTTCCCTCTATTCCATGTCATCCTGCACCTCAGGGATTACCACCCAGAATTCCTTGAGCTCCTCGCAATCCCAGCAGACTTTGTCACAGGAAGATGTTAACTGCAGCTCTTGTATAGATAAATCCAAGAAAGCGTCTTCTTGCGGGACTTCGAATGGGCCAACAGCCTCTGACATTAAAGTGAACGGGCCTCATTTCTATGGTGTTTCATCCGAATCCTCAGCACAGTTGACTGACTCCCAGAGGCTCGTGGGGTCTGGGAACACAATACCTGTTTTGTCTCATCGGCAAACATGGCCTCGGCCCCTCACACCCCCAGCGAGTTGCGGACTTTTGAATCACACCATTGGAACCATTGTCAAAACAGAGAACGTAGCAGGACCTGTTTCTTGTGCACAAAGGGGATCTGCACCGGTCACGAGTTTGCCTACGTCCATATCGAGCTCCTGTGCCAGCCTGGAGACCACCAGCACTTTGCAAAGGAAGAATGTGCAGACGCAGATCGGGCCGCCGCTGACGGCAGAGCTGCGGGCCGGGGGCTCCCCGCTCAGTGCCACCCGGGCTCTCACCCCTCCCCAGGCTGCAGGAGATGGGATCTCGGCTGTTGGGTCCACAAACAGATTCTGTTCACCAGCACCACCTTCAGGTACGTGCTGAGCCGCTGACCTTGGCCCCGGGGCTGAGGAAAGCTCAGGCTAAACCACATTCAGAACCTCAAGGCAGTAGCAGTGTGCCTTCAATTGACTGGGGGCTGGGCTTTCTGTGGAGAGCCAGCAGAGGTTTGTCAGGTCTCCTCTGCCTTGGGTCCCTTTATGGGAGCCATGGGATGTGTTTTTGCTGGCTGCCTGTACTTGAGAGGGGAGCTCTGTCCTGACAAGCAGGATAGTAGGTCAGTTGTATTCTGGAAAGCAATAGTAGCTTTATATCATTTGCCTGCTGCCTCACTGTTTCAACAACTGCTGCTTTAAAACCCCAGTGCTGCTGTAAAACCACCGGTTTGTTTCAAATGGCCATTTGGATTGCAAGGTAGTCAGTCCTTCTCACAAGAGCAGCTCTCTGGGATCTAATCCAGAGTAACTGTTCAGGCAATCGTTGTGTCCCCTACTGCAGGTGTTGTTGCAGTCTTCAGCTGCACAGCCTTGATGGAGAAATGTGAGCTTGGGAAGCTGTAGTCTGCTTAGGATCTGTTGGTCTGATACAGGGTAGTTATGGACCTGGATATGCCAGGGATCTTGAGCTGAACCCAAAAAACTTGCTAAATATATAATATTTACTGTAATTGTGTACCTTGCAAGGTATATAATAAAGTGTATATAATCATTTTTAGTGCAGAAACATAAAGATGTTGATAGATGCTGGAGTAACTGCCCAGAGCTCAAATTTTGCTAGAATAAACTTTCACATATGGCATTCTCTTCCCTCTCCCCACACCAGCTCAACACTCAAACCAGCAATCCCTTTGTGCAGGTTGGGTGGGAGCAGCCACTGAAAACCTTGTGACAGAGCTGTGTGTCACTTCTCATGCAGTTCCAACCTGCTCAGTGTCAGGCTTGTGTGGAGTGGCTCAGGTCTGGTGGTTGTAAAGCAACAGAGCAACATCTTTTTATAATCCTTTTTAAGATTCCTCAATGAGTAACTTCTAAGCTTTGCCTCGCCTTTGGAAGCAGTCCCCAGGGTACTTGGCCTCCTCCTGAATCAACTTGGTTACTCTGAGGCTGCTGATTTGACCATGCCCTGCTTAGAAATGCAAGGCTGGGAGAAGTTCTGGTAGAGGAAATGAGACTACATTATTGAAAACTTCTTGCTTGTGGTTTGAAAAGCACTGTAAATCCTACATAATTTTGCAGTTACCTAAGATGTTAAATAATTGCCTCTGGTGCAACGCTTGTGTTCTACAAAATCATTACTTGCTGCAGTGTCTCTTGGGAAAGGTGTAAACATTTAAATTTTCCATCTAACACAATGGATATATATATATATTTATAACAAAATTGTGGTGTACAAATTTTGCTGCCAAGTACAAAAATGCAAATTGCTCATGACTTTTTCTGCCATAAATTTCAGTAGTTATGAGCAAACCAACTCAAGAAGATCTGGTATTAACAGCACATTACAAGGATTTTGTTTCCTGGCATTTGCCACTGCCTCTTTCAGCTGCACGGCTGCTTCCAAAGCAGGAGGATTTTATTTTGTAAATAATAAAAATCTGCTTATGACTCTCACATTCCTTCTGGAATGTGCACCCCACATCAAATGATGTGCACCCCAGACTTTAAAACAGTGTAGTAATAAAACCAGGGGAGTTACACTTTTTATGCATATTGAGACCTAGACAAGCTACTTGGCAAATGTCTCTTAGGTTTAATAAATTCTTCAGGCTCCTGGGGAGTTGGTGCTCATCTTTCCAGTGTCACCACAGGGAGCAGGACATTAAATGTATAGGTCAAGAATTCTTCCAGCAGCTGGAGACGAGGGAGAAACCACGTTTGGCTCTGTTTGGAGGCACACAGAAGCCTTTCTGTGAGCAGAAGAAAGCTCTTGGCCTCTAGTTCAGGCCTTTTTCAAAGCATGACTATGAGCAAAATGAGTCATTTGGAGCAGCTTGGCAGCCAAGGGCAGCCTGAGGGCTGGGTGCATGTCTGGTGAACGTCACAGTGACATCTCTCCTCTCCACCATCTCTCTCTGTAGATGGTAAGGTCAGTCCCAGCACCTTATCCATAGGAAGCGCTTTAACTCTACCCTCATCACTCACTTCAAACTCTGCAGCTATGTTGGACTTCACCAGTTCCCTGAAAGCGTTTATGGACGGGGGTGAGTATTTAATTCATCATCAGTCTCTGCTGGCCCTGTGTGTTTGCTTCCCTAAAGCATTCCATCCCTGCTTGAGGAGAAGTTGCAGAGATGAAGAAGGGTTGTAGTCGGGTGAGGGAGGGGCTGGGTGTACATTACCTTAAATATGTCACATGCTTCCCTGCTCCTAGTGTTGCCAAGGCAGCAAGGCCAATGAAGTGTTTCTGCCTGAAGCTTTTCTGGGGAAGAATCACAACTGGGCTGCTTTCCAGGTGGAATTCACATGCAGAAACCTGCAGCCCTGCCATGTTGTGGTGCTAGCTGCAATCCAGAGCTGCTCCTGGCACATGTAAAGTCCAGCAGCAATAGATCTTGTAGTGGAGCAGTCACCTGAGCGGTGATGCTTCAATGGGTCTGTTAATTTTATAATTTATTTCTGCTTCTGTCAGTCTCCTAGACTGGCCTGGTTTTTATTTCCTTTTGTTGCACTTGGCGAGAGATGGCAAATGTTAGCAGAGTGCCTTGAGGAGGAGATTGCTGACCAGCAATCATCAGTAGCACAGCCAGGCTGTTGCCAGAGATGACTTCTACATCTGAAATCTGAAGAACAGCCTTTCTGGCATTGCCAGTGTGACCCTCTTTTCTTAGGTGAACCCCAGCTGCCCAGCCCACCCTCTCTGCTATTGGGAAAGGCTCTTACAGCTCTTCCTCCTCTCCTTTCCATTTTAACTGTTGTTGATGTGGAGAAAGCTCTTGGAAGAAGAGGTTACCCAGCCTCCTTGCTGCAAGAAAGCAGACCTCTGTAAGGCTTTACAAATATAAACACTTCAGAGTTATCAGAAGATTTGCTCTAAAGCTCATTAATAATATTGTCTGAATTGCCCTGTTTGGTTTAATTTACCCTGCTATGGGCACGTGACTCAAGCATGAGCCTGCAGCAGCTTCAGAGGGGGTTACAGTTCTCCTCTGTGATTCAGGGCTGGACTTTCTAACCAGGTAACAGAGCTTCAGAGGAAGGACCCAACATGCTGTCCAAAGGGCTGCAATAGCCACCTCTGCTGACCTGTTGATTCTGAGCCAAAACAGCAGATTTTCAGCTTTTATCAACCCTAGTTTCCCCAAACTTCTGCTTGCTGCCTCAGTTGTAGCTCTCCAGCTGTGGCTGGCACTCTCCTCACACTCTGCTCACAGGAGGTGATGTGAAGTAATAGCTTACCTATGTGTAAGAGTCTTGATATTGCAGAATTGGTCAAGTCTTTGCTGTTGAAGCAAACAGCAGGTTTGAAAGTGGGACAGTTAAATCCACTGCAGCTCAGATTGCACCCTTTCCCTGAATAACTTACTAATTGCTTTTTGTTTATTAACAGATATTGAGATAAATATGCTGGATGAGCAGCTGATCAAGTTTCTGGCCTTGCAGAGAATACATCAGCTCTTTCCTCCCAAAGCTCAGTCTCTAGCGAGCAGTGTCAATTCCCATCAGCAGTCTCCTGTGGGAAACCACATTGAAGGTAAGAGCAGCCCTAGAATAGCTGGGTTATGTTGAGCCATAGATTTTGACACTCCCTTGTCTATTCCTTGTAGGAGATTTCCCACTTCTTCTGGTATCTGATGCTGCCTTTCACTTTTCTTTCTTCTCATCCCCCTGCTCTGGATATCCACTGACCAAAAACTCAGTCAGGTTCCTCTACTTAATTATTTACAAATTTGAGCTATGTGAATACTTTTAGTACCTTTAGATTTTCTGCTGGAAATGTTTAGTGAGGTTGTGTTTTATTCATCTTAGAATTAGCAAGAGATGGGAAAGTTCATCTCAGGTGGTTGGTGGCTTTTCTTTGCCCTTACCTTGGAGATGGGCAAGAGAAATCTGTGAATTCCTGCTCTCTCTTTCTGGAGGAGTTGCTTGTGATACAAGCACAAGAACAGGAGGAACTGGGGCACAGAATATATGTGTGACATTGTCATTGTCTGTTCAGAATGTCACTGTCAAGCTGAAACCACTAAATATGACTAATGCCAGTAATGGAAAACAACTTTTGTTCCTCTTGGAAGTCTCCAGATTCCCAAGTTTGGCTTTGTTTATTATCACTGGTATCACCTAAAGCTGCAGGGTGAACATGGCTTCGTGTTCCTCTGCATGCAGCCAGTCAGTTTAATCTGCTTTCAAGCACTAACTGGACAGCCTGTGGAAGCAGTTCTCTGCTCCCCCTGTGCTAGGCCTGGGGGTAAATATCCCAGATAAGATCTTTGGAAGTCAGTCAGTAATCTTTTTATGAAGCTCTGTGCTTGCCTGCTTTAGCATCACAGCATTCCCTAAATGCTTTGTCAGTCTTCTTGTGATGGGTGCTGCAGGACATAGCAGCAGGCTGTGGTATGAGCTGCCTTCCTGGTCTGGAATCCTTCAGCAGTCTGCCTTTCCCAAGGCAGATTGGTGCTGTCTTAACCCGTCACCCTTTTTGGGCAGGAACGATGCATCTAACTGGCTGCTTAGGATTGCTGATGAAATGTTAGATCCAAAGCCTTTAGTGAGCCCTGCAGAGCCAGGCAGCTGAAAGGGCTCATGCAGGGCAGCCAGGCAGAGGTGGAACCTGTGATGCCACTTGGTGTGGCCATTATTCTTGATGTAGGTACCTCTTTCATGATCTTTCATAACCCTCATGTTCTGTTCTTTGATTTCACCCTCTTGGTGTAACGCTGTCCTGCAGATGTGGTACCAGGAGAGGCTTAAACTCAGTGTGTAAGGGGTTTTCCTCCAAAAGACAGTGCTGAAATCCTGGCTAGGCCTGTGTGGCCCAAAGGAGTTCAATATCTGTCCCACGTTCTGTCCTGTTAATGTGGGCATGGCGGCGTGTGATTTGAAGTTGGAGCTGCTCTGGACGCTCAGCCCTGGACCAGCCATTGTCAAGTAGGGTCAGACCTGAGGGTAAAAGAGTCCACTCAGTTAAGCATCCTGTCTTGGAACTGGGTTTGTCCCTGCCAAGCCCAGTTCAGCCCAGGTGTTTTTCCTGCAGCTTCGCCAGAAATGAAATGGCTGTTAAGTTGGCGAATTCACCAGCACCAATTCTTTTTAAGTGGCATTTTGAGAGCAAAGGCTGAGCTCTTTCATTACCCAGAATAGAAGAGATTAAGAAAGAAGCCAGTGGTAGAAGGCCTGTGTGTTCCTCAGCGTGGCTCCATTGTGCACACTCAGTGTTAATGCTCCCCATTTGCATGGCTTGTGTGAGTTATGGAGAAAGCAATTTTCTCTGATTGGCAAAAGAGGTTTAACGCACAAACATTCCCAGAGGGTTGGGAACTGGAGTTTAGGCCAAAGCTGACTGCATCCTCCTTAGGATCTGTGCTTTCTGAGCCGGGACGCTGGGGTCAAGCACCTTTCCCAGCTGATAACATTGTTCAAGTAGTTTCTTTTTATCCTGCAGCGCAAAGAAAGGAAGTGCAAGCCCGGGCGGTGTTCTATCCTCTGATGGGCTTGGGGGGTGCAGTCAATATGTGCTATCGAACTCTCTACATTGGGACAGGTGAGTAGCTTTTCCTGCCCTGACCTTTCTGAATCAAGGTGGTTCTTCCTGGCCCTCCCTAAGGTATTTGCCAAGTGGGTGTCAAAGGAAACAGACTCACTGTGGCCACTTGTACTGGGATTCTGCACTACCTAGAAGTGTGGAAATCCCCCATCTGCCTGAATCTGTGTGGGTGGCAGCTCTGTCACCTGGTGTCATTACCAGAACAGCTGTGCTGGAGTTTCAGTGCCTGACTGATGGAGAGTTATGGTTTGCTTGCAGGTTTTGTTTCTTGTTGCTTGAATTCTTCTGGTGCTCTGGGTAGACCCAGGAGCAGTGAAATGCTCTTCAATCTTTGTGGAGCTGCTGGCTCCCTTCCCCCACTGAAACTTTGTTGGTGGCTTATCGAAGCATTATTCATGCAGTCCTGGGAGCAGGACAAAAGCAGTTGCTCCCCTGTTGTTTTGCTAATTGAAGTTTAATTCTGTCTGTTGTTCTCTGCTGCCTGACAGTTTTTTTTTTCCAATACGAACTGAGCCTGTTTTGTCCTCCCCCATGACAGGAGCTGATATGGATGTGTGCCTTACAAGCTATGGTCATTGTAACTATGTGTCTGGCAAACATGCCTGCATATTCTATGATGAGGTGAGTGCCTGAGTGATTTGTTTTTTTCATTATTATTATTATTTTTTATTTTTGGTGTGCATGGCAGTGGGAGCTGGAGATGCAGGCAGCAGGTTGTCTTTGTGTGGTGCTCCTTTTGTGGACTACAAAGTAAGAGCCAGGGCCGTGAATGGTTTTACTCCAGTGGAGGCTGTGTCAGCGTTTTCTGTCAAACCCTTTTCTGAAGCACAGAGCTCTGCCAGCACGATTTCTCTGAGCTGACTGCCTGTGGGCAAGGACTGGCCACAAGTCAGCACTGTCACTGCTGGTGTCTAGGGAAAGAAAAGGACATAGACATGGTCTGATACTTTTTGATCTGCGTGTGTTGTTAATAAAAGCTAAACTTAACGTGTCAACATCAAACCTCAGTTGGAACAAACCAGGGAACTGCTCTGAGTCCCTTGTTTTCAGGTGTGATGGGGGAGCAAAGCATTCATAGCATCTACAGTTCTCTATAAATTATCTATTTAGCTAAAACTTCAGTTAAGCTCATAGCATAAACAGAAACCTACAGTTTCTACTTAGCTACAGCCCAGAGATTAGTTTGTTCTTGAAGTAAACAGACCAGCAGGCCTGCCAGTAACAGCACTGCTGGAGATGTCTCTTAGCATGGAAACAGCCTTTGAAGCAAGATCGAGTCTTCTATATCACCATTTGTCAACCAGCTCCAGAGCAAGATCCAGGATTAACCCACAGCCAGCTTTAGCCATTCCTCCAGTGCCCTGCAAGCTACCAAACACACTCAGTAACAGGATCCTGACCATAAATCTGTGTGGAAGCATCTCCTCACAGTGGTCAGTCATAAATCAGGCTCCAGGCATTGACCTTTGACCCTCTAGCAGGTCTTCTATGGCTGCGGTCGCTCTGGAGAGGGGGAATTCCCCTTCCTGGAGCTCTCTCTGCCGGTTCTCCTTCTGCAGTGTAGCAGGTTACTTCAAAACCTACTCCCATGTGCATGTGGAGTTCTTGTAACTTGATTAAAGCCTTGTAGTCCCTGAGGGACAAGGTCTTGAGCTCTGAGATGATTTCTGTGAGCTAACCTGAAATCTTCTCTGCTCTGTCAACATCCTGCACAAAGCTCAGCTGAGCGTGACGCCACTTGTGTAACGCTGTGTGTCACGGTAATGTCTGCTGGCATTTCAGCCTCTGCACAAGGCCTGTGAATCCCACACTGCCTCTGTCCTGAGGCTGCTGCAGCACGTGGCATCCCTCTTGCCATCTTGTGCCTGCTTTCCAAAGCTCATCTCTTCCTGCCAGGCACAGGTCTTGTGCCAAGTTTGCATGAGGTGTGCCTGTAAAATGCTGGCTTTTGTGAGCATCAGCTTGAATATCCTGTTTCCAAAAGATGTGTTGGTTCAAGTGCAGTAGGTAAAACCCACTTCCCTTTGGCCTTCCTTCTCTGCCAGGAAGCAGCTCCTGCAGGAAGGCTGGTTGTTGTGTGAGCAGGGGGATCGGGTTGGTGGTCTATGAAGCTGGAGGATATTTACCAGCTCTTATTTGACCACCAGTGGCAGCAGGGAGAAGGGGTTATGTTTCAGTGCTTCAAAGAGGTGTGTATGGGCAGAAGCACTTTTGACTGACAGAGGGTAGGGTTAGATTGGCTATTAGGAAGAATTGTTTCTCTGTGAGGGTGATGAGGCTCAGGCACAGGTTGCTCAGAGAAGCTGTGGCTGTCCCATCCCTGGCAGTGTTCAAAGCCAGGTTGGATGGGGCTTGGAGAAACCTGGGAATAGTGGAAGGTGTCCCTGCCCATGGCACGGGGCTGAAACAAGATGGTCTTTAGCGTCCCTTCCAACAGAAACCATTCTATGACTTCATGTCTTGATTCTCTCCTTTTCCCTTTCTTTTCAGAACACGAAGCATTACGAGCTGTTGAACTACAGTGAGCATGGGACGACCGTGGACAATGTTCTGTATTCGTGTGACTTCTCGGAGAAGATGACACCCACTCCTCCCAGCAGTATTGTTGCCAAAGTGCAGAGTGTGATAAGTGAGTGTTGTACCACCACCACCGGGAGTTAACTGAGAGGGGGCAGGAGCAGGCTCTTTGTTGGTGCCCCTTGTTCTGCCGTGCAAAAAGGGGAGCCTTGCCACAGCCCTCAGCTGGGGTTACACAAGACCTTCCTCTGCATCCTGGGGAGCTCTGTGTTCTGACATAAACCCCATTTCAGCCTCCAGTGCTGGAGTTACCAAGCTCCAGCTCCTGATGAGCAGCCAGTTTGGAGCTGCCCTGAGGCATTTCCCCATGCATGTCCTCCCTTCCCAGGCTATGAGAAGATCTGGGCTGTGCTGCAGGCATTCTGTCCCTGCATGGCTCACTCCTGCCCTCCACCTGATCAGCTTCCTCTTTTTGGGCTGCCAAAATAGATGTCTAAATGCCTCAACCTCTCCAGGGCTGTGAGGAGATTCCCATTTCCCTTTGATCAGCTGCTCACTGCAGACTGAAGTCTCTCATGGCTGGAGGATCTTACCCATAAGGCACCTCAGCAGTAACCCCTGTTGAAGAAAACAAGCTGCTGCTGACCTGCCCAAACCTTACCATATTTTTTATTCTTTTCCAGAACGACATAAAAGCAGAAAACAGGAAGAGGAGGCGCATGAAGAAGCTGCTGTGATGAATTCACAGGCACAAGGGCAGCATCGGAAACCCTGTAACTGCAAAGCCAGCAGCTCCAGTTTGATCGGGGGCAGCGGGGCTGGCTGGGAGGGCACGGCCCTGCTCCACCACGGCAGTTACATCAAGCTGGGCTGCCTGCAGTTCGTTTTCAGCATCACCGAATTTGCGACCAAACAGCCCAAGGGGGACACTGCCTTAGTACAAGATATGGACTTGGAGGAGAAGCTTTCTCTGAAACCCCACCAGGTGCCCGTGCTGCGGTCCAACTCAGTTCCCTAGGAATTTTTAGGAAGAGCTTTTTGGAGTAAGGAAAACGCCCTCAGACTCTTTACAATGCAAAAATGTACAAACCGAGGTGGGATTTTTCTGTGTCGGCCCAGAGACTGTTCACACGCCGTTTGCATGAAATGAAGAACGTTTAACTTTTTTTAATTTTTCTTTTTTGCTCAAGTTTTAGGGGCATTTGCACATATATTTGTACTATACATTTCATTTTAAAAGGAAAACTGCAGTGAGAGCAGGACGCGTCAGAGCGAGGGGTGACCGCTGTCTGACTCGAGGACTCTCTCTGACAGATAGTTCCCATGCAGTTGTAAAATAATCAGAAACTTGTTCTATTTTGTGCCAGTGACAATAGTTTTATATTAAAAGAGAAATACAGTTTTCATACAGCAAATCTATACAATATCATTGTTTTATTTAATGTAAAGAAGCGCTCTTCTTCCCACAGTTATTTTTCCCATCCCTCCCTGCTATGGTTGCACTACAAGTAGCTACTGTGTATTATGGGCAGTGAGAAATGAGTTCTTTTCCTGGTGTCCATCCTATTTTTTATTTCAAATAAGGAAAAGTGTTGGATTCTGTGTAAATACATCAGTGATGGCATTTTTCAATGTTTTAAAGCTGTGTACAGTGCTACATGTGGTATGACGTTCCTCAAATTGTCTATTGTAGCAGATCGTTTGTCGTAACCTGTCTGTCTCTTTTGTTTCTCTGCCACCTCCCCGCAGCAGAACAGCTAGTTCCACTGTACATAGTAATTGTAACGTTTTAGACTTTACAGAAACTTTCCTGTATTCTGTATATAAAAAAAAAATACTTCACATTCTGTTTTCTTGGTTGTCTGTCTTCACTCGTGTCACCACAACCTGGAGCTTCCCCAAAGTGTCTCACTGCAGAGGAGCCTGAGCTGGGGGACACAAGGCTGGGGTGGGATGGAGGGACCCTGGTGTCCTGCCTGGGATGTGGAAGGATGCTGGTAGGGAAGAGGGTGAGGACTGGGAGGTGATTGAATCATGGAATTGGTTGAGGTAGGAGGGACTCTTGAAGGTCATCAAGTCCAATCCCTGCAGTGAGCTGGGACATCTTCAACTCAGTGTGGCCCAACCTCACCTCAAATGTTTCCAAGGATGGGGCACATCCAATTCTGGGCTCCTCAGGACCAGAGCGACATAGCCTGAAAGTGTCCTGGAACATCAGGGGCCTGGAGCACCTCATTTATGAGGGAAAGCTGAGGGCGCTGGGCCTGTTTAGCCTGGAGAAGAGCAGACTGAGGAGATCGTATTCTCAAATACCTGGATCTGAAGGGAGTGTGTCAGAGGCTGGGATGGAGCCAGGCTCTTCTCAGGAGTGCTGAGCAATAGAACGAGAGGCAAGGGCAGAAGCATGAGCAAGGGAAGTTACACCTGAACATGAGGAAGAACTTTACCATGCAGGTGCCTAAGTACTGGAACAGGCTGCAGATTCCCTATCCCTGGAGATACTCAGCTATCCAGGCACAGTTCTCAGTGCTCTAGAGAACGCTGCTTGAGCAGGGGGGCTGGACTAGATGACCTCCGATGGTCCCTTCCCACCGGAACCATCCCGAGATTCTGTGATCTCCCACCCCTCGGGGCAGGGACCGCTCTCCCGGGGTACTGATCGGGGCGCAGCGCTGGCCCGCACTCACCCTCTCTCTGTCTCTGCTCCCACCAGCGCCACGAATCCACCTCTGCCGTCTCCTGGAGCCACGCGGACCTTGCCCCGTTCGCCCGTGGGTCCGTCCCGGCGGGGCGGGGAGGCGGGAGCGGGGCG
>WEKY01034336.1:989204-1010425 GCA_013390045.1 Picathartes gymnocephalus
GTGGTGGAGCCTCATGGCGGGGGGGAAATCGGGGGGTCCTGGCTGTGAGGAGACTCTCAGGGGCTTGAGGGGTCCCTATCAGGGGGGACACTGTCATGGAGAGAACCTGTGGGAGTTGGGGGAGTCTCTGTGATGGGTGTGCAAGGACTGGAGAATTGGGGGATCCTGGCTGTGAGGACTCTCCGAGGGATTCTAGGAGGGATTCCTGTCACAGGGGGGGCCCGAGTGAATTTGGAATAGACAGGGAGATGGGGGATGCTGTAATGGAACTGAGGCTCCGGGATGGGGACCCTGCATGGACCCGGGGCTCCAGGGTGGGGTCCCTGCAGCGCAGAGTGGTGGGCGAGGTCTGACAACAGCAGCAGCACCTCCGATGCTGCTGATTTCAGGTGATGTCAGGCAGTGGCACCAGCAAAGTCCTAGGCCCCCACCATCCCCCTGGCTTTGGGATTACCAGGAAGCCGTCCTGTTCCCGGGGGCAGGTTGGATTTGCCAGGGAATGGGAGCTGGGTGTGAGCATCCCCCTGGGGCAGAGCGCTGCTGCCTTGTCCCTGCAGTGCCCATTTTCATCCATCACATCCTGCTTCTGCTTCCTCACCAGCACATCACCTGGACTCTCCGTGGTGCTGGCACTGAATGCAGGTGATGCCCACTGGACATGTGGCATGTCACCAACAGCTGACTGAGGTGACTGAGGTTGGGGTTAAACAAACCAGCAGTGAAATCCCCCATGTCTGATTCAACCTTTAGCTGCTTCAGTGCTGCCGAAGTTCCAGGCTGCACTTTTGCATGGACCAGGCTTTGTGCGGACAGGATTGTTATTAATTAATTATTGTTAGGTGAATTAATTATTGTTAGGTCATGTGAGGGCTGGGAGCATCACTCTGTGACAGACTGAGGCCAGCTGCAAGGTAATGAGCAGCGGTGGGAAATGCGTGTGAACATCGAGGATGTGCCACAGTTGCAGCTCTGCCATGCTTGCAACTATGTTATTGTGGTTTTGGAGCCAAAGCTTCCAGCAAGCTGTGGCTGATCCCTTACCGGTTCATCTCTCTTGGATAACAGACCTGTTACGGGAATTCTTGAGGAGATGCCAGCAGCAGGCTGTAGTTCTGGAAACAAACGTGCCCACACTGGCTGTGGCTTGTAAGGAGTTGCAAACCCCACCCAGCAGCTGCCCAGGGCAGCCGTATTCCTTGCAGTTTTCCTGGTCTGCAGTTCCCAGTGGGATCCAGAGCTGATGCTGTGCTTCCCTCCAAAGAGACCCCTGTCAAAACTGGCACTGCTTGGTGAAATGCCACATTCACGGGAAGATTGGGAAGCTGTGCTCCAGATGTTCCAGGATGCCCTTTAGCCTGAAAGCTTGGGTTTGCTTCTGTTCAGCTCTGGAGTTTACAAAACACAGCTTCCAGGATGAGCCAGCAGGAATTTGTGGCATCTGCTTGCAGTTCCAGGCGTCGTGCTTTTCCACAGCCAGGAGCGGCAAGCCCAGGACACTCCTCAATGTGCAGCTGGCTTTTGGGAAGGGAGCAGAGATTACCCCGGGTTCTGCCAGTTGGGAAGGGGTTTGGGGCTGCCACCAGACTGGTTTTCCAGACTGGTTTCCTGCCTAACAGTCAGCAGACACTTGCTGAATCCTGAGGGCACCGAGTGGGAGCTCTGCAGGGCCCTGCAGCTCCTCTGTGCCCATGTGCAGAGCGACTGCCAGGGCATTAGTGAGAGAGTGTAGCTACAAGCTGTTGAAATTCCAGGAACTTGAGCCATGTTCTTCCAGGGAAAAGCAGGGAGGACCTCGTGGGCCAGCATTTATTTGTGTGATACTAAGTTGGATTTGGGGAGAGAGGGGAAGGGAAGGAGAAACCAATAATAATTAGCAATAAGCCAACATAATATTAAATAAATTTTAGTTAATTTAATTTGAATAAACCAAATATTGTTAGAGGCATGCTTTTAGCTTGCAGTCTTGAATTATCATGTGGTAGTTGAAAGACTTCACTTTGTGGGAGGGTTTTCTTTATTTTCTTTACTCAGCCTGTGCCCCTTGGCCTTTAGTCCCAGGCCTCCCCTGGCATGTGGGTTTTTCTGAGGAGGGTTGTTCTTTCTGCTCACTTTCTTGTGAGACACTCGAGTTCCTCCAGTGCTCAAGAAGCAGCCAGCTGTGCCTTGGGAACGTGGAGCTTTGTAGCCTTATTTGGGAAGCTGCTTCCCAGGCACGGCTCAGCACTTTGCTGGCACTACCGTCCTTCCCCTGCTGAGCAACATCGACCTCCTTCTAAGAAACTGCACTGGTGATTGATCCATCAGTGAATCGTGGAGCCCAGGATTTGTAAGGATGCCCCACAGAGCCTTGAGTCTTCCCAGGTTGTGGGTCTCACTTTTCTGGGAGACTCTCTTGGTACAAGGTCTGAGGAGGCTTTGGCAGGAGCCTGATGCATCTCTGAGCACAGCTGGAGCTGGTTGTGTTTCCAGGGAGATACAGAAAGTACCTGTTCATCCTGATATCTGAATGCTCCAGCCCGGTTTCTCAAATTTTACTTCAGTGCAACACCCTTTGGGGCTCCTGGGTGACACAGAGGGGACCCTGAGGGAGTTGAGGGTCTTGGCTGTGAGGAGACTGTCAGGCGTTTGAGAGGTCCTTGATGTCTGTCTAAGTAAAATAAGAGATAGCAGTTAATTCTAGTTTTGTGTAGGAATTTCCTGCTGTGTGCCAGCAGTCAGGGATATGTAACCCTTCCAGGGCTGCCCTAAGCTCTTCCATCCTGTGACTGCATCCCTCTTACCCCTTCAAGAACTGCTCATGTTTTTGAGACTATGCTGTTTTCGTGTTACTTTTCTGAGTTGAATGCCTGAAATAAGGATTTCTTGAGGCTCTCAAAGCCCTTTTTGCAAGAGATCTACAGTCCACGGTGCAAGAAGGAACTGGTTTCTCAGATATTATGAAATTAATATGAAACTGCCTGGAAAACCATTGCCAGGGAACTTGACAGTACCTCACTGTTCAGCTGAAAGAATTTATCAAGTAAATTCCTTGTTTTGGCTTGGATAATGGAATTGAGAATGTGCTTATTGAATTTGCAGACTGAACTGGGAATGGGTTTGAGAGCTTTGAAGAGCTGGGTCAGGATCAAAACAAACTCTGGAGATTGACCCAATGGGCTGAACAGAATCTGATGCAGTTCAGGAAGGAGAAATGTAGAAGTTTAGTTTAGGTGAGAACAGTCTATTGCATGAAAATGGAATGAGAACGTCCAGGCCATGTCCTGTGGAAAGATGTGGTGAGCAGCAAGAGCCACCTGAACCCTCACACTTGTAGTGTAATTCCAGTTCTTCAGCCTCAAAAGAAGTAGAAGTTTGTGGAAGGACAGCTCATCTGGGATCTTTTCTTCTCAGGAGGTGCTTCTTCACCTTTTTGCAGGTGGTGGGGCTCAAGGTTTCCTTTCTCATGTGCTTGTTAAATCTCCAGGACTTGCAAACTACTCTTCCGAAAGCCTGTTAGGAGGAGGTGGAGAATAGCCTCAGGCCTTTCCTTTTGGTTTCCAAAAGGAATTCTGGGGTAGTATCTCAGTAATTTTGTTGTGCAGCTTTGTTGTTTGTCTTCTCTGAGTTGCTGTTTACAGGTTGGGTTACTAAATGTTTTTTTAAATTGACTCTATAGCATTGATACTCGTTAAGTCATTTTCATATAGATTACATCCAGGACAAGATAGCCAGTGTAATCTGCTTTCATCTGCTGCAGTGACCATCAGAGGCTTTTATGGATTCAGCTCAGAACCCCGCATCTTTTTAAATTAATTTTTGTTAACCTTGTACCATTTCTGCATGTGAACAAAGCCTAATTTATATGCACAGCAGGACCTAAGAACCAGACACTGACTTTAGTCTGGGTGGTGCTTTAGGATGTGATTTTCTTTATGTATGCTTTTGCCTTCCTCTATCTCTGCATTATCTTTTGTCAGTAACTGTTTTCAATTATCAACTTTCTCCTGGTCTGCCTGCACTCAGCAGCCTGTTTACCATGACCTGATTTCAGAATGCTCACCACTTCCTGCCAGAGAGGTAACTCAGTGCCCAAGTTACCTGGGAAAGCAAACAACACAGAGCTTGTTCAGATCATCCCAGCTTTGATGTTTTGAGCCCTGTGTCCCCAAAACTCTTGAGGCTCATGTTCTTCCTTGCTCTCTTCCTGCATCTGCTGAGAGCTCCTTTTATCTACCAACTCCCAAGCGATTAATCTTATTTCATAATAAAAAACCCCAAACAAACAGACAACGTACTTTCTCCTGGCTCTGGGAATTCTTGCTTGAATATGGGACCCCTTCATTGGGAAGAGGCCAAGCTGGCTGGCAGCTCCCTGGCTATGAATCCTCCATTTGTGGCCCCGCACACTGCCCCGGAAGAGGCACGGTGGATGTTTGTGGAAGCGATGGCCAAGCAACTGTGAGACCCAGTCTGCTGGAACAGTGGGCGTATTATAGCTGGAAAAGGCAATTTCTCTGCCAGATCTCATTGTGCAAGAGGGTTTATTCTTTAGCCTTGCAAAGATTTCGCTTTGTTGGTTTCTTTTTCGCTTGCTGCCTGAGAATTGAGAAAGAGGTGGCAGGACTGCCATGGAAAATGAGCCCTCAGCTCCTCAGCCTTACCAGGACGGAGCTCTGCTGCGCTCAGATGTCCAGCGTGTGTGAAAGCAACTGGCTGGCATCCCACTCATCCTTAATGTGTTGGTTTTCCCTGTTTTTTTTAGGCTTTGAACAGTTTTTGACATATAATCTAGCTCAGTAGACGGTGCTGTGCAGCTGTGTTGTGTAGCACCAGGAAACAAATGTGGAGATCATTTTGTGTGTGATACTAAATAAGGTATTTCCTTGCATTTCCTACAGAAGAAGAGGAACATATGTGTGGAAAGGCACTTTCCTGTAACAGTGGTGGGTTTAGGGTGCAGAGTTTTCTCAGGATATTATTAAGAAACAATGAACAGAGGTTTAGTAAAGACCACATAGACGCTGTGAAATAAAAATACCTTTCCATATGGTGCTGCTTTTCCTGAGTGCCAGGAACACCTCCCTTCCTGTTCTTGGAAAACAAGGGCCTGGCTGAAAGGCTGAGCTAACCGGGCTGACGCCCTCCAAGAAATGTTAAAGGCGTTGTGGTTACTGCAGGATATTGTATCATCAGCTTGTGTAACACTTGCCTGGCTGAAATAGTCTTCCAGCTATGGGAAGAAGCTATGCAAAGGCTGGCTCTGAGGTGACAGGAGAATATTCCTCTAGGCTTTGAAGCACAGGAGATCTGAAAAAGTGTGTAAAGCCTTTTCCCATTTAATTCTTACTAAAATGCAAGGGTGAAGAATTTTTCACCCCATTTAATTCCCATTTAATTCTTACTAAAATGCAAGGGTGAAGAATTGTACATAGGGCAGATCTGCTGCCTTGTCAACCATTGCATGGAAGCCAGCAGTGTGTGGCCAGTGTCTGGAAGCAGACAGGGTTTGGAAGCAGGCAGAAGATGTCTGAATGCTGGAGGATTGGAGGAAGAAGACGAGGACAAGGAGGACAGAGTCCTCCCGTGCAGGCACACTAGCCTGGATGTGTGCTGCTTCTGCATCTTCATTTTGACCTATTGCAGGAAACAGTAATGGTCATTTCCCTTGAAAGGGCTACTGGCTTCATCCTTCTCCCTTTCCCCTCCCACAACCCAAAGTTCCCACAGCCACGCTGTTTTCCGCGTTCCTGCTCTTCCTCAGCACCAGCTCTGTCTTGCCTGTGTAGATGCATTCTGCAGGGCTGGAACTGTCTGTCGCTCTGTTTGTACAGCACTCGCCTTGCTCAGGCCCTTGGGCACTGCTGTAGTAAGAGTGATTATGGAGAGCAGCTGAGAGAGGCAATTCTGGCTCGATCTGCCTGAGAGTCAGGAGTTTCCAGCCCTGGTCCGAGCTGAGGAGCTCCTCCTTTCCCAGCCATGAATCCTGGGGCTGATCACTGGCAGGGTGCTTTCTTGAAAGGCAGCAGGTGTCTTGTTCCTTAAATCAAAGATATGAAAATCCAGACAGCATCTTCCAGCTTCACCGGGATCAAATCTTAAATGAGTCAGAGAAGTTCTGTAGGCTGCCTAAATCTTGGGCACATCCAACTCTGAGATGGACCATCAAAGCATCAGACACTCTGCTACTTGCACAAGCCTGAATTAGGAGGGATATTTTGGGAGCTCAAGGGTTCTTCCCTTCTCCAGTCTGACTTGAGAGCTTC
Source organism: Picathartes gymnocephalus (assembly GCA_013390045.1). Classification (NCBI taxonomy): domain Eukaryota; kingdom Metazoa; phylum Chordata; class Aves; order Passeriformes; family Picathartidae; genus Picathartes; species Picathartes gymnocephalus. The sequence goes on from WEKY01034336.1 coordinate 995,447, forward strand.
TCTGGGAATTTAAAGGTGGTGTGAGGGAAAAGAGGTGGCTTTGTTATGTGGCTTTCCCTAACGGTTAACATCACAGTTGAAGATACTTGTATCGATTCTGGTTGCTAAAAGTGCTAAACAAAACTAAAATAAAGCCCTGGTTTGAAATACAGTCACTTTGTGTGTTACTGTTAGTCATAGTGAATTATACAAATACTATTTTCCAAATTTATAAGACAATTCCAAAAAAAGGTTGCCTTGGTAAAACCGCCATATGAAGCCCATGGAGAGGAGGAAGAGCATGAACTCCTCAGCTTGTAAATTATTCACTGTCCAAGAGCACGTGCATGTGTGTAATCCTGATGTCTCTGTGCTCTCTGCTGTGCTGCAGGTGGCTGCTGTGGCTCTGATGAGAAGCAATATGTGTATGGAGGCTGGGCCTGGGCTTGGTGGTGCATTACTGACACCCAAAGGTAAGGAGACCCCTGTTATTTGTGGGCTTTTGGAGTAGGAATTTGGCAAAATCATCCCACTGGGGCTGTCAGCAGTATCTTTAGGAACACTGGACCAGGCACTGCGTATAAAACCAGGGATGAGCGTCAGGAGTTCTTTGCTGGCTGTTGGCATGGGGACAGCTGGGTGCCACAGTGCAAAAGACACACAAAAAAAGAAATCACATGCTTTCAGCTGAAGTGCTTTTCAAATGGCCTCTATGTCCACAAGAAGAGCCAAGCTCTGCCCAGTATGGCCCAACCCCTCACCCAGTAACAAACCAGTTTGTGGCCTGCAGTGCACCAGTGCCCCCCTCTGCTCCTCAAGTCTTTCTTTGTAAAGATCTGCTGACTGCTCTCACCTTGCGAGCAGACTGTTCCAATTTAAAACCACGGGATTTCCTTTCTTTCCCTTTCCTCAGTGGTGGATTTTGCTTGCTGCTGCTTACAGTCTGGGCTCTGAGCTGACATGCTGTGCTAGTGCTGCTGTCCTGCTAATACAGCTCTTTGTCTCTAGGATCTGTAGGAATGCTCCCTCCCAATACATCCCTCATGCTCACTGATACAGGTTTCCTCCATCTGTGTAAAAAAATAACAGGGAAAAGGATAAAGACGTGACTTTTGGGTTTTACACTGAGTGATGGCCAGAGGTTGTAGTTAACCCTTACAGCCTGGTCTTCAAACCTCTTTTCCCTGTACATATCTTGCCACCAGCAGACAAAGTGAGCATGTGGCTGCCCTCACTCTGCAGGTAATGTGAGGTGGGAGGGGAAGGAAAGGCCAAGCTTGTGAGCTCAGTGTTATGCATTTGATCCAGACAAGCTTCATTCCTGAATTTTTGTGAGACATATTGTTGGAAGAACTGTTAATTGAACAAATGATACTTGATTCTCCTCTTTGTTTGTGAGAAGCACAAAGAACAGTGCAGGACCTTGACCTGCCCAGTGCAGGAGATCAGATACATTTGTGAGACTGATTTATTAAGTTAAGGATAGGCTGAATCCAGGGCCAAAAACTGGATTGCCAGGAATGAGCTGTTACGTGATAGAGATCTGGGCATTATTTAGCAGATGGGGTTCTTGACAGGAATTCCAGCATCCAAATGAATCTTCTACTTTAAAATCCATACCAGTTCATGCCGTGGCATGTGGGGCTTAATTCTCCTTTTCTCAAATGCCATAAGCTGTGCCCCAGATGGAGCCCACTGCATTAACATGAAGAGTGAGACAGATTTCCTTCTCTGAAATTAGGACATTTTTTCTGGAACTGCCAGTGCTGAGAGCAAGAGAGACAGGAGCAATTGTGTTGCTGTCAGCGGCATCCCGCCAGGTAGCATTAACCTGGGAACAAAAGGAACAGTTAGAGCTGGCAGGGTGCTGGGCACTTATCCTGCTGCAACCTTGAGCTGTGGGGAAAAACAAGGGGAAAAAATGCTGTCCCTGTTCAGGGGTCAGAAATAAAAGCAGTGAGAGAGACAGCGTGGTCTAATATGCCTCTGGGGGAGCCAAATGGTGTTAATTCAGCTTCCCAGGACAGCACTTGGAAGCAGCTTCTCTCCTCAATGCCTTAGCCAGGGGTGGGTAGCCAGGTCCCTGGTGTTTTCATTTTTCTGGCCTCTCTTAAATATTGACATACAAGCATCTAAATTATTACCAAAAGGAATTTTTCTGTGTGCAAAGATTACTTCAACAGAGAACTCCAGCTGACACCAGGATGGCATAGATGGTTCAGTTTCATGTACAGGGTAGGGACAAGCCCCCAGCCTGTTTGTCCTCATTAAAAGAAGCCGCTGGATGCTGTTAACTCCCTCCCGCGACCAGGGAAGCTGATTATGGAGCCCTGGGAGCAGGCAGCGGGAGAAAGGCAAACTGAACAGGGAAAAGCTGAAACCTGAAAGTCTCGTCTGTCCTTTGCAACGAGTGTCTTACTCTCTGGTAACTGCTCTGTGTATTTGCTGTCCTACCCTTACTCCTCCCTACTCAGAGTGTCTTTGGAGGTTTTGACCATCCTCTGTCGCTGCGAGAATGTTGAGACGTCGGAGGGGGTCCCACTGTACGTAACAGGGGTTGCACAGGTAATAACCCTCCAGCTTCCTAACACCCTGTCTAACTGTTTATCCTCTGTTTTCAGCAGCAGCAGCAGCAGCAGCAAGATAACGTACAAACTAATGGTTTTCTAATGGGACAGCTGAAATCTCCATACCCTCCTCTCCTTCCCCTTCTCCTTCTCCAGCACTTGCCCTGTGACACTCAGCAGTTAATAGGTAATGCAGACAGGTCCATCCCTGGCAAATTCCACATTCAGCATTGCTGTACCTAATATTTGCTCCTGCTGTAACCCTTTCCTTGGCAGCACTGTCTCCATTGTGGGCTTGGGGGAGAGCAGAAGGGCATCTGCTTTTGTGTGGAGGCACAGGCAGGCCAGGTTGGATTCTGTACAGGATTTGCAACAGGTGGGAAGGCAGTTTTTGTGCCATTTCAAAATTGCAACTGTGCCTGGCTCTGCAGTGTTGGTTCCCACTCAGCCCTTCTTCCTCCACATGGAGACACTGCCCATTTTGGATGTTGTCACCTCTGAAAGTACAGCACAGAGACCTCGGAAGAGTTGCAGCACACAGGACTGGCATTATGAACGGGTAATGACTACATATCCCCATGAACAGAGCTAAGAAGCAGCATAGTTTGGAAATTAAATTCCAAGTCTAGATTAGGCCTTCAGAAGGCTGAAATCCTGCAGTATCTGATTAAAGCTGTGAACACATGACAAAAAATGCCTGTACATGTCCTGGACAGTGGGATATGTTTTATCAGCTCCCAGTTTGCGTGCCAGTTTAATTAGGACAGTGGCCAAGGCAGGCATGAACTTGCAGGGATAGGTTTCAGCACTTCCAGCCAATCCTGGAGCAACTCAGCATGCACGCAGCAGCCCAGGGCAGCCCCTTCATGGTTCAGATGTTTGACCTAAAGTTCACTGACACAAACTCTGTCCCGTGGCTCCCTGTCCTGACTCCCAACGTCTTTCGGGCTCCTTATGGCTGACACGGGAGCCAGGCTTGGCTTCCTGAAACAGAACCTGTCACAGCCAAAGCTGTCCTTTGTCTTACGAAATTGTGACCTGCAGATTGCTGGGACTGACCAAGTACCTCGAGGCCACCTGAGGTGACTGTGAAAGCTCTGGAGCTGCAGGATCTGTTCCTGGGTGCCTGATACTCTACAGGCGTGGCCATAAGGAACTGGAGACTCACTTCCATCTGCCTTTGGGTCACAGGACACTGGAAAAATAGAGGGAGAGGTGAACCAGGTCAGGGGGGTAGGTCTGTGTAGGGCTAACCCAGGGCTGCTTCTTCAACATCAGTGTCAGGTTCTGCCAAGCACCATTGCTCGTTTGACATGGGTGGGAGCATCTCAGTTCTGTGCTGTGCTTTTCAACCAGTGACACCATCCAGTGCCGCCACAGCATTGAGCAGTGTGGCACAGTGAGCATCTGACAGAGGGCCCTTTGGGGTCCCAGTGCTGCAGCTTCTGGCCCCTCACTAACCCAGCAGGAGGGAAAGGGTCACGAGATCATTTCCAGTCTGGATTCCAGCCTTTGCTGATAAATTGCCTTGAAGCATTATCTGAAAATCTTTTTCTTGGCCACAATGCCCTGTCTGTCTCCAGTCACAGATGTGGTCCCTTGGCTGCATTCTGTGCCTGTCTTGCATTACCTGTGATGAGTGCAGCAGGTAGCCCGGGGCAGGAGATGCAAAGGGAAGAGCTAAGTGTGTGTAACCTGGAAACGTGCAAATATTTTACATTTTTTGGCAGGATTTCCCTAGAGATAATGACGTTACAGCCCAGGTGTGAGGACGTAGAGACGGCGGAGGGGGTAGCTATAACTGTCACAGGTGTGGCACAGGTACAGTAACTCCAAAACATCATTTCAGGAATGCATGTCTCTAACTTACATCTGGTTTTCCCCCTTAAGAGGTTGCTGTTGTCCAGGGAGAGAAGCCAACTGCTCTGGAATAAATCCTTGTACCGAACCACATTGTCCTTGTTGGTACAAACACACTCCACCATGTTCCATGTGGTGAAGGGGGGTATGACCTCTCCTCCTCTCCTCAAAACCATTTTTTTCTGGTGTCTCATTTGTCCACGTGGCAAATGAGGTGTGTGTGGGTGACTTGATGTCTTTGTGGAATGTTGATGTGCTGTTGTGCCCTTGGAGCTGTGTGTGACCCCACAGCACTGACCCACAACCTCCTGAGATGGTATCGAGCATGACATTCCTTTGGATTGTTACTGTTAGCACGTGGGCCTTGTAATTCTTCACGGTGAGTTAAAGCTTAAAAAAAAAGAACTTAGTCCCTCCAGGCAGTAAAACTGGCGTGTAAAATTTTTGGCTGGAATTGAATTTTGATTCTCTCCAGCTTTCTTCAAATGTAAGAACCTGCTTTTGCTGCTTGTGGCAGCACACCAAAACCCTGCACTTCTTGGACTCTGAGGCCTGCCATCCTGGTACAGTCTGTCCTTGGGGCCAGGTCCTGCCCTGGGGAGGATGCTGGGAGGGAAATGTTAGTTTTTGAGGGAATTGGGCTCCTCAAATAGACAGCTGGATGCTGTGATTGAAAATTGCTTCTGACAGCTCATTCTGCAATTGGGTGTGCATATCAAGAGTGGCTCTCAGTGCACGCAGGGCTGTGGTCACTGTGTGTCTGGGGCATGTCCAGGTGTGTTATCGCAGGACAGATGGCTGCCACATTCCCTGGGGGGAGCTCTGGAGCCAAGGGGAGCTGTGCTGGGTGATGCAGTGATGTGAACCAAAATCCTTCATGGAGCCAGCACCCTTGGTTTCAATTCTTCGCTACCTTATATCCATCTTTCACTTTGTTTCCAGTTCTTTGTATCCATTAGCTGCTAAGGTGTCACATAACCGCAGTGGTCTTTGCATGGTTGGCAAAATGTCTGCACCCGTGTCTCCCTTCACACTCTTTTCCTAAATCTGTAGGCTTTTCCTTCTGTATTTGGTGTTTCTGTGAAGCCAGCATTCCCTTTTGTCCTAGTTTTGGGATATCCCTCCATTGTCTGCAAAATGGTCTGGTGGCAGAGAAATCAATCACCAGATGCCTTGATTTCAAAATGCAGACCTCAGTTCACCTCATTCATGTTATTCTCTCTTCTCGCTGTTCATTTTTTTCCACTGACAGTTAATTTTAAAGCTGGGATTCAAGGAATTGCCACACAGAAAGCAGCCTCAAGGCTGTTGGGGATGTGCATGGCAGAGGTTATCTAAATTTTGCAGAAGTACTTTTCAGGCAAACATTTTTCTTTTAAGGGCTTCAGCAAAAAAAAAGGGGCAAAAAAAGCAAACAAATTATTCCTAGAGAAACAGGAATAAAGTGTTTGTTGCAATGATAGAAGTGCTTAATGTGAATAAGGATGCTGTTCTTTTCTTGAGGAGGGATGTAATGAGTGCTCACCAGTGGCCTCCTTCCCATGTTGGCTGGGTGCTGGGATGTGCTGGGATGCTGCTGCCTTAGGCCACGCTGGGCTCTGTATCCTTCTGTAGTATTTTCCTGAGCCTCCAGCTAATTGGATTTCCTGTGCTCGCCCCTCACTGCGAGTGCAGCTGGCTGGAGCAGGGTGCAGCAGCATCGATCCTGCACACGGGGTTGCTGGATGGAGGCTCTCTGATTCCCTGCCAGCCGAGGGCTCTCCCTCTGATGGGAATGACATTTGAGTGTCGCAGTGCCCTGCCTGAAACCCTGCGAAACACGCTGAGCACAAATTGCTCAGCTCTGGTTTCTTTCGTGCAGCCTTTGCTTTGGAGGTTGGGATCTGTATTCCATGCAGAACCAGGCTCCCGTGGGCTAGCCAGGGGTCAGCAATGGAGGCTGGCTGGCTTTATCCAGAGGCTGAATCATTCCTTACTCCTAAGTACCGCAGGGATTCTCCTAATGAACATTCTGCCCTGTGCTCTGTCCTCCCCGCAGCTCCCGAGGGTGGGGATTGTTTGGAGAGGTGGAATTGCTGGCAGATGCTCACCATAAATGTCGATGCTGAGTTTAATTGCTTTTGATACTTGCAAAACCCTCCTCTTTGCTGTGAGAGGAGCCTCGTGCAGGGCTCATGCTCCTGGGTGCAGCTCCAGAGCAGCTCTCCCAACTCCCCCTTGTGTGGGAAGAGTACACTGCTGGCCTGGGGCATAGGGACAAGAAACCACTGTGGAATTGTCCCCGAAAGAATCCCAAGAGGCTTTGGGGACAATGTGGCAGAGGATTGGCACGCTTGCCTGAGGTTGTTTGACATTTTGACTGGGAGGCGCAGTCTGGGAAGCAGCAACAGGAAATAGGCTCAGCCTGGGTTGGTGTTTCTTCACATTACAAGGGGCAGGCAAGTGAGTTTTGGCCAGCTCACTGTGTCTAACACGGCCACCTCCTGTCCCCTTAGGAGATGACAGTCAGTCCTAGTTGTCCTGCTCTCTGGCAGTGCTGGGGCCCCGTGCTGCTGTTTGGCTCCAGAGGGATCAGTTTGGATGCATGGGCTGTCAGACAAGACTCTCAAGAAAGAGTTGTGTTGCTTTTGCAGCTGGAAGTGCTGTAGAAGGTATCAGGATGAGGTCTATAGGCTGTGAATCTCTCAGTAGTGTGTGCTGGAACCTTTGGAGGGCCCCTGTGCAGCATCTGTGGCTTTGGAAGTCTCTGAGCCAAGTCCAGCCACGGCCCTTGGGGCAGGACTTAGGGTGCCACCAGCTCCTTGTGGGACAGGAGGCACTGCCCAGCCCAGCTGTGTCCATGAGAGGGTGCTGTAGGATCCAGAAAGCTGTGTGGCTGCTATGGACCTGCTCCTTCTCTGGTGCTGCCAGGCACAGAATGTCCCTGTGCCCAGCCTTTGCCTGAGCCCTCAGACTGGACAGGGCCACCAGGAGCTGTCATCTTGGTGGGTTGCAGCTCCTCATAGCTGGGTGCTGTAGAGCACAGATCTCCACTGCCTAACACACCCCACAGGGATTTGTAATTCACTTCGCCTTTAAAAAGCAGCCCTGTGGCCAGCAGGACCATCCTAAGACCCTGGCTTGGATGGAATGGGGATGCTTTTACGCCTGGCTCTGGCTATGGGAAGTGAAAGAACTGCTGGGATGGCATATCCCAGCTCTGTGGATCGTCACCAGACTGACCATGCAGAGGACAACAGCCAAGTCCTGACCATGACACTTTGGGGTCATTGCAAAGGGTGGCTGGGAGCTCCCAGCTACTGGCAGGACAAACCAGTGGCCTTATTGTCTCATCTCTCCTTCCAGGGAGCACTGAATGGAGCCCCTTTTCCCAAGCTGCTCCTTGGGCTTGTCAGACTCTTTCTCATTCTCTGCCTTTTTGGGGTCAGAAAAATTAATTCTAGTGAAAGAGGAGGAAGAGAAAGGTAACAAAATGGCTTTTGGCCAGGGACGGTAATAGGCAGTTTTCTTCTGACTGGTGTTGGTGCAGTGGCTGAACTGGTATTTCAGGGCTTTTTATAGGGTTTCTGTGAGTTGGGACTGGTAGGGCCAGGCTCTGTCCCCACTGCTGTGGGACAGATGGCTGCAGGGAGCACCTCCACACTGAGCTGCTGACAGGGTTGGGACAGCAGCACAGAGAGCAGGGCCTCGCTGGCTGCTCCAGTGGCCTGGCTCAGCGTGGTGACAGCTCCGTGTTGTCCCTTGGAGCATCAGTAGCACGGGGGCCTGGCAGCCTGGTGGTGGTACTGCTGCTTCTGCTGCTGCTGCTGCTGTTAGGTGCCTGCACCTCCTGGAACAGGCACCTTCAGTCCCTTGGTTCTGTCTCCTGTCTCTAGGTGAAGATAATGACTGAGAAGGAGCTCCTGGCTGTGGCCTGTGAGCAGTTCTTGGGGAAGAACGTGCAGGATGTGAAGAACGTGGTCCTGCAGACGCTGGAGGGACACCTGCGCTCCATCCTAGGTATGGAGGGGCTCATCCCCTGGAGGCATCTGGAGTGGCTTTGTCCCTTCTCAGCTGGCTGCTCCCAGCAGTATCGCTGCCACCATGCAGCCACACAGGACCTGCCTCTGCCGCCTGCAGAGGTGGCATCTCCCCTCCAGCAGCTCCCTCTGTGTGGCTGGGCCTTGTGATAAATGAGTTTTCGGTGCCTGCAGTGAGAGATGTCTGAGTCCCCAAGGGCCACAGGTAGCACGTGTGGGTGGTGGTTGCACTTGTTAGACTGAGATGATGGTGCCTCTGCTGGGGCAGGGGATTATGCCCTTGTGCCCAGACCTGAAGAGATTAGGGACAACAAGGATGTTGCTGATCTTAGGCCCGTGTTATTGTGTGTTACCTGTTCCAAATAAAGTGCTTCACCTTCCTCCCCTCTGCAGGTACCCTGACAGTGGAGCAGATCTACCAGGACAGGGACCAATTTGCCAAGCTGGTACGGGAGGTGGCAGCTCCCGACGTGGGTCGCATGGGGATCGAGATCCTGAGTTTCACCATCAAGGTATGCCCAGATGTTGGGAGCTGCACTCTGGGCAGAGCTGTAGGAGCAGCAGGAAAGAGCCTGGCCCTGGCTCCCCTGCTGCAGCTGGAAGGCTTGGACTGACAGCCTGTCCCAGCCCTCTGGAAGTTTCCATGACAGCCGCCACAGCATGTCCTGTATCCAGGCAGCTGGGCCAAGAGCACCAAGGGTAGCTGCCTCTGTAAACAGGCTCATGGAGAGAGCTGGCTGATAACCCAGCCTCCTGGGAGTGAGGGAAGATGTTGGGATGGCCTTTTTCTCCCTGCCCTCCCTGTTTGTTTGGAGCAGCTGACATAGCATGTTCTGGCCCTGGCCTGACCTCACTGAGCTTCAGTGGGAAGGGAGCAAGATGGAGTCACTCATTTGAAGTGGTTATGACTTGTCTTCCCTCCCTAGGATGTCTATGATAAAGTGGATTACCTGAGCTCCCTGGGGAAGACTCAGATTGCAGCTGTCCAAAGGGATGCAGACATTGGAGTGGCAGAAGCCGAGCGGGATGCTGGCATTCGGGTGAGTCCAGAGACGTGCCGGGCTTGCCTGGAGCAGCCTCTTCTGCTCCAGCTGCACGCCCTGAAGCTCTGCTCTCTGTTCCCTCTCTGCAGGAGGCAGAGTGCAAGAAAGAAATGCTGGATGTCAAGTTCATGGCAGACACCAAAATAGCAGATTCCAAACGGGCTTTTGAGTTGCAGAAAGCTGCCTTCACCGAGGAGGTCAACATTAAGGTGAGAGTGTCCCACAGCCCACTGCTGTTCCCTGGAGGGTCTGTGGTGGTGTTGGTGGCTCTGGACTTGTCAGCTTCCTCCTCCTGCATCTCTCAGGAGAGCTGGAGGTGGAGAACTCAGGCCTGTGTGTCACTGTGAGCTCCTTGCAGCAGATCCCTCTCCTGTTTGCAGCAATTCGGTGGGAGTAGAAGAGGAAAGGGTGGGGAGAGTTGAACGTGGAGCTGGCTGGGCTCAAGTGCTGTGGGAAGAGCAGCACTGAGGATTGGGATGTCACCCCTGGGAAGAGTCGTGTCTGGTTTTGGGGTCCTTATGTCTGTGCACAGGAGTTCATGACCCAGACCCCTCTTCCCCTCTGCCCCGTGTGCAGACTGCAGAGGCCCAGTTGGCCTACGAGCTCCAGAGCGCCCGGGAGCAGCAGAAGATCCGTCAGGAGGAGATTGAAATCGAGGTGGTGGAGCGCAAGAAGCAGATCGAGGTGGAGGAGAAGGAGGTGGTGCGGATGGAGAAGGAGCTGGTGGCCACGGTGAAGCAGCCGGCTGAGGCCGAAGCCTATCGCATCCAGCAGATCGCTGAGGGCGAGAAGTGAGTGAGCCCCTGCCCTGGGCTGGGCAGGTGAAGCACAGTGCTGCCCTGAGCCCCAGCTCCTGGGTTCTCTGCAGGGATCCAGGCTGCTGCAGGACTGCGTTTCCCTTTCCAGGGTGAAGCAAATCCTCCTTGCTCAGGCAGAGGCGGAAAAGATCCGCAAGATCGGAGACGCCGAGGCTTTTGTGATTGAGGCCATCGGGATGGCAGAGGCTGAGGGGTTGAAGCTGAAAGCAGAAGCGCTCCAGAAGTATGGAGAAGCTGCCCAGCTGGCTCTAGTGCTGGATGCACTGCCTGAGGTGAGAAGGGAACAGCTTTCCCCTGCTCCAGGTGGGCCGGGAGAGTTCCCAGACTGGGCCAGCTGCTCCTGGGGGCACAGTGAGGCCCTGTAGGGACCTTTCCCAGTGAGCTGCTGAGCAGTTCCTTGACTCTGTGCTCATCCCTGCTTCCCCAGATCGCTGCCAAAGTGTCTGCTCCCCTCTCCAAAGTGGATGAGATCGTTATCCTCAGTGGAGAGAAAGGCAGCACCATGTCTGATGTGAACCGTCTCCTGGCTGAGATCCCCGCCTCCGTGCGTGCCATCACTGGGGTGGATCTCACAAAGGTGAGCTGGGCACTGGCAGATGGCAATGCCAGCTGCTCCTAGGGTGCAGGGACCTGCCTGGAAACTTTCAGCCTCCCAGGGAGCCTCTCCTTCCCCAGCCCTGGCCACCCCAGAGTGCAGGCAGCTCCCTGCCTCTCCTTCCTGCAGCTCTAACAGCTCCTCTCTTCCCCTCCTGCAGATTCCCCTGCTCCAGAAAGTCACCGAGGCCAAGGAATGAGGTTGGCCTACCCAAAGCTAGTGAAGATCACTCCCTGTTATGCACTCAGACATCAACTGCCTTCGACATATGGGAATTCCTTTTATATCAAAGACAATCCGAGTTTCATTTGTAACTGGTGCCTTATTTTGTAGGGCCAGAAAGATGCATGTCCTGTCTGCTGCTCTTTTTATTCCAAGGCTGGGAGAGGATTTATTTTCTAATTAACTTTGTGTTGTCTCAGGCCAATCCCATCCCCAGTTATGACTGGCAGCTTGTCTGGTGTTGCAGTCCTGGTGCCTTGCTGTTCTCTGCCCTGGGGTGAACACCCAGGGCTTGGAGCAGAGGCTTGGGATGGGGAGCTTTAGGAAGAGAACCAGGACCCCCCTTCCCTGGGCTCCTTGCCCTCTCTCAGTGACCCTCCTGGGCACTGTCCCATTCCTGCCTCTGCCCACAGCTGTCCCTGTGTCTGGCTCTCCCTGTCCCTGTGTCTCACTCCCAGGGCCCCCACAGTGCCAGCAGCCCTGCCCAGGCTGGGTGGGTGCCAGTCAACGCCCCAGGAAGGTGACAGTGACAATCCAGCACTAGCAGTGGATGCTGCCCTCTCCCATGCTGGCTCCCCTTGGGGAATTTTCCTCACAGGATCTGGTGCAGGGGGAGCTCCATGGGGCAGAGGGAGCCCAGCTCAGCCCTGGTGAGGTCTCACCACCTGGAATACCAAAAAGTAGCGCTGTGCCAAAGCCACCCATTCCCTGAGAGGGCAGGGGAGCCACTGTGGCTGCTGTCCCCAGATGCTGTGGTACTTCCTGACCCCACAAGTACTCAAGCAGAGTGGTGGTCAGAGGTGGGTGGGGGACCAGCAGGACACTGAGGTGGGGCAGGCTCCTCCAGCACAGCCTGTACAGCTGCCCCTGCCTCCCTCCCTCCCCCTGCCTCTTACGGCCAGTGGCTTTGCTGCCTTGTGACAAAGTTGTCCCCTGTGTGTGCCTGTCCTCCCCACTAGAGCCCTGTGCTGGCCCGTGCCCCTTCCCTGCCTGTCCCAATGCCTGTGCTCAGCGTGGCTGGCACAGCCACACCCGTGTGTGAAGTCAGCCTGGCACTGCTGGGGGGTGGTGGCGTTTGGGGGTCCTGTACCCACAGCTCAGTGCCCCCCACCCCGTGCCATGGGGCGGGGGCAGGTCCCTCCCGACAGAGTCCTTTACCAGGAGTGACCCACGGTGGGTGGGTGCTGCGGGAGCCCCCCGTGCCCTCCCTGCCGCCGGGGCGGGGGGAGCGGCGTTATCAGCCCCCGGCTTGCGCTGGCCCGTGGGCGGCGGGTGCGGATCTGGCGCTGGCCGGGCAGGCGTGCCGGGCCGGACCGGGCTCTATCTGCATGTGCCTGCGCCCGCCACCCCGCTGCTGTGAGATAATAAACCCTTGTCACCTCCTGCCTGGGCTCCGTCTCGTCCCTCGCGCCCGTCTGTCCCGCCCCGCCACCCCTGGGTGCGTGTCCAGCCCTGGCTTGGGCTGGCCGGGGGCTGCTGGCCCCGGAGTGTTCCCGCTGGGATGGGGGAACAAGGGACGCGTGCAGCTGAGGTCCCGGCTGATCCTCCAAAACTCCTGGGAGCTGGTGGCGTCCCCATGGTCACCGTGTCCCCGTGGGCTCTGTGTCCCAGCCCTCCGTGGGGGTAGAGCCTTGTCGTGCTCCCACAGGGATGAGTGTGGAGTGAGGAGGCACCGAGTGAGCTCCACTGCGGGGCCCGTGTTACCCCAGGGGGTGACCGCTGCAGGGACACCCCAAAGAGTGACACCCCGGGGTCTGGAGCAGGGCTGGCAGGGGCTGAAGGTGCTGTGTCACAGCAGCCAGGCTGGTGGCAGCAGCTTGTGTCCCCCTGCTCTGTCACCAGAGCCCTGTCCCAGCCCCACACACCCTTCCCTGCACTGGGGGACAGCAGAGTGGCTCTGGGGGGTACTTGTCCTGCTCGGGGTCACCCTGCAAGCAGGACCAGTGACAGCCAGCATGGGGGGCTTTGCTGCACTGCCCTCCCTGGGGAAGATGGTTCCTTTGTCCCCTCCAGCCCCTCTGTGTCCCCCCAAACACAGGGCAGGACAACAGGCCCTGTCCTATGTGTCCTGCAGGGTGGCCCTGCAGATAGACAGGGTGGGGACAGCTCTGCAGCTCCCAGTGCCTCCTTATCTGGAGCCAGGCACGCTGCCCTGGGCCAGCATGGCTGCTGGGGGGGCTGTGGCACACAGGGGTCTCCTGTGGCACACGGGAGTCCCCACACCAGCTCTGTGGTACCAGCCTGGGGGACACTCAGGCCCCCTCCACCTCTGTGGGGTACAAGGCCACAGGGCAGGGCTGGCCTCGAGTGCTGAGCAGGCAGCAGGGCTGGCAGGAACCGGCCAGCATGGAGATAATCCCATGGGGATCATCCCGTGGGACTCACCTGGAGCTGGCGGGGCTTGGGGGACTCAGGGACACTTTGCCTGTGTCACTGCTCTACGTGCTGCGGTGCCTGCACCACAGTTTGGGGAACTCTACAGGCTCCAGGACAGCTCTGGGTGACAAAAGTAACCAAAACAGGAGGTTCCTTGCAGCCCCCAAGTCCCCATAACCTCATGCCCTGGGACAGGCTCAGTCCAGGGCTTGACCCCTGCCCCCTCCTGCCAGGGTCTGCCCAGCCTGGGGGCAGTGTGGGCAATGCTGCCCCTCCTCCTGTCGCCCAGAGGTGACAGTGGGTCCAGGGACACCTTGTGTGGCAGGGCAGGGTCCCTGATAGCCAGAGGCTGCTGCTTATCGGGAGCCCTGCACAGACAGTCCCGGTCCTGCAGGGGATTATCACCTCCCCACAGCCAATTTCCAGGAATGCCAGCGTGCCCTGGCACAAACAACCCCGCACAATGGCACAGCACTGGCTGCAGGATGTGGCCCTGTGGGGACACGCATGGTTGGGGGACACCAGTGACCAGGGTCATGCACAGGCAGGTGACACACATGGTCAGGGGGTGCAGCTGTTTGGGGACACGTGTGGTCAGGAGGGGCATGGCCTTGGGGGGACACAGCTGGGGGATACATCCCTCCAGGGGACACACATGGCCAGGGGGGCGTGTCCTTTGGGGACCCCTAACTGGGGGATACATCCCTCAAAGAGCCACATCCCCCTGGGAGAGAAATATATTTCCAAGGTGTCCCTAAAGGCAGGAGGGCAAATCCTTTATTTGGGGAAACACTGCTGGGGGTCATGTCCCTCAGGGGAGCAAATATGGCCAGGGGCAGAGCACTACAGAGGTCACCCACCCCAGGAGGAACCAGTTTGCAGTGGGGAGCTCCCAGTTCAGGGTCCCCACAAGTTTGGGAAGGGATAATCCTGGTGGTCACAGGAGGGTGGGGTATTTGTGGGGCTACACTGAAGCTGAAGACACAGGGGGTGGCCCCCTGCAAGCCCCACATCCTCCCATGGACAATGCCATGGGTGGGGGGAGCAGCTCGGGGCGGTGCCCCCCCGGGCATGAAGGGGTTAAGGGCCCGTCCAGCTGTGCAGGGCAGATGTGAGATATGCAGATGAGGCAGAGCAGGTTTTATAAGGCGGGTGCAGATCCAGCACCCCACAAAGCCCCAGTGCCACCCCCATAGGTAGGTGCCACCACCCTGGGGAGCTGCTGTTCTGCTCAGGGAGGGTGGGACCTGGGGGGAAGACAAAAGATGGGGCTTTGGGAACTCCTGTCCTGCTCTGAGGTGGTGGGATTTGGGATAAAAAGAGGGGTTAGAGGGTGAGGCAATTGGGAGCCTTCAATCCCACTCTGGGGCAGCAGGACTGGGGGGGCAAAGATGGGGTAGGGAGCTGTTGGGGTGGGGAGGTGATTGGGAACCTCTGCTCTTCTCCAGGGTGGTGGAAATGGGGGGACAATGATTGGGGGAGATACCATTGGGATTTATA
>WEKY01034336.1:1018635-1033023 GCA_013390045.1 Picathartes gymnocephalus
CCACCATTGTCCTTCCTGGGTGTCCCCTCCCCCCGCCCGCTGAGGCATCGCCGGTGTGGCGACCCGCCCCCTGTCGCGACACCCGCCGCCTGTCGCGACATTCGCTCCCACCGCGCCTCCCCGGGCTGTCCCCCGCTCAGCGCGGAGCTCCAAGGCCCCCCGGTAGCCCCGGCGCCCTCGTTAGCGGTCCCTGAGTACCGCGCACACGGCCCGGGATCGCGATAGTGCGTCAGCCATCGCGACAGAAGTGCCGTCAGGGGGAAGGGGGGATTGCGGTCGCAGTGCGAGCACATCCTTTGTGTGATTCTTTCCCAAGAAAAGTGTCTTTTTGCAAGAGAATCGCAGGCTGGTTTGGGCTGGAAGGGACCTTAAAGCCCATCTTTCCCATGGGCAGGGAACAGGTATCGTCAATAAATCATCCGTCGTTTTTATTTCCTACCAACCAATTTTCAACTGTCTGAAGAAGAAGAGGAAAACTGCAGAGCTGGACTCCAGTTCTCAGTCCACTCGTGCAGCAAAGTACTGAGATGGTTTTGGTTCTGCAGTGTGTGAACCTCCCCGACCAACACCTGCGAGGGCTCACAGACGTCTCTCACCCTCCCTTGGTATCTCTAGGTACAAGTTTAGGATAAATCGCAGATGCAGGTTGATCAGTTCAACCGGGATTTGTTCTACTCACTTCTTACTACAGTCCTTAATTTTTCCGTAGTCCCATTCTCAAGAAAATATAAGTTTATCTGGAAAACTTTTTGCAGCAACACTTTTTTGCTCTCTATTGCACAAGCCCGGTTCTTTGTTGCTCCGGTCGCTGCGGGAGAGGAGGGAGCTGGGAGCTCTCAGGAGATGAGGTTGGGTTCCTAAGTGATGTCATTTGTGCTGGAGCAACGGTGGTGACTTTGTGATGGAATAAATCCTCCTGGATGTGTCGGGGCTTTGTGATTGTGTGTGTGTGCACTGTGGAAACTTCATCTGATTCAGCAGCCGGCTGAGAAAATTCCATGCTTTCTGCTCCATAGGCAGTGAGGGAATAGAGTGATGAGAGTTGCATTTTCCTTTCAGCCTCTTTATTTCTGATGGGGGTTTTTAAGAATTTGAGCTTGTTAGAGTCTGTTCATTTAAGTGGGTGCATAAAGCAGTGGGGAAAGATGATGCTCAAGAGTCTTAGAGGTATTAGAGGTGGAGAGAGCAGAGTTTTGCAGCCAGCAGCAGAGTGAAGGATTCAGGGAGAGCGTTCAGGTGGGTCTGGTGTCCTGTAAAGCCAGTCCAGAGGGTCTGGGAACTTGGAGGGGAAAAGCAGTGATAACAGAAAGCAAACTTGAAAGCAAACGCACTCACTAATAATTTTCAGCAGAGGAGGGTTTGAATCAAAGGCGAGTAAGACTCAGAGGTTAAGGTTTGCAATTAACACAGAATCTAAGTTTTCATGGAGAAATGCTTCCATAAAAGAAAGGCTATTTATTTTCCAAATGATATTTACACTGGGTAGAATTTCTGAGGTGAAGAAATGAGAATTGCCCCTTGTCTGGGGGCACACAGGTCGAGCAGGAGCTGGAAGAGGAGTTGATGAATTGGCTGTAATTCACAGGCATTGCTTCAAATATTTTCAATATTTCTCAACTATTTTAAGAAGCTGTATTGAATTCCAGCCCAACCAGCCTGATAGTCTGGAGAGAGGAAGGATGCGTATTGCTGGAGCAAGAATTAAGCAAAAATAGATAAATCTGCCATAATGGATGACAAGGGAAAGCTGATTGCTGAAAGATGCTGGCATGCTCTGTTTTTGCATGCTTGGCATATATTCTGTTGTGTTACATGGCTTTTGAAGTGTAAAAAAAAAAGAAATCTCATTTTGTGCTGAGATAAAAGAAAAGGCAGGTGCTTAAATTCTGTTAAGGATCAGCTTTGATGCTGGCATGAAGTAGTGACCTCGCTTGCATTTACCCCCCTGTCATTTTGTGAACTTCTCAACTGAATAAATAATTCACTTAGCACCAAATAAATGCCATTTAATAAGATGGTATTTTTGATCCCCCTTTTCACTTCACATTGCAAAGAGTTTCACACTTTTTCAGCTTGAGCACAGCCTGGGGTGCTATTTCTGTTAATAACATTAAAAATATGTTGGAGAATGTCCACATAGTATTGTTTTTTTCTCCAAATGTGAAATTAAGGAACCGTTGTGTTCTCTGCAGCTTGGATATTTGCCTTCATTTAAGCCTTATTTGTATTTGTTTCAAGTTGTCCTCTGATAGATAAGCTTTTATATCTATGTTTGCTTCTGGGAACTGTTACCAGATCAAGAGGAGAAATAAGGATTTTTGTCAAGGACTGAAGTATCTCTATTTCCCAGAAGCTCAGACAACGTGCAGGAGCCTCAGCTTGTGTCCCCTGCTGCGCTTGCTGAAATGCCTGGATGTGGGATAGAAACTTTTATCAGTGTTTCCAGTGCAATTTTTTTTACTTTTTCACATTGGTTTGTCCATTCATTTTTACTCTTCATTTTTGACCACGACTTGTTACAGGCCAGCACACGGGGATGGGGGGAGGAGGAAGTAGAAAGTTTTGCCCCAGCTACTCCCATCCCAAAAACCTCCATCACCAAAACATTTTATATCCTATATATTCCTGTCTCACTCATCTTCAGTGAGGTAACAGTGAGGAGAGTCACAGATTTGTAACGTGAGAGATACAGTAACTTGCAGGATTCAGGGGATTTACAGAGTTGCTAAATACAGCACCAAGAATGTAGCCACAGCCTGATTTGAGTTATTTAACAGATGATCAGCACTTTTAAATAATTGCTTTAAGAACATGCAGTTCACTGAAATGCTACACCCAGCAGGTGAGTAACAGGTCACTCTGTTGTGTTGTACACTGTATCCAGGGCCTGCTGACTCTTCAGAGGCTGGTTTTGGTGTTAAAAATGCTTCTGAGGATGAGTAAAGGTTTCACAATTCTCTATAGCTCTAATGAGTCTAACACCCCACCCTTTCCAATTTTCAGTATTTGAAACGTTTAAACAATTTTAAACGTTCTCAAACTAGGAAGTGAAGTGAGTAATTGAATTTTTTATTCCTTGTGTGGTATGCCACAGTCCCATTTTCCCATTGTATTTTGTGACTAGTGTTAAAATCTTCACCACACAGATCTTGGAGCAATTTTTTCTTTTAATTGCAGATCGTTACTTTGACTGCGAATGCTAAAATGAGTTTGTCACACTATTCATCTTTTTTCTTTCAAAAAAAGAAAGCAGCTTTCCAAACGCTGATTGAGGAACAGAGCTCCTGAACAGGCATTCTGCTGGCTGGCATCCAGAAAAGTTGTTCTGAACTTTACCCAAAGATATTTTTCCAAGGTTGTAATATTTCAAAAGCTGATTTTACTGTCCAAGGAGGGCATAGCTTGATCTACACCTGGAGCTGACAGAAATCTCTATATTCATCTGCTGCTGGTTTCTATGTTTTTAGTAATTTGATTTAAATAGACACTTAAAAAAACCAGCAGCTGTAGCTCATGGCTGATCCAGCTTCATAGATCCTATAGGTCCCTTTTCCTTATTTCAGCACATTCTGTCTGGGTGTCTCTCTATGCCTCCCCACTCATTTTGTATTTGTTCTGTTGTTGCTATAATTATTCCCCCATTGTGCTTAGGAATTACTTCGTTTATGTATTTCCATTGCTTAACATGTCGTTGCTGTGTGTGAATATTAGTCCAAGTTTCCAGGGTTTGTGAGGAAAATGGTGATATTTCATTCTTGGAATAATTTCTTAGGAATGCAGTTTGGCTACAACGTGGATTTGGTAGGGAATAGTGGGGGTGTAGCACTTGAGGATGAAAACTGGGAGAGATTTTTCATGTGAATTCCCAAGTCCCGTGCAGGGATTCTGGAGTGCTTGGAATGCGTGGAGCACGGGGTTGTTGATGTATTTAGAGATAACTGAACTGCTCCAGGCTTTTAAATAGATGCATTAATGGGTGTAGTAGAGGGAAATGTGCTAGAAAACAGGTTCTCTGTAAATGCAACATGTCTGAGACAAACCTGTATGTACAAATCTGCTGAATTAGGTGATGGATCCTGCCTGCAGCAGGTGTGGGTCCTGTAGGATCTTCGGTGGGCAATGAGTGCAAACATTTAAATTTCTTACAGTGTCCGTAGTAAAGGTGATGTGGAAAAGGTGAACCATGAAAGTGCAGCTATTTTTAGTGTTAAAGGGGAAAAAAAAGCAGTCAAAAATGATCTACTAAGTGATACATTGCTGACGTCTGTAGTGCAGCCAACCCAATTAAGGTGCCGTATATTGTTTCCAGCAGGATTCTGATTGTTTCTAATTTGGGAACCACGCAAGAGCAAGTGGAAATAGGTGAAACGCCGTGCTCTGCTCTTCAGAGTGGGTCTAGCATCCAGTTGTGCTCTGTAATTTCCCTCCTCATACCAGGACAATCTCCCTGGCCTGGCTAAGGTGGGAGCCACATGCAAAAATTTAAAAATCCTGCATGTTTTTGTTGGTAAAATATCACATAAGTCAGTGTTGAGCGTTGTGGATTCTTTTCTCATTTCCTGGCCCCAGCATATCCTTTACTGTATCCTGCTGTCTCTCTCCTTGCCTTCGTGTTGTTAAACTGGGAGTGTGCATGTTGGAGGATGTGTGTCTCACAGTCCTGCCCTTTCCTGTGGCTGTCCCTTGCCACTCATTTTGTTCCTCTCTGTAGGCAGTTGCTGCATGGAAAACACTGAAAAATACTGTAGGGTGACTGTCTTGAGCCCGTACCACAGATATATATCTATGTATGTATAGATAGAGTTTAAATTCTGTTGGATGGAAATAGCATTGTATGAACCTTATTCAAAAAATTATGCAGATGCTCCCACTCTCCAAAGTAAACTTCCTCCTCTGCTTATCTTTTTTTAAACCTGGAATGGAAAACAGCATGTCTTCTTAACATCTGGAAAGAGGAGCCCTTCATGCCTACTTTATATTCTTTTATCCAGCATTGTTCTTCATTCATTCTTCTGTTCTGGCACTGGTTTTCTTAATTTGTTGTCTTCTAATCTGGAGGAATGTCATGTGCTTTGGCTTTGTTGTGGACAGGGAAAATTAGGGATTTGCTCGCCCTTCTCTTTTAGCTCATCAGTGTGTTCTGATTCTGGGTTGGTTTTTATTTTCTTCAGCTACAGCAAAGCCCTCAGCTTTTGCCTGGAATTGGTGCTGGTGATTCGTGCATCCCTTGATTTTAAATTGTTCACAGCTCTGCTGAGCATTTGTGAATGAGCGTGGAGGAAAATCAATATGTGAAAAAGCCAAGGGTAGGGGAGGGAAAATGGCTCTTCCAGCACCTTTTCCTGGTCACACCATTGCCTGATTTAGTTTTGGTGTCTGTGAACTCTTTAGTGTTTAAATTTAGAAATGGATTGTTTTGGAACAAGTCGCTTTTAAGATCGTTTCCAGGAGATTTGTGTGTAATTTAATCCCATTCAGGTTTGCTGCTCTCTGATCTGCTTGTTCTGCAAGACTTCAGGTTCTCTATATCCCTGTACCTCTCCCACTATTTTCTACAAATCTGTTGGGTTTTTTTTTCCAGTCAGAACTGCAGCAGCATTTATGAATCCTTTTATACCTTTTCTATTCCCTGTTCTATTCATTGATGAGATGGTGTTTGTTACAATAACCTGGAGGTTTAAAAAATGTAACTTCAGTGTCTCTGAAGTATCTCATTAGTGATTATTATTCAAATACTCTAGAAATCGAATGTGTGTACTTTAAAAATTAGCCTGAATAATACATTTAGTATTTCTGCTGTATGTTCTCTTATGTTTACTGATAATTTCCAACACTGCTTAGTTCAATGTTTCAGGGTGTCTTTTTACTTAGAGCTTATCAATGAGTGAAGTTGCTGATGAAGAACTAAAAAAAAAATCTCAAAATGTGGCAATCCAACATAACATCTCAACCACTTGAATTTAAGTTGAGACAGGAAAGAATTAAGATTTTTCCATACTTCCATCTAGTGTGCATGAAGGAAATTGCATCCATGGCTAAAATCACAGCCGTTCTCCCAGCAGTTCCAGTTGGATATAAGGATCATCTCATCCACTGGTCTTTGTTAAGCAGTGACTGCTGATGAACTGACAGGTTTGAGATCCAAGTATTTATGTGGTGGTACCTTTGTGATGTCCATAAAATGGTGACGTGTGAAGTGTGAGAGAAATCACCTTTCACCATGTGGTGTTTGTGCTCTCCTTCACTGTGTTCTGCTCTATTTACTTGTCACTCTGTGCTAGGATTTCAGCTGCTTGATTTATGAATTATTGCTATTGAAATAAAATTAAAGTGGCTGTTCAGTTATTTAAGAGCCAATTAAATCTGATTTTATTCTGATGTAACATTTGCAGTGAAAGGGCATAAAACGCAGTCTGTGGGGGAAAGTTAGATCTAAAAATAGTTAGTGTTTATTTTTTATAATCTGTCCTTTCAACAGCTTGACTTGGCAAATAAAACCCTTTGCAATCTCACAGCAGTGACTGCAGATGTTAGAAGTTGCTCCATATAAGAAAATAAAACAGGTTTGGTGCTTTCAGTGATCCTGTATAAACCTTTAGCCGTGGCTACTGGTTGGAGAATGTATCCAACCAGGAGAAAGGAATTTGCAAAGCTTTTGGAGAATTTAATTTATTTACCAGCCTTTGGTGACTTTGAAAGGTAGAAACAAAGGGTCTTTTGGGACGAACATTTCTCAAATCATGGGCTGTGCTGTCCTGAGGGATCAGTGTTAGAATTAGTTGAGTTTCCAGTATCAGATTGTGCTAATTACTGCAAGGTCCCCGCTCACAGGGGACACTCAGGACGAGATGCTTTGAGAAGTGCAGCCCAAGAACCTTGTTCATGCACAGACAGAGATGGGTCATTTGTGTTGTATTGGAGAGCCAAATTCACTCCTAAAAATCTGGTGGGGCATGGACATTCCTAAAGTCACCAGAAAATATCCTGCCAAGACTTGTAGTCCTGAATTTAAATGGCAATAAATACAGCAGCAAGTGGAGAATGAGCAGGTACTTTTCATTACATGTAGCAATTAAAATGTGTCTCTTGATAGTGGTGTTTCTTATTAGGAGAAATGCCAGTGCCAATCCAGTTTTGTTCTGACAATTTCACACCGTACATAATGCCTTCTGTGGGCATGGAGGGTGCTGGCTGAGCCTGTTTCAATATGAAGAGCCTGGTTTGCCTTATTTTTTTTATTAAAAATAAATCATATTGATGCGGATGTAATTTTATTTGTGACTAGACAAGCCTGCACTAGCCAGCTCTCAGGTTTGTGGCGTCTGTCTCCAACTTGATCATAGATATGGAGAAAATGATTTATTTTAGTATCCAATGCTTAGATAAAACTCTGGTTTTGTGCAGATGGCACTGAAAGGATAACACATAGCTTGGACAAATTTGTATAAACCACCATATATTTCTACCAGAATCCAAATCTTCAGTACATCAGTAATATTGAGGTTTATATTTTTGTACTAACTTGGATTTTTTTGGTGTATAGAATTAATTGCCGAGTGTAGAGGTTGGTGGGAATGGTGTACTCTGGTCTGGTTGCTCTGTGCATCTTGGAGGGTCCTTCCAACTGCCCAGCCTGGCACTCTGAAGAGCTTTTGGGAATTATCTGCTTGATACTGGAGAATGCTTTGGGCTTTTGGGGTGGAAAACATTCAGGAGCATGAGGGTGCTCAGCTTTTTGGAGAGAGTTGGAGATGGCACAGGTGTTGGGGAGGGACCTGCTCCTCCCTCAAAGGCTTTTATAGAACACTTTAGCAGAGCACAATCAAATCCTGATAGCAGCACTAATTCTAAATAAGTGTTTGCTAAACAACGTTAATGGATTTAAAATGTTTTTAGGAATAGTTATTAGTCCTTCAGTCTCGTATGGTGAAGGGAGTTTTGTCTCGATGGGGGGCTGCCATTTTAATGCTTCCTGGCAGGAGGCCTATTTTGATCATGCAAATTAGGTTGGAAAAAGTAGGCTAAGCCATTAAAAAGTAGGAGAGATCATGAAATTTTAAATTTTTAAGGTGACTTTTTCTAATTATTAACATTTTTGTTATCATCATTCGCATATGTCACTTAATTTCCCTTAATTCTCGTGTCCTCATGCCTTAACTCTGACAGCCTCAGTGCTGGTTGCTCTTGCATCCACCACTCCAAATGGAAGCTTCAGTCCATTGGCTGTTTTATTCCCAGCAAGGTGCTTGGAAATGCTGC
Source organism: Picathartes gymnocephalus (assembly GCA_013390045.1). Taxonomy (NCBI): domain Eukaryota; kingdom Metazoa; phylum Chordata; class Aves; order Passeriformes; family Picathartidae; genus Picathartes; species Picathartes gymnocephalus. The sequence goes on from WEKY01034336.1 coordinate 1,026,895, forward strand.
CACGTGGTGTGTTTTGTTGTATAATTAGAAATGCAGATACAGGCTTTTTTCCCTTGCACCATGGTTAATTTTTTCCTATTTCGTTAACATTAATAGGGACTGAAGGTTAAACTTACGTAAACTCCGGATATTTGCGGGGCTCTTGTTGGCAAGGGAATTCTTCCTGGGAAGTGGGAAAGGGGCACACGTGTGAGGATTGGAGGCAGTGTCCAGAGAAGGCTGGATCTCAGGTGGGAAGACACCAGGGTTTTCACCAGGATCTCATCGGGGTTTCATCTTCCCCACCAGTTTCTGGGCAGGAGGAGGGAGTGACGCAGCACTGATGGAACCCAGGGTCCCTCTGGGGGTGTGGGGAAGAGCCCCCTGTTCCCCCCATGAGCCACGTGGATCCTGCAGGAACTCTGCAGCCCATCCCTCACATCCCGCTCCTCCGGGCAGCGAGTGCATCGGCAGAATAACTGCCTTGGTGCCCCTAAGCTTCCAAGCTTCATTTAATCCTATTAATTTTTAATAGAAAATTAATATTAAGCCAGCATACTCCGAACGTGGCTTTGCCTGTGCCCAGAAAGACCCTCAGCTCGTGTTTGCTTTGGAGTGTTGGATCCTGCAGGAGCAAGACCTTCCTGGAGCAATATGGGGTTAGGAGCAGAGGGATGGTGTCACCTTCAGCAAGTCCAGTAGCAGTGCCCTGTTCCACCTCAGTGATCACAAATGTTGGTTGGATTTTTAATCTCTCTCTCCAGAAGGGGTGTTGGGTGTGCCATGCATGGATAAACAGAGAGGAACTGGGCATTTCCGGCTAAAAATGTGCAACAAATGTATTTGTGTCAATTATCACTGTGCTGACCTGACCGGAGTCTGATGGAAAATGCCAACAGTTGGATATCAATTTAACAAGGACTTCAATAAATACTAATTTATGCAATTTGGGGGTGATGATGTGCAAAAAAAAAGCACATTTTTAATCGCCATTTTCAGCTTTGCTACAGTTGATGTTCTGCAGCCTCCAGAACAGTAAACTCGAAACAGGAAGGTCGACTCTTGGAGCTGATGGTATCTTTGTCCTTAAGAGAGATTCTGGGAAAGTAAGCTGCATTCCGTAGCTCTTGCAACCCTTTTTAATTGTTTTTTCTCACAACCTTAGTCTGATCTTATCACCTAGGTAATTGTTGCATCATATTTGCTTCATTCTCCCCACTGGGAAGTCAGATAATTGCTTTATACTTTTTAATGGAAATTGTTTGGGAAGCCTGTTACCTCCGGGACAGCAGTGCAACAACAATTGCAACAGTTGCATTTATCCCATTTTTCTGAAACTGGATGGGAATCCAGCAGGAGAAGGCTTGGACGGCTGGCACCTCTCTAGAATTGAGTAGCAGCCATAAAGTTACTTTGTGTTAAACCCCATCATAAAAGTAAAGCTGCTGTGCCTCGAGTTTGGATATATCTCATCTGTGGGAATATTCAGCCAGACTTTTCCTTATGAAGTAGTATTGTAGGGTATTAATTATTCATAGTCAGTTTAATTCTTCTTTCTTGCATATTTAATTGTAATAGCATGCTGTATGTCACAGTGATTTCCCAGAAGAACTGTACACCAAAGGCAAACCATTCAGGTATATAGCCTTAAATACGTCCATGCTAATCTTTGTTGTTTAATTTTGGAGCAGAATGGGATATTATCAGATGTTTCTTGCAGGGAAACAATTATGCAAAATCATGATTTCGCTTAATCTTTTCAGCTGAAATTTTCGAGCTGAAATAGCTCGTTTGATTTCCACTGATGACGTTTACATTGTCTTGCTTATTTTATGAGGAAAAAATGCTTAATGGGAGGGAGGACGTGACTTTTGTTTTCTTCTCTGAGGCGAGGGAGCCTTTATCAAAGACTTTGGAAGTGTCAATCGATTCCATGCAGAAGATGAAGGAAGGGAATAAGATTTTTATTGAGTTTTTTTCAGTGATCTGAATAGCAATACCAAATGCTTGTGTGATTAAGATTTTTTTAAACATTTTTTTTTAACGACTGGGATGGGCTCTTAGTGCTTGATGTGAGAAAATATTGAAGGCACAGGAACTGCAAATGCATTCACAATTTGATTTGCATTACCCTCCTTCCAGAGCTGTTTCACGCTTGTAAGACACTTGGTGAAGCCGAATCCCTCGTGTTTGGAGAGCAGGATTCTTCTCGGAGATTTACTGTAGGAGTTTAAACTTCTGAAAAATCTGTTTACAATGTGTCTGAACTGGAGCATAGAGGACACAGTAGAGACTGTTATCTGTTTACTGCTCAGATAAGGAGGTGGAATAGATTGCTGGCCTGTTTCTGAACTCTGCTTAATGAATGGTTGCTAGGCAAATTGCATCTCAATCAGCTTAATCCTCAAGATGTCATTTACAGGTCTGCTCTTTGTGAGGGCCAGAACCGTGCGCTTTCAAACTGCACAGGCCAGAAATTGCTAGCAAAGCAGCTTAGAATAGCTTGTTCAAAAATTCAGTGTACATGTGCTGCTGAGCTGCCCAATTTAAAGTGCCTGTTGTCGCAGGGCCGTCACTGCCTGGCCATGCGCGAGATGAGGCGTGCAGTGATAGACAGGAGGCAGCAGCATCCTTAGCACCGTTTCTGGATCAGCACAGCCCACACCACCACATTTTGGCACTGGATTAACGTGAAAGAAAGTGTTTCTAAATGGGGACTGCACTGCTGACGTGATGAAAGGTATTTCTGCTTTGGCTGAGTTCGCTCGCAGCCGGGTGTGATGTTGGGGTGCGTACGTGGGACGTGGTTAACAGGTGGAAATGGGAGGTGGTGTCACCTGGCACGGGACAGGGAGCTGGGGCTGGCCTTGGTGAGAGAGCTGTGGTGAGGAGAGGGCACAGGCTGGTTGTGTGAAAGCTCCATCCTGCCTCTGGAATGCTGGACTTTCTCCCGTGGTGTCAGGCGAGAGCCAATTAATCGCATATGCTGGCATGTGGGATGCCCACATACATTAGGCTCATGGTTTAGTCCAAAAGAAAAAGTTTCCTAATATAGTTAAGCTTTAACAGTCCCTTTGTAAAGAAAGATAACAAGATACTTGTTTTTATTGGTTTTCCATGCCGGTGATTAATCTTGTTGCGGGCAGCGCATTGTTCCTTGCATGGCTACACCTTCCTTTCCTTTGAAACACATCCTCTGAGTGCTCTGTGTTATGACACCAAACATTCAAAAGACAAACTGGAAAAGGCTGGACTTGTTGAATACAAAAGGCGTTTTACAATTGTTCATGGTCACCTTGTGCTGATATGAAATGTCTTCACATAACACAGTTATTAAAAATACAGGTGTGAGCATAGCGAGTGAATTTGGCAGTGCTTGCGTAGTTGGGATGTGTGCAGCTTTTTTGTTATTCAGAAATACTGGGTTTTTTTAGGAAAAGATGGCATTAAAACATTGAGAGCCTCTCCAAATAAAACATAAATAAAATATTCCACCTCAGTCACAGGCAAAATGACAGTGGTGCTTGCATCTCTATGCTGTGGATGGGAAGAGGGCTGTCGAACAGAAGACTTTGTGATCAGAGAGTGCTTTTCATGCAAATGAAGATTTTATTACATGCTGCTGAATCAGGGGCTTGTGTAGCGAGAACAGCACAGAAGTGATAAGATCACTTTGTCATAGCTTGAAATTTTGCCCAGCGTGCCTTTCAGATTGCTGAAACGGGCAAGAAACGCTGTTGTTAAGGGCACAGCAGTAACTGATACAATATTTGGCGGGTGGGTCTGTTGTTTCATGGTGGGGTCTGTCTGCAGGATTCTGCCACATGTCCACAGCCCCACCCGCCAAATATTGTATCAAAGCAAGGAGGAACTGCAACCTGTAGGTCACCCTGTGTAGCAGCAAAGTCCTAAAAACTCCTGATCCCTGTTCTGCTCTGGATGAATAGGTACGGAATCTCCTCTCTGCTGCAAGCCAGGAGCCGTTAGCATAGATCAGAGCAGAGATGTCCATCCTTTTGCCTGGGATAGCCTGTGTTGCCCATTCCCAGGTCGTGCAGGGGCTCTCTGCACATGCCATGGGGCTGTATTTTGCTGCAGAAGCCACCCATCCAGAACTGCCTCTGTTGGGTTTTCCTTTTGCATTTGTTAGCTAGTATCTTCTTCCCAATGTCCTTTCTTTCATGGTTAGAACCGGTTTGGTTTAATGAGGGCCGTTGTTGCCAACAGGGGAGTGGATATGTGTGGTGGAACAGGCATCTAAATCTTCCCCTGCAGATGGGGAGCTTTCAGCATCCTGACATGACCTTGGTGAAAGTTCTCTGGTGTGTTACTTTCCCTCTTTATTTATCTCCTTTGCTGTGTAGCAGCTTTGCTTCCAGGGAAGTGTCTGAGCTATTGGAAATCTGTCCTCTCTTCTCTTCCCCTCTCCAGAGACATTGTCGGCGTAACACCCAAACTACTTAGATTGACGCTTGAATATTCTGCTTTTGCACAATCAGGAGGCATTCAGTGACAGTAGCAAGAGAAGAAGTTTAAGATTTACGACTGACATTTTTAGACACTTTTCAATCCATAATTTTGCACAGTTTTGGTGAGGAAGGTCAGCGACTTCCTTCACATGGGATGCCTCTGTGTGTGTATTGAGCATCCGAGTGTACAGCACAGGGGAAAAACATTCTTCACAGCCATCAGATTGCAGTGTAGGGCTGTTCATATTTCAGATTCTTATCTGAAGAGTCTAGGAACAAAATCCAACCCTGCATGTTCCTGGAGAGTTTCAGAGCAGTAGGATGGAACCTTTTGCCTGTTTTTCTCATGCAAATTATGGTAAGGATTATTCAGTGTTTAAAATCTGGTTTTTACTGGCTTCTGAATTTCATTTAAAATAAACATCTGGAGAGCTTTTTGATCTCCTGTGCAAGACTGTTGTCTGCCTGCCTCGTTAAAATGACTTCTGCTTAATTTTTAGTGAAAGGCAGAGACCTAGATGGTTTCAGCCCAGAGGCAATCTAAATGATTCCCTTTCTGCAGTTAGAAATTTCCATGAGCAGATACTTAAAATCTGTTCTCTTAGGGAATGTGGCAGCGATAGGTATCTGTTTTTTCCATGCTGCAATTTGGGATCTGCAAAGCTGCTACCTGTAGTGCCATTTATACTTCTGCAGAGCCTCGTTCTCCTGGTGCCAAGCACGTGCTGGAGCAGATGCTCCGTTCAAGAATTTCAGTCTTGTCCCTTTGCAGCTTGCAGTCCAAAGCCCTCCTTGGGAAGATTGCCACGGTATGCTGCTATCCCACAGTCTGGGCACTGGAACAGGGAGTAATCAGTGATTTATTCAAGTAGCCATTCCATTCAGTGTCTGTTTTCTGTGATTTGACAGGAACTCACTCCTCTGCTCTTCACTGGAGACTGGAAACCTGTGCCCGTGGCGAGGGCTGGGTATGTGCTTCCAGTGGCTTTCTGGCTTTGAAACAGGTTCCTGTTGCTCTTTGCAGAGCCCGAAGCAGTGATCTGTGCAGGCAGTGTCTGCAGAGCTGGAGTGACTTTACCTCTTTTTTTTTTCTCCAAATTCGTATCTGTATGGGATCAGCTGGTCCCACATCGTGTGTGAAGTAGTTAAATGCTACCCTGCATCTATTAAGATGTGATTTCNACCTATTAAGAGGTGGTTTCCAACCCCCCCCCCCAGTCTCTTTGATCAAATCAAATAAAAACGCAGCGCTTTCATTTCTAGTTTTATAGTTTCAAAGACAATCTCTTGATGTGCTCAAGCAGTCTGGACCTGAGTCCCTTTTTTCCTTAGTCCAAAGGCTCGCTGTGTCTTGCGCCTTTCTCTGTATCAGCAGTTGCAATCTGCATTAGCTTTTATCTGCATCAAAAGACAAATGGAAGAGAGCAGGACCCTGCAGGAATGGGAAACAGACTTACATGTGCAATGGAAATATGTAATCCTTACGTTCAGTCTGCCACATGGAGTACAGACCACTTTCTATACTGGAAATTTCTAGCCTATACTCCCAGAAACGGGAGTTTAGCTTTTAGGCTTTGAAGGTTTCTTAATCCCCTCCAGTTGTTAATACCAACATAAAATATTCTGTGATGTCAAACTTCTCTTCCTAAATGCTTCTTTCTCCTCTCCTCCCCCCCCCCTC
>WEKY01034336.1:1033047-1058241 GCA_013390045.1 Picathartes gymnocephalus
TTGCATATGTCAACTATACAAAGCAACGCTCAATTTGAGAAATTAGCATTCAAACACTCTGTAAGCACTTTATTTTTGTCTGCTTTGTGAGCAGCTGAACACATGTCCAGGCTGAAATACTCGGAGCTGCTGCTGCTGCTTCCCGGAGCGCGCGTGCCAGGCATGGGAGAATTTGGAACTTTGTCCTGAGTCCTGAAGAGGCTCTCCCGGCACCCCATCCTGCAAAAGCACATCTGCACAAATCTCCTGCTCGGCTGCATCCCAGGAGGGAAGGATCCCAATTAAGCCAGACTGAATCATACCCTGGGAGACAAGCGCTCTGGTCGCTGTCATCCCGATCAAAATCCCAGCCGTGTCTGATGGCATTTGGAATGTGGCAGTGCACGTTCCTTTCTCGGAGTGGTGGTGCTTAAAGCAAAGTGTGTTGCTTCTCTGCATTAAGGAGTCAGATTCAGCTGTTCAAAGCAAGTTGATAAATTGCTTTTCATTAAGTGTCTGAGCGCCAAGGGGTTCGGTGTGTGTTCCAAGGAAAAAATACATTAATTACAGCTTCTGTAGAGCATTTATCAATCACATAGTTATAAACACTACTAATGCAGTTAATTGAAGGTAGAAAAATTTACCTTTTTGAATTTGTTGACTGTAGCAATTCCGTGGCTGGAAAGACAAATTGGAAATTAAAACCTGGGGATACTTTTAGTGGGAGCTGCACAGTGGAGGTCAGGGCTGTTGGAGATGGGTTACCAGGAGCTCACCTTCGTGCAGGCAGCTTTGTGCTCTGTCTGCTGTTGAGGTGCAGGCTGCAGCAGCAGTGTTTGTTCTCTTCTCCCACACAGCCACATTACGTTTGCCATGCAAAGGGATCTCCCTGCCTGTGGTACAGTTTCAGCTCCCTCTATGTCCTGCCTTACAATTTATTTATTGCTCTGTGTGTTGGGTTTGTTTTTTTTTTAAAGAAGAAGGCAAGTGCAGAGGAGGAAAGATGCACAAAAGCAAACAAAAACATCCTGCTCACCTGTAGTCGGCAAAACTTTCTGTGAAAAAAGAAATCTTCTGTGAATACAAACTTTGGGTAAAGGTGGTGTGTTGGCAGCTGCTGAAGGAACCAGGTGAGATTGTGCTGAAGTGTTTTATCAGGTTTGCAGACAAAAGCCTCTGGTGCTTGTGGTGTGCAGAGGCTTTGAAGGCACCTTGCACAGTCGTGATGCTTTCCCTGTGGCTGTTTTGAACTGCCAGCTGGGCAAGTAGCCGTTTTTCATGCTTCTCAGGAAAGCACTGAGAATAGCAGAGACTTTTTACAGTAGCTCACAACTAATGTATTTCTTGTCCTTCCTTCTGTCGAGTTGTTACAAGGTGGCCTTTGAGTTTCCTGGGAGATTGATAAGGACATTAGGTCCGTGTCAGGACAAGCCAGCAGGACACCAGCACCTCTTTGTGAAGGCTGACAGGAAAACACCATCCCAAGTGTCTGGTCCAGCTCTTTGGTATTCACCTGATGGCTTCTATTTTCTGCTGGTGGGTGTTTTGTACATGTGTTGCAGCTTCTGTTTGAGGTTCTTAAAATGCTTTTCATCTTTGCAGCTGGCTGCACGGTATCTCCAGCTACAGAAGGAGGTCTTATCTTGCCCTTACAAATGATAAAATGTGTATCCAAGAGCTGATGTGTTCGTGGTCCAGCAGGAAGCTCTGTCGCTGTGCACAATCAGACAGAGATCTCCAGTTTTGGATCTTAAAAATGTATTTTTCACAGCTGGCTTTGTAAATGGGCTGTTAAAATTTCACCATGTATGGGACCATAATTCAGTATCCAAAGAGATAAATACTGTCAGTGTGACTGTACAGGTCAGAATGGTTCACATGAATGACCAATGCAAACCAAAATCCATCCTTCCCATGAGCCTGTGTTCACACACCACCAGCACACCTGGTCCAAAAGTGAGTCACTTCCTATTTGTATTCCTTTGTATACAAGTTTGCTTTGTATGAAGTATAATGTGTTCTGCCTCATCTTATTTGCAAATATTTCTCATTTTCAAGTGAATCTATTTTTAAAACAGGACTCAAAACATATTTTTCAGTAGCTAACAAATGTCTGCTCTGTTGTTTGTCTGTTGAATAGAGGTAAAATTTGTTCAAAGTTAGCTCTGAATTTTTTTTTTTTTTTTAATAATCAGCTTGTAATAAACAGGGGAAGATAGCTGCTTTCCTACCCAGGAACTGTTGTAATCTGTAACTTCTAACGATATTTTCAAAGGAAAAACTGTCTTCCTTCTGTCATGTGCAGCCACAAGGATTTCTGTAAGTCATGATTAAGACTTAAATTCAGGGCTTTTACAGAGTAAGTGTAGAGTGAGAGGAGATAATGAAAATGGTGATCTTTGTGAAGCAGCCACAGGAGAGGGAACTGTTTTATGTTTCCTTTCCCCTTAGCCTAGACAGCTGTTTGTTATACCTAAGAAAAACTTCCTTTTCAGATCTGGGAAAGCAAGAAAGCCGAGAGGGAGGAATTCTGCCCAAGAGTGGCATGAGGAAGCTCACAATTCTTGCGTGTCCTGTGTGGTGAAGTAAAGCCCAGAATTACAACCTCGTGCTTCTCCCACACATGGAACACGTAGGAAAGCTGCACATAACCCTGTTCCTGCTGAGGATGTTGAGGTTATAACTGCAGGCTGTCCCCTATGGGAAAGGGGTCAGTGTGTATTTTGGTTTCTTATCACTTGAAGGCAGAAGGAAGTTGCATAAAGGATGGAGAATGTCTGTTGGTGGGAATGCATGGTACCTCCACTCGGTATGTGTGAGCAGCATCCTGTAGTTTGGTAGGGGCTGGGCTGTTCTGGGTTTCCTTTGGATGGAAGTCATCTCAACTAACCTAAATTTTCCCTCATGTTCACATGAGAACAGGCACACTCATGTCTGTAAGTCTTGTTCCATATTTCAGAGCTGCTGTGGTGTTGGAGATGCTGCTCGAGCATGTAGGAAGAAGTTGGGTTTAGTTTGCCCCGAGGACAATGGGTGCTTTGGAGGAAGGAATGTTTGTTTGTGCCTGACAGTATCTTGTTGAGGAAAATGGGATCTTTTGTGAATGTTACAGTGGTGGGTAGCGAGTCTGTTTTGCATTTTGAAAATAAAAATGTAATCCTGATATCCTGGGTCCCCAAATATCCGTGGAGCCATATGCACCCTGGAACATAGCTAAGATAAATGCCAGGCTGTGTCTTCATCCCTGTTTCCCACCAGTGCAGCATGAAAAATTTGACGTTGGAAGTTACCGTATAAAAGGAGAAAGAAAATTAATTAAAGGTCAGAGTGCTTTAGTGTAGTGAAAATTGAGAGGAGGCAGATACAAAGTTACTCAAATTGCTTTTGACTTCAGGCAGGTCGATTTTCCTATTTCTTGCATATGTTCCCATGGTAAAAGTAGTATCTCATCTGTCTCACAACTGACCACTAGTATTTGTGTTTCAAGCACAGCCAGAAATCCTACCTTTGAAGCTTTGGCCAGGCCCTACAATCGTCCTGACTTGTCTTTTCTACATCTTTCCTTCACCTTAGGAGTGGCCTGCAATGCCTGGCAAGACCTACTTTACGCCTGTGTTGTCTGTCAGCTCCTGCCACGTTGCAGAATACAGAGTTAAATCTAAAAATACTCTTAAAAAGAGGTGAGGGCTTTGAGCAAAGTAAAGTAAGCCACTGATTTGGGTCATGAAAGGGAATTGATGTCACTGGTTCTTCCTTGCAGCTTTCTTGAGCTAAGAAGTTCTGTTCTGAGCTGTAAAGATGTGGAGGAGCAGGGGGGGAGCAAGTGGTGCCAGGACAGAGAAAGGTGATCTGTGTCCATTTGTCCCCAGGAGACTGCCCAGACCATGACCTTGTAAGCCTGATGTGAGAAGTCAAGATGGTGTTAAATGCTCTGCAGTTTCATTTGTCTTCACAGTCTTCAGTGGTAGAAAACTGTTACCTGTTACTTTGACAGACAAGCTGTGTACTGCAACAGTTACCCACTGCTGTCCTCTTAACAAAGAGTGACCATGGCATCAGGTGATTAAATGCTTCATCCAAAATTATGTCAGGAATCTGTGGTGAGCCAGATACTTCCCTCCATCTCTCCTGTCATAGAATAGTCCATCATCAGGAGATCACTGTTCTAACATAAATATGGTCAAAAAACCTGAAGCCAACTGCAAAAGGAGTCGTGTGCAATTTTTGGCTGTGTCAGAGTGGTTATGTGGCTTCGGTAATGTTTGTTAAGTGCTTTGATATGCTTTGGTGAAGGACAGAGTGTTAATAATTAAAATTGTAAAGAAGTTCTGAAGTAGCATGGGGTTTGACGACCGCTTTCTGGTCTGTTAGTTAACAAAAATGCAAAATATAAATGGACGAATCAGCAGGAATTGAGTTGAACGCTCCCTTCCCCCAGCCACCTGCATGGGCTGAGCAGAGAAAGCAGCTAATTGTCTGCTCTGCTGCAGAGATGAAAGAAGCTGGTCCTACAACAGGAAAGGCTATTGAACTGCATGAAGGTGGTAAATTATCAGCACTGAAAACCTTTTGAGTCGGTATCTTTACGTGCTCAAAAAGTACATTATTTGTACTGGTATTGACAGCGTTTGGGGGCTGATAAAACCGGCGTCTGGTGACGTGAATCTTATGTTTCAGTGGCTGTAATTAAGAGGTCAATAAAACTGAAACTTGTTTTTTGAAACTCTGCACCATCTCTCTGTTTGGGTGTAGTTGAAGGGTGTGTTTGGTGAGGACGGGCCCTCGTAATGGCTTTATCTTGGCCCAGCTAACGAGCTGTTTGCAGAACTGCTCTGATTTGCAGTGGGCAGGCTGTAAAGCAGCCTCGTGTTTGACCATTTTCCTGTTAGCAGTTCCATTTGCAGAGTGCAGGCAGAAGCAGGCTTCTTGCCAGCAACAGCTTCATTCAGATTAGGGCTTTAGTTCAATTATGTCCAATTAACTTTTATTGCAGATAGCAGTGATAATTACTTGCAAGTCAATTTTTTGGCTGTGGTTATCCCAAGGCTAAAGTCTGAGCTTGATGGATTTTAATAACTGAAGTGACGTATAGCTTTTCCTCTTTTTTTTTTTTCTTCTTCAGGCCTCAATTAGATGAAAGGTCAGAAGCTATGTAAAAATCCATCTTACAATTAAAGCCAACTGTTCTACTCCTCAGCAGATGCGTTGTGCTGTGTTTTAAAATAATCTCTTGGGACAGACCTAAAAAAAGGCTTTTTAAACTCTAAGACCATAACCTTGAGCTGGCTGCTGCCTTATCGGAGGAGTGAATTTGATGGAGCTGATGTCACACGTGGCAATACCTGAAGCTGAGAGCTGCCTCCTTGGCTTTTTTTAGTGCACTGCATCCTGTTCCAAATTGCTCACTTAGAAGCCTTCAGTGATAGCCTTGGGCATGAGGAGTGTGATATGAACAATATTCCATTTAAGTGCTGTTATCTCAAAGCTGCTTCCTTTTCTTCCCTGTTGGGCGTTGCCATCCCAGCTCAGAGAGAGGAGCAGAGCTGTGCTCTGGCAGGCTTTAAATTCTCTCTGCCTTCCCCACATAACTAATTTTGTTGCCTGAGTAACATTATAAATGGAGGTCAGCCTAAAAGGTGACATGGTTTACAAGCGAAATCATAGTTAATTAAATGGCAGGAAGCAAAAATTGATTTTGATCGAAACTGTTGCGAGGGCTCTACAAAAGGTCCACCTGAATGCAGGAAGCCAAAGGTCCTGTGCTGGCAGGTGCTGACAGTGCACTCCCGGTGCTACAAAAGGCGACTTTCTATTGTTCGGTTTCCTATTTATTTATCCCCAAGTCCATTCGATGCTATTGTGATTTATTGCCATTTCAGAGGGCAACTTCTCTGCCCACTGTTTTGCAGTTTTCCATTTATAAAGCGTTAAGAGGATGTGATACCAGCCAGTGATGAATACAGTGCTAGTTTGGTAATTTTCTTCCAAAAAACACAAAGATTTATCTCTGGCTCTTCAGCAGTCCTGGGAAAGGCCATTCTGGTAAGTGCCCAAGAATAAAGGGGAGTTTTAGAGCTGCAAAAAGGCAGGAAGCTTGCAGGATGGATCTAGACACCATCAAGCAAAGCATGGCTGCCTGGAAGGAGTTGTATTGAATGCTGAGGTTGGCAGGAGGGTTCAATGTCTGCCGTTGACATGAACAAGTCTTTGAAACCCCTACATTTTAAGTTACTTTGGGAGAAGGAAAAGGAATTATTCTCCTTGGTGTTGAGCAGCCTGCCGGGGGGTAAATGAGACACTGAGTTTCCCTCGGAGCATGAAAATTGGCCCGGATTCAATTATGATTCCTGGCAAGCTCTTGCAGACATTTGTACCAAAGAAACTTCACAGCCCCAGTTAGTTTTTGTTGTTGCCTGCAGCATTTACGTGTTCTGAACTTGGCATGTGCCGCGTGTGCTCGGGGGGTTGCCGTAAATCCCGCCGGTGGCTCTGGAGCTTCACGGTGGATAAGGAACTTCATGGAACTACCTTGTGACTAAAGAGCAGAGGAGAAGCAAAGCAGAGCAGCCACAAGCCTTTAACAACCCTCACATAGAGGCTTAGGGGACCCCAGGGTGCTGGAAACTTGGAATAGTTTGGAACTTCTTTCTTTGTGTGTGGGTGGATGCTCCCGCTTCCTCCTGGCCTCGGGGTTTGTGAACAAGCCCGCAGTTAATCGGGGAATTTCAAACATGAATTTCAAACATGCGTGTTTACTTTCAGGAACCTAACTTTAGACTTCACCAGCTTGCTTCCCTCTAAACGAGCTCAGTTTCCCATATTTCACTGGCCAGGGGTGGTTTGTGGGGAGTCGTTTCCTTTGTGTTCTCACCCTGTAAGGTCTCTCAAGAGCTTCAGAGGCTGGTGTATCTAAAAACTTGGCAAAAACTGTGTTATGTGGTCCCATTTACGTGATGCTAAAGCTGTGTTAGTAATTTCCTAGTAGTTGCTTTGCGCCTAGGTTTTACTCTACCTTGTAAAAGTACCCCCTGGTCTGAGAAGCACAGAGACAATAAATACTAAAGGTTGGATATAATTCAGAAAATGATATCTTTTTAAGTCAAGAAAGGCGGTATTGTGGTAAGTTCTACTGGAACTGAATCCTAGCTCTGCAGGGGTCCCTGGACAGTGGGTGCATGTGAGTTCTTCCATCCTGGTGAGCCTCTGTGGTGACAGAGGTCACTGTGCTGCCTGGACCAAAAAACATCCTGATGTGCAGGTAAGGCTGAATGTAATAGTTGGTGTGAGGATGTGCCAATTACCCCCAAATCCCAAGAACTGCAAATCCCTCTTAAGCTTAACATGCTTTGATTTAATTATTAATAAATCTTAGGAGAAAAAAAATCTGTTCACATGTCTAAACCTGCTATTTTGTGGAGCATCCTGCGGTACGTGTGCTGTTAAGATTATATCCCGCAGCCAGATTAGATTAAAATCACTTCAGAGAGGGGTATTTATTTATTTATTCCAGTCTAATGATTGTTTTCCTCTAGAAATATGCTTTATCTTTTTTTATATATATATTTTTTCAAGACAGAGCTCGTTGTGCTGCTTTTGGCAGTGTACAGAATCTGTTTAAAATGCAGTTTAAAAGCTGAGGTTTTTCACAGTTCACAGCCCTCCATGGCTGGGTGCCACAGCCTACTGGTCAGGTCACTCTCCAGTTTGCAGCTGACTGGTTTAGATGACAGTGTGACTGACCCTGGTACAGTGCAAAACCCCCTCCATTCCAGTTCCCCCAGTAGCACACCATTCATCCTTGCAGGGGCTGGAGCTTTGCAGGTGCTGGTGCCCACACAAGTTGCCACCGTGGAGCCAAATCTGCTGGTGAGAAGTACTGATGTGCCAAGTTCAGTTCATCTCCTGCTCTGGACTAATTAGGAGGAATAAACCCAAGCAGGACCCAATGGGCCCAGCTGCCAGTCCTGAGACAGCCAGTAGTGCTCACCTCAATCGCAAATACAGCCCATGCCAGGGATCTCAGTTCATTTTAGCTGGTCCGTGCCGGCTCATGCTGTGGAAGAGTCAGGTCAGAAAGTGCTCAGTATCTCAAAGGGAATAAATGTTAATTAATTTCTAACTAGAAAAAAATGAATGGGGTGCTTGTCAAGATATTGCAAATGTGTTTGTTTTCAAATACTGAGATCTCGATTATGAAAACCAGTATTGATTTAATAAAGAATAAAAACTGAGGCAGGATTTTAATTATAATAAGAAATTCAGCAATGGAGTTATGGTCAGCACTTCTATACAAGTCTGAATTTCTTTTTCTAATGCTCAGCAGTGACCTAGATGTCATCAATTTGGTTACTGCAAATCAAGCTAAAAGAGCGATTTTAGGCTTCCACTTCAAATTATTTTTGTAAGTCCTGTATTTCCTTTAAAATTATTATTGCTGCCCTAGTCTTTTATGAACCTTTGGCATTACCTAAAACGATTATCTGCCTGCGGGAACAACTTGCCTTTATAGCTCTCTCTAAAACATTGTTCTCTATATTGGAGCTAAAGCTTCTGTAAATACATGTTTTGACCTTCAAGGAAGCACTGCTGTCATGTAGCAGGAGCCTGGCTATTCCGAGGTGGATGCTGTGACCACTCCTAATCACTTGTTCTCTCTCCTAATGTGCCATTATCCTGTTTATTGTGCGTGCACCTCGCTGGGGCACTTCAGCAAGAGGCTTTCTGAGAGCATCACAGTTCAGGCTCTAATGAGCGTTAATGATGGAGCAGGTGAGCAAACCCTCCCCACATCCTGCTGCCAGAAATGCTGCTCCCTCAGTCAGGGCACGGCTGTGCTCTTTCAGGGCTGCACACAAACTTGCCATCAATTAAATAATGTTTTAGGCACCGACCTCCTTCAGGCCTGCAGGGACGGGAAGTGAATCCTGGGCTGGCATCAAACGTTATTGGAGTAAAAAGGTGGATGCTCAGGTGAATATGGGAATAGTGTGATCTGTTTTCCTGTCTACAGTGAAGGCTCTTAATTTTGTTTGTCTGCTTTTCACTGAGAAATAGGTCTTGTTTGTGCCAGCCTTCTGAAGTTGATGAAATGAGGAAAAAAGGAAAATACAATTATTATTTTTTTTCTTGCTGACTGTGGGTGTTTCTGTTGCTTACACAGGTAAAGCTCTGACAACTCACAGTGGTTTTGTCTTCTGATTAAAAGGAGCTGGATTCTTGTTTTGCCTTTTTGGTCTTGCTGGGCATGATTTGGGACAAGGAACTGCTGCCCACAGGCTGTCTGCAAAGTTTAACTGAATGTTGCATACCCACAGTCACAACTGAATCTCATCTATAAAGGTCGAGCAACTTTTCAGTTCCCCAAGCAATTCCTTGATGTTGTGGATGTGACAGGTCTTCAGTCATCGTTTCTGAAAGACTCTGAAAATTCCATCTCCTTCAGAGAATCAGAAGAAAATCCAGGTTTAGGTTTATTTTACAAGATTTTGCATATCTTGGACTTTTAGCAGTGCTGATTGCTGCTGTCTCTTAGGAATGAAATGGAGAATGATACAAACGTGCTCTCTTGGTGGTTGTGCTGTCAGCCCTGAACCTTGGTGAGGTGGTGTGTGTGTTTCTCACGGTACCAGGTCTGTGTTACTCTGCGTGGGAGGGGTGAATGGGCAACAGCCTGGAGTTCTCAGGCTGACATTCAGTGCCCAAAACTGCTTTTGTTAGTCACAGTGGCACCCAGCAGGCTCCCTCAGCCACACTCAATCAGCTTTGGAGAGCACTCGCTCAGTGAAGATGCGGAAACTCTCATAAATTAATATTTGTATGAGATTTCTTGGCCTTTGGTTTAATCAACCTTTGCGTGTTGAGCTGAGGAGATGCATAAACATGGAGCTAATGAACTGTACACAGTGAGTAATTGCTGTACTGCAGGAAAGCTTTGAGTCCACGCTGTTCGCTCTGTTGGTGCCAGTGTTCCATGGGCAGTCTGACCTGTGCTGGTGGTCTGAGGTGAGGTTTCACGTTCAAGTCTTTAAAAGGTCCCTGCAGAAATCTGGAGCGTGAAGGTGGCAGTGCTGACGGTGTCACATCACTGTCATCGCATTGTTTGTGCCGTCTCAGCAGTGGGACTCTTTCAGAAGTGGCCTCTCAGAGGTTTTGGCGGATGTGGCTTCTCATGTCTGGGCTCGAGCTTTCTCCTTCCCCCCTTTTGATCTTTGAATGCCTCCCCAGTTGTTTTAATTGGGGTTTGTGAAACTGACTGAAACTAAATCAGCTTACAAGTCTTGAATCCTTCAACTCTTCCCATGTTTTGGAGGTCATGTAACCATGCAAGTCCCAAAGCCTTTCTAGCTGCTCCTTAGGTGTTTCGCTCTGTATAGCAGCACTGATGCTTGTGGACATCTGGGCAAGGAGAAAAAATCTTCTGATTTCTCCAGCTTGGTTCTGTCACCCTGTTTCCCAGAACTTTCTAAAGTGCTGCAGCCAGGAGGATTTGAGCAGGGGCTTGAACCAGATGGCCTCTACCTCTAGAGATCTTGTTCCAACTTAAATTTCTGTAATTCTGGTAACACTGGACACTTGGAGCCCCAGTTAGCCTTGTTATTGGGATCCCTCTTTGCACAGCAGTGATGGGATTTGAGGGGAGTTGTGCAGTGTTTATATACAAAGAGCTTTAGTGCTCCATTTCGAGGTTTGATTTCTTATATGCTGGACCAAACAGAAGAGGGTGCAACCCCTTTGTGCACATCTTGCAGTTGTCTGCCCCAGAGCAGCTCAGGTTAGCAAGTCTCTGCTGAAATGAAGGAAGTTGTAGCCATTCATCTTTCAGTCTAATGGACCACAGAAATTACAAGTTGTAGCATGCAGCTTAATCTTGCCACAAGGCAGAGTGCTGCATACTTTGCCTTCAATTTATGCATGCCATGCCTTTTTGTTAAATGCAAAAGAGCAGTTGACAGGGTTTCTCCAGAGAAGTTGCCTTGGTGTGTACCTGTGCTTTTCAGCATAGTGAAATGAGTGATGGTGGTTTTTTTACCATTCATAACAACCACCTTTGAAATGTGAGGACAGAGTTATGGATTATTCTCTGTGTGTGAAGCAGCAGAGGAGAGCGAGGCAGCTATTTTGGTTTTAACCCTGCAGATGACCCAGTTCTTGAAGTATTTCCGTTGCCGTTAGGAGATGCAGTCAGGGCTGGAGCAGCAGTTGTGCATCTGTGCTTGGTCAGGCCTTCACCCAGGGATGGCTCTTTGCCTCTTTCTTTTCTCTGTTCCTCCTTGTATTATAACTTTGAATTGTCTCTCTGTTGTTGCAGTGTGCAGAGGAGTGAATGCCCCATGTTGTGTTAGTGCCTGTCTGCCATGCTGGCCTGTCTGCCAGGACCAGGCGACCTCTCCTTTCAGCTTCTTTCTTACACGCAGATGAACACTGGACTTCAGAAATGTGAGTGATGTTTTGTCTGCAGGATGTGGTTAACTGTTAAATCTGGCTCTGGTACCGCTGTGACATAAACATTTAGGATACAGTGGAAAAACTATTTAATGTAGAGTCTTTCTTTTGTTACGCCTTCAAGGCATCTGTCAATAAAGGCTCAAGAGAAATGGCTGTAGAGGTTCACGTGTGTGCAGCAAGCTCTCCTCTGTTCCTGGCTCTGCAGAGGTTAATTTTAACCACGGCAGGATGCCGCAGTTGAGGTTCCTGTGAGATTCATGCCTCTCTGCTGAAAGAGTTTTGTGCTAAAAGTGTGCCAGCTGATTTGCTTCTCAACACAACTTTTTCCTCAGTCTTTTTTGCTTCCCTTCATGCAATTACTTGTAGACACCAATAAAAGTTGGATCAGTCTAATGCAAACCTTTCAAGGTCAGCAGCTCTTGCTCTACATACCTGGGGCTTATACTGCAAACATTCGTGAGCTAGCCCAAATTACTAAAGTTCAAAGTTTTCGTCTTCTTTCTGATGTCTCTTTGGTGCCTCTGAAAATATGTCTGCAGAGTGCTCTGATAATTCTTTTTTGATAACTTCAGTCATTTTTTTCATAGTTGTGCTGGTATTTTCAAGAACAACTTGTGCTTGGGAATGTAAGTTTACTGACTAGGAGTTTTTTTAACTCTTACTCAGTCTCTCCTCTTTATCACTGAAGTAGCACATTGATTGTTCAGCTGAAATTTCAGAAATGCCAAGGTTTCTATGTAAGGTCTGTGTACATTGGGAGATCTCAGTTTCCTGATGCACTCGTTGCTTTTTAAACCCAAGTGATTTACAGTCCACTTGTAGCTGAATTGTTCATATAGTGAGGCTTGTGATGCTACAGAAAATAAATAGGGAAGATAATTTTGCACTTAAGGGTGACCTGCTCAGGGTCCTGGTCCTGCCAGAAGTGACTTGACACAGTTCACATACACACCTGAGCTCCCCCACAGCACTTCTGCTGACGCTATGGGCTTGGTATTTGTAATGACACTCAGCAACAGTAAAAATCTTTACTCACCAAAGGGCTGGTGATGGCATCAAACTGGGCATCCCCTCCTTTCTCTTTCCCATTTCCAGTGTAAGCATTGCTGACAGCCCGTGGGGTGAGGACATGCCCAAGTCCCTGCATTGTGTGAGTTTTCTTTGTCACAGCTTAGTTCTGAAAGCAAAATGTTGAGGTTCATGTGAGGGCAGCTGTGCATAAATCAGATATTTGCTAATTACAGCTTTACAAGGCAACATGCTGGTATGTTGGGCAGGTTTCCTCACCTGCTGCTGTTTCTTGGAGATCTGCAGATCCATGTGCCGAAAGCATTGCTGTGTCCTGCTCAGTGAAGAGCTTTGGGAGCTGCATTTCAAAGAATTTAGGACATAAAGTAGCTGGCAGGCACGGGCTGGCAGTGGTAATGCTCAGCTGTTGGGTTTGTTCTGATTTATATGGGAGATGAGGCTGCTGGTACAGACCTCGCTCAGCCCCGCTGCAGATGTGGGCAGGATTAATTGGTGCATTTCTCTTGTGCTGGAGATGCATGAGTAGCCCAGCCCCTGGCCAGGGCAGAGCTGAATTAATGAGCATTTTTTAATGAACAGTGACTTGTGACTTTGATGGGAGTTGGAAGCAGGCTGTAATAATAGTGCTGTTGCTTCTATAAAAGGCACAGAACTCCATAGGATTGCCTTTCTTCAGACTTACGGTGTTTGTATTAATAATTTTTAAGTGTAGTTTTCTCAATCAGACTTTTTATTAGTGCTTAAAAATCCACATTAGCTCAATTACCTTTTTTTCCCATATTCATTCTCTAATAAGAGGCTTGTTCTCAAAGGTGGTGTGTGCAGTAGGAGTTTGGTAGATTAATATGCACATATTTTTTCCTTTAGAAACTGATGGCTACAGGACTTCCAGTATCAGTATTTTTTGTTGAATTCCAGCCTGAGTTCAGGCTAACCATGGAATGCATCCTTTTCCACACAGGGGATTTCTCACTGGCTCCAATATTCTCTCCTTCCTCCCAGTGACTCCAGTATAAACCTGACTGGTCAACTGGGATATTTGAGGCAGGATTGTTCATGCTGTGTCTGCAGCTGTTGTTGGACGTAGCAGCAGTGCCAGACCTTCTGGGAGAAAAGGAGTCATTTTTTTTTTGTTACAATGGTGCAAAATCAAGTGGAAGATGCTTCTTAGGAAGTATTTTGTTGTTCTCTTCAGAGAAGAGGAGATTGGACTGAACAGGGGATCATCAGCTAAACTGAGTCTTTTTGGGAGGGCTCTTTCTGTAAAGCCTTTAGAGAAACTGCTGAAATTAAGGTTTTTATGCAGAAGGTGGACAAAGCTGGTTCTGGCTTGTCCCAGTGCAGGAGCTCTCATTAGGGTAGCAATCCTGAAGGCCTGTTTGTATTTTGTTTAAAGATAATGAAAATTTAACCATAGGCAGCTTTTAAAAGCAATGTGTTTTAAAGTCTTAATGTGAAATGCACTTAAAAGATGTTCCATTAGTGCTGCGGTGAGGCTGGGAAATCTGTCTCATTCCATGACAAAAATAGCTCCGGTGGTGAGAGCAGGAGTGTGACCAGAGCAATCGGTTGCCACGGGATTAGCAGGAGTTGTGAACTTGCTGCTCACCGGTTTATTGGGGTAATTGCTCATATGCACAGCTTTGCCATATAATAAACATGAAATAATTACTTTTCAATAAAAGTATTCTGCCTTGCCTTCAGCATTAGGGAGCTTCCTGGAGTTCATCCCATTGTTTTCCTAATGAAGCTTCTTCCTCTGCCATTGCTTCATCATTTTATTATGGCCTGATCTGGAATTCTTGCTCTTGCACACAAGTTATGATATTCCAATACCAGCATTTTCTTTCAGACTATTCAAGCAGGTTTTCCATTCACTTAGTTACCAGAACTAATCATTCTTCATTGGTTTGTAGGGTATTTGTGTGAGATATTCAGACTCTTACTCACCATGTAATGCCTTTCTCCTAATATTTTACTGCCTTAATTATTACAGTCATGGAGTTTTGCCTATGGAACTACTAGCAAAGCACATTGGGGCACTCAGAAATACATCACCTTCAGGCTTGAGTAACATGGCTGAGTTAGCCTGGAGTAAAAGGAGCATCATCTTACCTGTACATAAACCAGGTGCTGTTTGGAATGGTGCTTGAGTTCAGAAGATCCCATCCAAGGGATTTAAAAGATGGTTTGCCTGTTTGGTAGGATGCCAGACTTGATATTGGGGTGTCATTTAAGTTTAACTGAGGGGTTTTTTTCTCTCAGAGGAAGGAGTTCTTCCAGGTTTGGGATTAGAGGTGTGTCTGACTGATGGCTGCAGCCTGTTCAAAGATCCGTGTTTTAGCTGCTTCCTGAAACTTCTTTGTAGCAGAAAAACAGATGATTGATAAGGGAATATTCAGTGTGTCTGTTTAGTGTTTATATTTACCACCTCATTTGCTGATCTGCCTATAGAAATGTAAACCAGGCTGGGAAATTTTGATGGCAAAGGTATCTTAAAGTATCTACTTAATTTTTCATCTGAAACTAGAATGTGACAATGTCTGCAAGCATAAACCATAACACAGACAGATACGGCGTCCTTTGTCCTTTGGTTCTTCTCTGGTTCATGGGAGGTTGCCAGGGTCATGTCTTGGGGAAGAAACAGACCTTAATGAGCATGGGCAATGCTAAAAATAAAGGTTGGGAGTTCATGAAGGCCGTGGCTTTTGAGGCAGGGTAATACTGGCAAATGCCATTTGGAGGCTCTCCTCTCCAGTAGGAGCACAGCAGCTCCCTCAAAAGGGCAGATAAAAGCCACCTGCCTGCAGAGACAGGTACAGGGATGTGCACAGAGAGGATGTTTGGGTTAATATTTCCTTTGATTAAGAGAAAAGGATGATGTGTGCCAGTGTCTGGACAGCACAGGGAGTACAAGAACAACCAGCGCCGTGGTACGAGCTGTGCTAGAGATGGAAGACAAACTGCTTGTAAAGCTTCTTATTTCACAGAGGATATTTTTAATACTTCTATAATTAACCTTTCTTTTGGTATCCATTCTATTTTCCATTTTATGACCTTTCCTTTCTGAAAGTGAGAGCTCTTAGAGCAGAGCTGCTCTCCCTCACCTGTGACAACAGGAAGCTGCAGGATGCAAAGAGAGAAGTGGCTGGTACTCATCTTTTGGAGGCAATTTGCTTAAAAGAATCAGAGGTGGATTTTCAAGAGGAAGGGCTGTTTGCCTGGGAGCAGCAAGCTCTTTGCTGGAGCATTAAATTTCCTTGGGTCAGAGGGCCAGATACGGGGCTGGGGTGCTCTTGGGTGGCTGCCACATTCCCTGTTCTCTGCACAGCAGCAGTTAGCACAGGGATGCTGAAAATTTTAGGAAAAAGGATGGGCATTGTTTTCCAGTGAACTGTTTGCAAGGTGAAGGTGGGGGGGGGAAATCAAGCAAATGCTAAATTGGATTGTCAAAGCTGCAAGCCATTATTTGAAGATTATAAAATCAGCAGGAGTCCCATAGGAGTTAGACAGCAGAGCTGCGGTAGAAAACAGCCCAACTCTCTGCTTGGAATATGATTATGGCAAGAGAGACATGAGCATTTCCCTGGATTTCTGAAATTCTTTGCAGAAGCAGTTGGAGCTTGTGAGCCAGGTAGGTATCTGGTAAATCAGAGGAAGTGAAACCACACCTCTGTCTCCAGAAGCCTTTTGTCTCTGTCTGGGAGTAGCACGTTTTCAGTCTTGTGAGGTAGTCACGTCATTTTGCCATGTGATGTGGGGATGTTGTCCTTAGCAAGGTGCCACCCTGAAAAGTCAGCTGAGGAAATAATTGCAGGCCATAAAATAATCGGCCTCCTTCCATTTGCTGCGCTTGGGCTGACAAGAGCTTCCTAATGCACAGAAAGACACTCCAAGTGCTTTCAGATGTCAGCACCTAGGAAAGGAGTGGGGTGTAAATGGAGGCTTGAGCTGAAGCTTTGATGTGTGTTGGGTTTGTAGGGCAAGGGTTTGGTAGTGGGGGGATGCAGGAGCTGCTTAGAAACTTCCCCCGCATCTGATGAAGCCAATGCCAGCTGGCTCCAGGATGGACTCACTGCTGGAGTAACAAATTTAAGAAGGGGAAAACCTGCACAACTGCAGCTGGAGAGAGAAGTGAGAATGTGTGAGATGAACAGCTCTGCACAGGCCCCCAGGGCACTGCAGAAGGAGGGGGAAAGGGGGCTCCAGGCACAAGATCAGAGATTCCCATGCTGCCCATGGTGAGGCAGCTGTGTCCATCTCCCTGTGCTGTGGAGGTGGAGAAAGTCAGGAGTGAAGTTGAGCCTGGGAAGAAGGGAAGGGTTTAAGGAAGGGGTTTTAAGATTTGGTTTTATTTCTCATTACCGTACTCAGATTGGATTGGTAACAAATGAAACTAATTTCCCCAAGTCTGTTTTGCCCATGAGAGTAGTTGGTGAGTGATATCTCCCCTCCTCTGACCCTGTGTTTCTTCTTCCCTGCCCAGCTGGGGAAGGGAGTGATAGGGCAGCTTTGGGGGCACCTGATGCCCAGCCAGGGTCAGCCCACCACAGTGTGGTTCCCACCTCACGATTACAGGGGCTTCATGTTTAATTCATAATTTTCTGATTTTGAATTCCATGTTAAAAATACAGAGAGTGGCTTGAAGAGCTATGGGAAGGCAGCTTAAATTAAGAGAATAAAAACCAGCACGCCACTGCAAGCCATGAGGAATATTTCAGCAGGAGACAATCTGATGTTTATAATATCTTCCCTGTTTTTGTCCAGCTGCAACTCTGATGAGAACATGGTTTTGTTTTGCTCCCCTGGGCAGGTCTTGCCTTAAGCTGAACTAGGGCTTGTGTTGGTCACCAGGTAGTAAAGGGAATGAGGTATCTGCTACATGACCCGCTGGTCTGGCAGGGTGAAGTTTTCTTGCCTCTTGATTCCTTGGAGATTTTCTACCCTTGTTGTGTGACTGTCTTGCCCTGGGCTCGATCCCTTGCTTACCAGAACTGATGAATTTCCTTTCTCCACAGGGGACACTACACAGAAAATGAGATCTGCACAGTATCCTACCCCAGCAGAATTGGATGCTTATGCTAAGAAGGTCGCCAACAATCCACTGACTATAAAAATCTTTCCAAACAGCGTCAAGGTTCCCCAGAGGAAACACATACGCCGTACTGTGAACGGACTCGATACTTCGGGCCAGAGGTACAGCCCCTACCCGTCTCAGGCCACCACGAAAACGGGCCTGCTGGCCATAGTCAAATCCCCAGCGAAAGGAATCATCAAGGACTTTGACGGGACGCGCGCGCGGCTGCTGCCGGAGGCGATGATGAACCCCCCCTCCACGCCGTACGTTGCACCAAGCACTTTATCCCACCCGCAGGCGCTTGCTCGCCAGCAGGCTCTCCAGCATGCACAGACTTTGCCGCACCCCCAGAGCATCCCGCAGCACCCTCAGGGTATTCCACAGCCACCCAGCTTACCGCACCCTCAGGGGATCCCGCAGGCGCTGCCGCACCCGCAGAATGTGCAGCAGCCGCAGGGCTTGCAGCACCCTCAGACCATGGCACACCAGAGCCTGCAGCACCCCCCGAATCCGCTGCTGCAGCCGGGTTTACATGGAGGCAGAAAGATGCCGGATGCAGACGCGCCGCCGAATGTGACCGTGTCTACCTCAACCATTCCCCTCTCTATGGCTGCCACCCTGCAGCAGAACCAGCCACCGGACCTGAGCAGCATTGTGCACCAGATTAACCAGTTCTGCCAGGCCAGAGCTGGCATTAGCACTACCTCAGTGTGTGAGGGACAGATTGCAAACCCCAGCCCTATAAGTCGCAACCTGCTTATCAATGCAAGTACCAGGGTATCTACTCACAATGTCCCTACACCCATGCCTTCCTGTGTAGTAAACCCTGTCGACCATGCTGCTGCTGCTATTCCTCCTGCCTCTGTTAATGTGCCCATGGTCAATATTAACAGGGTGCCACCCGCCTACCAGAACGAAATCAAATCGGTTGCGTGGAACCAGCACCAGCTTGCACATCTGCAGCAAATGTGTGGGGATGCTGCTGGGCCTGCTGGACTCGCAGGGAAGCACCCTCAGAGAGAGATTGCAGGGCAGAGTTTCCCTGGCAAAACTTCCAACTACCCTCAAGAACTGTGCATGGGCCAGTCCTTCAGCTTGAAGCCCCCCATCGAGAAGCCTACGCCTTCTCCACCTGTGAACGGGTTGCAGGGACCTTTGCCATATACCAATGGGCACTATTTCCAGCCCCTCTGGAATAACATTCTGCCCACGCCCAACAGTGACAGCTCTGGGTCCCAGGACCTCGCCATGCCTTTCCACGGGGGACAGCCGGCGGGAGCACCACTGGATTGTGCAGGAGGAACTCATTTCAGAGCTGGAGCTGGCCCATCCAGCCAGAATAATGTGATGCAGACCATGGATTACCTAAGTGGGGACTTCCAGCAGTCCTGCTTCCGAGACCAGAGCATGGCCGTGCTGGGAAAAGTCCATCGGCCTCCCATGAACCGAGCACCTGAACCAACTGATAGTCGAAATCTTCATATTCAACACCCAGGGTATAGATAGGCTGCAGTCACTTTCACAGACAAAAAAAAAAAAAAAATTCTAGGTTTTAGTCTTAATTTTAATTAATAAGCAAGGCGTTTTTAACTTGCAAACTTGTGTGATCATTATAGTACCCATTGGAAGCAGACATACTGTATATTTAAAGAGCTTTGCTTACATGTTATCTCTCTCCTTTATGCATCAAATATTTAACATGCCTTTTGTGTCAAAGAATTTCATTACACTACTTCATGCCACAGCTGTTTCCTCACTGCAGAGTCCCCCTTTGTGCAGCTTTTTTTTTTGCCTTCTGCTGAGCAGCTCCTCGCTGGACTGAGGTTGAGTTGCTGCAGGGTTTTTGCAGTTTCATCTGTTCTCCAGCTCCGGCGAGAGCGAGGTAGCATAGCTGCTTCCATTTCCATCTCAATTTCCTCACAAGATTAAGAGCAACAGAATTTTGTCAGGGAGTAGGGCTTATTTTCAACTCAAAAGCCCATTTCATTAATGCATTAAACATTGACCATTTGCACTGTCTAGAGGCCTGTGTAATTGACAAAAGAGCCTACGTTTGAAAAGAGCCAGCTAGGGGTATGTATTTAGGCTTTAATAGAGGGAGAAGCTTTTCAGCTGTTTCTTGCCCACGTTTATCATTTAGACTTTGTCCAAAGTCAAAAGTCTCTGGCAGATTTTTCTGACACTTTCTGTTTTCTGGACAGGGTATGGAGGAGGGGAACGGCGGGTTTGGGATGAAGGCAGCCATGTGGAGCTGCCTTTTTTCGTGTTCCCCCTCCCCACTGCCCTTCCACCAGCCTCAAAGCTCACGTTGTCTGAACCCCTCGCTGCTAGGAGTCTGGCCAGCCTCATGTGAAGGGAATCCAGACCCACTGACAACTCCAAAAAGGGTTCAGCCGCTTCTCTGGAAGCTGGAATTACTGTCAGGGTGAGGAGCTGTAGCTCAGCCCATCCCCAGTGCAGCCCTGCTGTGGGATATGACGTGGTTGGCCTGAATCAAAGCTCCTCTCACAAACCACTGTGGGATTGACAGTCTCCTGTTCCTCTCCATCAAAACACCCCAGCGGATTTAATGGAAGAATTCTTCTCCCTGGGAATTAGCGAAGCTATTTATAACATCCCTTTTTCCCAGGGTCTCGGTGCCTAACTCCTTCTGTTCCTTCCCCACGTCACTTCCAGCAGCCAGTTGAGTCAGTGACTGTAGGACACTAACTACTGGGTAACCTCAGCATCGTGTTCTCCTCAGAGTACCAAAACATCCCTTTCCTTTCTAACAGATGAATTTGTTGTAAGTAGAAAATTCCTCATCTCTGTTAACGAGACTAATACTTGAACATAATGATCACAATCAAGTTTGGAAATTAAAAAATTAAAAAAAAAAAAAAAAAGAAGAAGAAGAAAAAAATTTAAAAAAATAAATGCATTGATTCTTTCTATGTACACTGGCTAAAAAATATTGCTCTACACTGTAACTTTTAAGTGTAATATTTCTGTATGAATGTCGCCTGGTAGTGTGGGTTTGAGTAGCATTGTGTATGGGTGAACCCACTGGCCTCTGCCATCCACTGGCCTCCCTCACAGCCCTTGGAAAAACAAAGCCTTAAGTATTTGCTCCTTGAACTTTCCTTAATGAGCATGGTTTAAAAAAATCTTAAAGACATCATACGAAATTTAAAAAAAAAAAAAAAATTTTAACAAGTTTTGAAGTGACGTCATAGTTGGCTAGAGATTCTTAAAAGTTTTTCGTAAATGGGAAAATTAGAAAACATTTATTTGTATTTTTTTAATTTAGAACGTGTAGTCCTGGGCTGTAACAAATATTTAGGTTTCAAAGCTTAGCAGATTACGTTTCTGACTCCTTGCGTAAGTTAGTACACTTATATCATGTCATTATTTAAATTCTTTTAAGTGTACTATAACCCGTTCTTTAGTGGTAACTCCTTAGCAAAGTTAAGCAATTTGACTAAAGACGGATTAAATTATGTGTTGGCTTGTGTTGCCTTATATTTAAAAAAGGAAAAATTGCCTGATTGTGTTATGCCAAATGATAGCAACATGAAGTCCTAATTTATTGTTTATAATCGTATTCCTGCAGTCTTTGTGAAAACTGGTAAATATACATCTATGAAAGAACAAAAATCCTGAGGCTTTTCATGCAATATTTTTCTGAATCCATTCTGTTGGAGCCAGAGTTCGAGTCTGAAGCTGCTTCCCCTTCAGTCACCCTGTCGTCTTCCCCGTCCCAAACCCAACCCCAGCGAGGGCTGTGCTCTGACCTCACCCCTCCCTGCCCAGTCAGTCACTGTAAGGTGTTCTGCTACCTGAGTCCTTTTTACTAAATAAAACCTTGGCCTCTCCTCTGTTCTGTAGCCTGCTCCAAATCTTAACCCAGACTGTTATTAAAAGCTAATTTTTAACTCCTGCTCTTCTCCCGAGAGCCTGAGCAGAGTCCTGTGCCGTGGTGGTGGTTACCTGGGAGGTGTTTGGTGGTGTTGGCAGCACGCTGTGAGTTTTTGGGGACTGTTCTGCACAGGTACAGCCACGACCTCCGAGGCTTTGCCCCGGTACAGCAGGACCGGGAAGCAAAAATCCTGCTGAGACTCATCCAGGTGGGACATTGCTTGAAAAAATAAGAATCATTTTACTATTAAAATATACTGAAACCTTTCCTTTTGGTCTGGGAGTGAGATTTTTCTTTGAACTGACCCTTTTCACCTCTGCAGCAGCCCTGTTGTGATGGGATCTCCATCCTTCCCTGCTCGTCCCTAAAGAGAAACACTGTCCTGCCTCCTTCCCAGGTGGAATGTTGGGAGAAAATGTTGGATACATGCCCAGGGTGGGGGTCTGGCCATGGCACTGTCACCAGGGTGAGGAAGGGAAGAGCCCTGTGGTGCTTTGTGTGGTAGGAGCTGTGCCCTGCTCTCCTGGAAACATGGAAAAACTTCCCGTGGTCTTATCCCTGTGCCTGATGGAAAATCAGGAGGAACCAAAAGGCCAGGGATGTTCCTTCCCCCTGGGCTCTCCCAGGAGCCCCGTGTGGGTGGTCACCAACCTTTGGGGCTCACACTGCTGCTCCTCTTGCCTTTCTGTCCATCCGTCCATCATTGCCTTCCCCACTTCTGGCTCCAGCACAAGGCTCTGCTCCCTGCTGGATCCTGGGTGCCTGCTCTGCTCCTTGAGGATTGAGGAAAGCTCAGGTGTTCCCTGAGCTCCTCACCCTCCCTCATCATCAGCACCATCCTCCCCATTCCCACACCACGTGGGAACATCGAGGTGGATGTTAGGAAGATCCTGGGAAGGTTAAACAGGAACATGGTGTGAGCCCTTCCATGGGGAATCTGCGTCCTGTGCTTGGAGCAGAAGTTTTGAAGCTGTTCAGCCACAAGCCCAGTTTGTTACAGCCCAAAGTGAACATTTTATAAGGGACACTTGTGAGTTTTCTCTAAGCTTTCCATGTCAGATGTCTCTGGGGGCCTCGGCCACTCCCGTGGAAACCAAACAGAGCTGGGGATCACTGGGGAGAGAACTGGGAATTGCTGCTGTATTTCATTAAACCACAAGACTGATGATAAAGGCTGCTGCTTCTGTGCTACAGGTACCAATTAGAATTTTATTATTATTTTGTCCACAGGAAAAATAAAAAAAAAGAGATGTGGTCCCTCTGCCCCTTTTGCTGGTTTTATGCAGTGCGAGTGTGTGGGGCTTGTGTGGCCACGGAGTCACTGGGTGGGTGCTTGTCCCAGAGGGAATTTGGGGAAGGGTTTCTGGGATAGGAATGTATTGGGCAGAGCCTGGCTGACTGCTCCAGTAAGAGGAAAGGTTTGGGAAAACAGAGAAAGAATCTCAGAGAGGAAGGTGCTGAAATAATGATTAAAAATAGGAAGAGGAGGAGTGGAGGAGGGGGTTTGAGTCCTGCCAAAATTTTCAGGGGAATTTGTAACATTCGCGGTCACCTTCCAGAAGATGGGACCTGACAGGGTTTCCTCCCCTCTCCCAGGATCGTTGCAAACCTGAGTGTCTACATCCCTCTTTCCTACTGTTCCCAGTGTTCCCCAAATACTGTGGACATTTGGTTCCCACATGGTTTTCCTGGAATTTGGGCTAAACCAGGCAGCTTAGTCGGGCTAAGCTTAGGCAGGAAGAGCTGTTTGCCCACAGGCACTGCTGCATCCCTCTCCAGCATCCGGAAATTCCGAGAGCAGCCACTCCATCCACTGGAGCTTCAGGATCCTCCCCTCTGACTCGAAGTTTCTTTGGTATCTGGTTCCTTCATCCATCCCCCCAACAGGCAGAATCTCTTCTGCAAGGAGTTTTCAGGAGACTTTCTCATCATCTTTGCAGCCAGTTGGACCTGGAGCGAGGATCTGGTGGATAACGACCCAGCAGGGACGTGGTGTGAGCAGCTGCTGCCTCCAGCGAGGAATCCCCTGCAGCCACAGCTAAGCTGAGGGCTTTGAGTAAAACCCAACCTTTTAAAACCTCTCCTTTAGGGCCAGATAGGTTTTTCTTTCAAAGACTTCGACCCAAGGTTGGCAACACCCAGATGTTCTCTGCAAACTCCAGCAGCTCCATCACCTCGTAATGTTCGGAGAGGAGCAACAATGGGGATGCTGCAAAAATTCAGAGCTGAAAAAAATCCTGCTCCATGTGGGGTCCTGGGGGGTCCAGAGGGTGGAAAAGGCAAAGGAAAGGGGCACATTGTTGTCAGCTGCTGGAGGAACACACATTGGACACCCTCCAGCAAGAGCTGCCTTTCAGATGCTCTTCAATGTTCAGCAGAGCCAAATTGCAATAAAATTACTGGAGTGTTTTATCTGCTTAGTTTAAGTTAATTTCAAAGCAATTGGGTACAGGCTCTTGATTCTGCTGGGATGGCTGCAAGCCTGAGAGATGCACTGACACTGAAGTGAAATTGCACCAAAAAGCTGCTGTGAAACCTTGTCAACTTTCACGGCCCTCAGACCCGGGGAGCAAATGGGGAGGGAAGGCGTCCAGATGGGTCTTTAATAAAGGATGTGCAAAGCAAATTTGTCTCACATTTTTCTCCCTATACAATGCCAATATCTGGTTTCCTTGTCTTGGAGAAGAAGCATCAAGAATCAGCACAAATCAGGGCTCTATGACATGAGCAGATGAAGTGGTTTTGCCAAAAATCCTTCCTGTCTATATCCCAAAGAGGTTAAAAAGATTTCGGAGCTACTTAGGGCATCTCCACTGCGCTGGGGGTCTTACACAGACAAAGGGCCCTCCAGGTGGGGTCTCTCTCGATTTTGGGGGTATTTAATAAGGTTTTTCCTCTCTGATTTGAGCATCTTCTCAAGTTCCTTCCAGTCTGCCAGCAATGTTGGGACAGCAGAGCAGGGAGTGAGCTGGCGGCACAAACCCTCAAACCAACAAGTTTCCAGGAAGTTTATTTTTAAGCTTGATATTTGAGTCTAAATTTAGCAGGAAAAATCGATTTGTCTCCCTCTCCTCGCTGAGCGTTAAGAGCATCTCCCCCTCCTGCTGCTGCTCTGCAGCCCGGGCCCTGCCGGGGAATCGCTTCCCCGTTCCCTGGGAACGCTGAAGGTTAAGAGGTGCTCCAAGATCCGGCTGACATTTCCAGGTAAAGGGAGCCGGAGCGGTGCCAGCGCTGCTGGAGAGTGGCACCTCCCGCAGACAGGGCTGGGAAGGGGCAGGGAAAGGGGAAAATTCAACCCCAGCAGGGAAAGCTGAGCTGGGAGTTGCTCCCTGAAGTGGGGACAGGGACAACTCCGAGCTCCCGGGGTTGTTGTTTTTTTCCCTTCTTGCCTTCTCTGAGCTCATCCAGGAGTTGTTGCTGCCCAGGCTTCCTCCAGCACTTTTAGTTCATAAATTATATATATGGATTTTGATTTGATTTGATTTCTTTTAAGGCAGCTGCTTGCACCAAGGGGCTGCCAGCGCCTGTGTGTGGCCCGGTCAGAGGGACGGGGCTGTCCCTGTACTCTGTGTGTGTATGGGGGGGTGTGTTTATAAACACACAAATGAAAACATAGAAATAAAATGTACATAATAATTATAAAATATTTAAATCTAAAAATATAAGGATAAAAATGATAAATAGCTATTAAATATAAATTAGATATAAATATGAAGTATGGAAAATGTGTAAATATATACATGAAATTTCTATAATATAAAATTTA
>WEKY01034336.1:1065712-1094174 GCA_013390045.1 Picathartes gymnocephalus
CATCGCCATCGCCACCGCCCCCCGCCCGGACCCCGCCTCCCCGCCCCGCCGCCACCGCACGGGGGGGATGGAGCGGTCCCGGTACCCCGGGGATTCGGGGAGCATCACACCGGGGACAGCCCCTCCCAGGGGTTTGGGGTGCAGCACATCGGGGACAGCCACCCTGGGGACTTGGGGAGCGCCCCACCGGGCACAGCCCTCGGGGGGCTTTGGTACCCACGGCACTGGGAAACCGCCACCCCAGGAGTTTGGGGAGCATCAACATCACATCACACACGGCCCCCTCAGCCACTGCAGCCTGCCCTGACCCAGGGCTGGGCTCTGGGGGCACACACCGGGCTGTCCTCGCTGACCCTACATGCCCCCCTTGACTCAGAGCTGTCCCGGGGTGCCACACCCCTACAGGCAGCCCGAGGCCACGGTGGTGCCTTGTGCCCCTGAGCGAGGCTGGAGGTGGGATACAGCTCCCAGACCTGCTCCCACCACAGAGAGCAGCTCGTGTCCCAGCCATCATCCACAGGAGGACATGGAGGGGCTGCCCTGAGCCCCCCACGCCACGGGCACGGGGTGGAGGGGACACACACTCCTTGGCTTTGTCTTGCTGGGAGCTCACGCCCCAGGCTGCAGCCAACAGCCTCCCTGCAGCCACGGTTTGTAACTGAGCAAGAGCCTGGGGGAGGGAGAATAAAAGCAAATCTGTCTGGCTCCAGCCCCCTCGTCACTCTTTCAGAAATCAGAGCAGCATATGGGAGTATTTGCCCCTTTCCCCAGAGATGGAGCCGAGCAGATGACAGGCTGTGAGCATGTGTTAGTCCCAAAAACGCTCACTCCAGCCAGCTTCCCATTAAGGGCGGCAGTTGCTCCAGACCCAAATGTTAGCAGTTTTCAATTAGCAAATGGCAGAGGAGAGGGATTCCTGGGGGACACGCTGAGCAAGTCGAGCTCTATCACTTGTCACTCAAGGAGCTCACGTTACCCTTCTCCCAGAGAGGCTCTGCTTAAAATAAAACCCTGCAGCAGCCCGGGGGAAGGCAGCCTGCTCGCTGCCAGAGCTGCCAGGGAGGGGATGGGCGGCTCGTTTCTGGGGTTACCCTGAGGGATGGCAGGTTGTTCTCAGCTGCACTGGGGCTCCCCAAATATCAGGGAACCTTGTACTGGGGTACACTGAGCCATCAGCAGGGGATTTTCCAGGAGACGTGAGTTGCTGCTCAGATGATGGAGAGCACTGAGCTAAACTTTAACCAGCTCCCAGCGATACTGGAAACCCGACAGTAAAAACAAGTGACAGTGGGCAACTGTACAGGGAGCAGAGGGGAGCAACAGGCACCTTGAGCTGGGGTTTGAGGTGCTCCCCGGCCGGGTTTGCTCAGGGCTGTGACACCCCCAGGGCAGGATCTACCAGCAGCCCCATGGCCCAGCTGGTTCTGCCACTCTGTGCCAGCACAGCCCGGAGCCAGGCTGTCTCCAACAAGAGATAGGCACTACCCAGACACTGTCCCTGACATGCTGTGACCTGACCCCAGCTTAAAAACTGTCCCTGGACACCACTCTGGGACAAGGTTCAGGCCAAAAGGACAGGTCCTTGGTATCCTGGGGGGGTGGTGGGACTCCAAAGACAGGACACATCAGTCCTGTAAACACAGGCAGCCTGTGCCTCCGATGACAACCATGAAACAGCCGACTTTTATCATTATTTACTGCTTCTCTTTGATGTTCTTAAAATTATTCTTCCCTAACCTTACTGAAGAGCATCTCTGCTAATTAGCCAGGAGCTGACAAAGCCATCAGAAGGTGCTGGCTGTGCCGGCAGGGCGGCTGGGAGGTGTCAGACCCTGCAAACAAAGATCCCTCCTTTTCCCCTCTCCCTAAGCAAAGCCCTCCCCGCACTCAACATCACAGCCAGGCATTTGTCTCACACAAAGGCGACACTCAGGGCAATTCCCTTTGTGGAGGTGATATGTTCCCTGTCCCCCATGACGGGTCACTTCTTGAACCCATCTGGGCTCGGAGAGGTCTCTTGTCCTCTTCCCCAGCCTCTCCCTGCTGCTCCATCCCTCCGCCTTGCATTTAGCTTAAACTGGAGGGACAGAAAACCGACGCTTCTGCTTCTAAAGAAGTTAAGGTGGAGCCTTTCGCCCCAGGGAAAGGAGTGGGGAGAGTCCTCTCCCTGCTTCTGGGGCCTCGTGCCCAGGGAGGGCAGGGGTAAGGGATCGAGGCAGACGGACAGAGGGACAGCGGCTGCAGCTCCTGCCAAAAGCCTCGTGGGAATGAGGATACAACCTCGACAGAGGTGTCAGAATCAAAACAAATCAGCTCCGGGATCAGCAGGCAGTTTGGGCTGTTTCCTGCTACAGTAATGGCCCCGAGTCAGCAGGATCTTACTTGGAACAGGCACAGCCTTTCCCTGGGTGACAATGGCCAGAGGGGACCCGCACCGGGATGCACAAGCGGGGAGCAGGCAGCCTCATCCCACATCACCTCCCCTTCGCGCTCCCCTCCGGCCCTGCCTTGCCTTAGCAGAAAGAGCTGCGGGGACACCGATCCACCAGCAGCTCCACAGAACACAGGAACAAAACAAGGATAAAGGGAAAAGCCCTGAGACCTGCAGATTTCACCGGGAGCTTCTGCAAGGAAACAAAGCAGCAGACGTGAGGAATGCAAGTGGCCTATTTGCCCGGGCTGCTCTCTGCCTCCGGCAGCGCGGACATGCCTCGGCTTGTCGTTCCAGGAGCTTTTGTTGCTCGGGGCTGGGGGCCTCTTTGTTTCCTTTACCCTTTTGCCAGGCTTGGTCACAGCCCGGTATTAAATTATTCAAATGATCTCGCTGGGCTTCACAGCTGAACTCCTGTGCGGAGGGCCCAGGCTGCGAAATCCGGAGGGCTCCAGCCCACGCCGGAGCCCCCGGCCCAGCACAAAGAGCACTGGTCCACACTGGTTTCCCCAGTCTGGAGCAAAAGATCCCGGTATTCACGCTGGTGACACCTCCAGCCCCAGCACTGCAGTGCAAAGGTATCATAAAGCCATAAAATCATCCACCTAACACCAATACGCTGATAGGAATGGGGTGGGGGAGCTGCACCCCTGGATTTGGCAGCCTAGCTGCAGCAGGAAGAGCTTGGCTCCTGAAGCAGTGGCAATTTAGTGCCACTGCTGACAAGACAAAGGCTGTCAGACCTCTGTCCTGCCTGCTGCTGTCCCAGCCAACCCTCAGTCCCGGCAGGGCTGCAGGAGGAACACCAGCCCCTTCCTCTGGGATGTGTTTGAATGTGGCGTGGGGCGAGGGGAGCCCTGAGAGCTCTGCACAACACAGGCAAGAGAAATCTGATGCTGGAAGGAGCTGGAGCTGCTGCCAGCTCCACACAGGGAGGAGCGGCAGTGGCCCAGAGGGGTTTTGAGGCAACTGAACCCAGCACTGCAACCACCCCGGTGCCCAGGTTGGTCTGGGAGGGGAAAGCACCTTCCCCAACACCGGGCTGAGCCGTCTCCGTAACCTGCAGCACAGGAAAGTGCCAAAGGACTGGCAGAACCTTTGAATTCCAGTCGGTTTCCTGGGATAGCAGGGTGTAACCGCCTGAAAAGGCAGCTCCACAAGAAACAAAAAAGGCAGGGGAAAAACCCATGCACCCACCCTGGCAGGAGCCAAAGAGGGAGGCTGTGTCTGCAGCCAGGGCTGCACACGCCTCTCCCGGCCGGACGGGACCTGCTCCCTTCCCCAGCCGGAGCCTGGGAGGAGACAGAAGAAAGGGCAAGAGACCTGCAGAAATTCATTACCTTCCACATGACAGAGGGATCAGTTGGCTTTTACCAGAGCCCGTCGAGGTTTCCCTCATTGAAAACAGGAAAGAATCACAAAAATAATTAGAGAGATTTCATCTCAGCCAGCTTATGAAAGCACCGACTTTATACACAACAGATTGGCAACAGCACAAAGATGGATGTGAAAGGCAAGAGCATTTGCAATGTCAGACAGATCAGAGACAGAAGCTCATCAAAAAATGGCCCAGGGCAAATGTAAGTTAAAAAAAGAAAAGAAGAGGAAAAAAATAAAGGAAAGGAAACGACCCTTCTGGAGACAAAAACCGTGACTCCTGTCCATAACACATGGATGTGCTTCTCCTGCCTGCAAAGACCCCTGGTGAAAACTCATCAGCTCCCTGGACAAATCTGGGTTAAAAAACTTCAAGTACTGACAATCCCTGGCTGTGTTTTGCTGCCTTCCCTAGCTCAGCTGGGAGCCAGTGAGCCGGTCAGCAGCAGGACTGAGGGGCCTGAGGATAAATGTCAGCTGGAGGATCCTCCAGTGAGCTCCTGGGGCCAGGGGAGGCTGTAATTGTAAAGCTCCAGGCAGCATTTCTGGAGAGCTGTGCAGCATAGGGAGGCTGCTTGTGCAGAGCTTGGCCAGCTGTGCAGGCAGGACCCTCCAAAATGTGCTCAATAAATGGGTGAAACGTTTTAGGGGGGGATGGGAAAGGAGAGACTTCTCTAATTAGCAAAGAGGTTTGCATTTAATCACCCAGCACAGCGCCTGGGGCCCTGACTCGAGACGCTGCTGTGCAAAGGCTGACAGCTCTCTCAGACACGGAGCTGTCAGCCTGGGCTTTGTAACCAGAAACAGTTTCCACAGAGGAAAACAACCTCTGTGCTCCTCACTCTTCTACACAGGCACTTTCAGCAGGGAGGGGAAGAGCCATGGTGTGACCCCCTGAAGGCAGCACAAGAGCTCTGGGCATGTCCAGGGCAGCGACTCTCGGGCACTGGAGGTTCACAGTGACAATTCAATAAGTGAGACCAGCTCTGGTTCCTTGGGAACCATCATCAGGAGCTCTCTGTTTCCAGACTGCTGCCTTCGGAGTGCAGCTGAGGAGCCTGGAGTGTGTCAAAGCCAGGCCACCGTGGGCAGCAGGAAGAGCAGGATGTGGCTGCTCTCACTCACTGGGAAGGCGACTCCTCCATGGCAGCTGAAACACAAAGGGTAAAGACCAAGATTTAGCTGGAAGCCCCACCTTGAAGAAGCTAAAAGAAGTGTTCTGCCCCACACAGGCCTGATACCCAACAGACTGGCTTCACAATCCCTGTCCCCTTCCCTACAGGAAGCCACTGCAAAACCTCAGTAGTGGCACAAGCGAGGCAACACCCACCACACAGAGCCCAAGTGGGATGAAATACACTCTTGAGGCTTGTGCTCTCCTCCTCCTCCTCTCCAGCCTGGCTTCTCCCAGTTATTCTGTGTTTGCAGTGGGATTGAGAGAAGGGTGCAGCAGCAGCTCATGATAACCTGGGCAGCAGCCCAAGCCAGTCAAAAGCAGAGGTGGCCCCACGGGAGGAGCAGAACGGCTGCCCCAAAGGTGGAGCACAGCTCGCCTGTGCCAGCACCCTCCCGGGCCAGATCACAGCCAGAGCTGACAGCAGCAATGACATCACATGTGTCACTGCATCTCGTGTTCTCGCTGGAGAAATTTCCAGGCAGATTGAGCTGTGTGAAAGCCCAAATCCCAGCTCTTTACAGAGCTCTCGATGCTTTTTTGCACACTGGTTGCTGAGGGATGCTGGGGCAGGCAAGGCTGCTGCCCTCACACCGCTGAATTTGCACTCCCAGTACTGGGACAGGACAAGGGTTCGGGCAGAGGGACAGCAGTGGGGCTACACACTCAGTCCCTGCTCTTACAGTGCTGCAGGTGGGAGCCCACAAACCTTCTGCCATGGAGTGCGGGGTGACTCCAGCAGCGGAACTGGAGAGCAGCCTGCAGTCTTCCTGCAGAGACGAAACCCTTTGACTCCCAAGACGAATGTCCTACTTGTTCCCAAGACTCAGCCATTCCCCGTCCCCTTCATGTGGCAGCGCACATCACGTGAGAGCTGGGCATTTGCTGGGGAGGAACACCGGGAGCCAGGGCCCATTCCGCTGTGCTGGGCCCATCAGCCGGGCCTCCTCCCCTCTGGGCTGTAATTAACCTCCTTGAAGTGGGCTGGGACTGGAATCTCTCAGCCCAGGCTGAGGCCATAATCAGCCCAGCAGAGGAGGAAGAAAGGCCCCTGCAGCAGTGTGGGCCAGGCTCCCGTTGTACATCCAGGCAACGGAAGGGCAGGTCACACCACGGGCACGTTTTAACCGCGCCGTGATGCTGCCTTTGGCCCGAGCAGAGAGGAACCACAAAACCATCACTATCTTTTCCAAACCACAATGGAAAGGCAGCAGCCAAAACGACGCCTCAAATCTCAGCTTCTATTTCAGCAGCATCAATTAGAGAGCTGCTCTTTTTGGATACTCTGTGGACCGCGGGCACACCAGATCCCTGCCGGCCGCAGCTTGGCCAGCCTACCTGTCTGGGAGTGCACGAGACAGCCTCTGCCATCCCTGTGCTCCCCTGGCCCAGTGGGAGAGGCAGTGTCACAGAGATGAAGAGCAGCAGGGGAATTATTTTGGGCTTGAAGTTATTTCTATTCATCTACAGCTCGAGAAGGACTAGAATAACACAGAGCTTACGTGCCAGGGTTATTCGGCACAGCCCTGGTCACAAGGCATTGCGTCTGGCTGGGCTCTCCTGGCAGGAATCACAGGGACAAAGCCTTTACTCACGCTTTACTGCCAGCAGTGTGTTCCCGTGGCAGCAGGCAACGGAGGTCACCAGGTATGGATGTGTCTCCTCCAGCTGCACCGGCCTCGGCACTCCCGTTTCCTCGTCCTTCCTGCCCAGGCGTCCCCTGGCTCCTTTCCCCCACGTGCACACCTCGCCGTCTGCAGAGGGATATAAACACCTTGCTGCACACCTGCCTTGGCCAGAGCAGAGCCAGAGGGCAGCCAGGGCCTGCTGCAGCCCAGCACATGGGGGCTTCAGCCTCACCTGCTCCAATGGCCACAGTGAAGGCATCCCCACAAGCCACCACGGTGACCTTCATGGTTTCAAGCCCCACAACCAGGTGGGGCACGCGGCTGTTGCGGCAGGAGTTGGTGCCCAGCTGCCCGTGCTGGTTGCTCCCAAAGGTGTAACAGTGGCCAGATGCTGACAGTAGAGAGGAGAGACACAACTGGGTGTCACTTGGGACACACTGAAACTCCTGAAGCTCTTTGCTGTCTCCATGCTGAGCATCCTGCTCCACAGAGCTTCAAAACTGGGAGCAGGGTGTCTCCTGAGAGACTGCCCACAGGTAACAGGCAGAAGGAGGACAGGGAAAATGCAGGTGTCCCACCTCTCAGAATTTGGGGACACACCCCCACCTGTGACAGCAGCTGAATGTGCTGTACCGATGTCAGCACATACAATGGGCTCTTGGTTCAAGGGGGCTGACTGAGCACACACAAACACAGTGGCCTCCTCCACCTGGTCCTCTGGGGAGGGCTCCTCTGCTGAGCTGATCCGGTCTAGGCCCAGCTTGTTACACCTGCACAGGGAAAATCTCTAGGATCACACAGGGATGTCTTCTGGAGCCCCTTGCTCACAACACAGACAGGCCCAGGAGGGTAAAATGTGGAGCACAGACCCTCACCCCTCTTACCTGTTGCTCCCACAAGCAAGGATCTGGTTCTTCACTGTGAGGACCATGGAGGAATCGATGCCACAGATGACCCTCTGAGCCTCGTGCTCTAGAGGGACTGTGACCTGCTGGGGGCAGTTGTGGCACTCCAGGGTGCCCAGCCCAAGCCGACCTGGCAGGAGGAACAGAGCAGGGAACAGCTGATGGCAACACACATCCTGAGCACAGTCCCACCGAGAGCAGCACTGACACAGCTGCTGCAAGAGCCCAGCCTAGGATCCCAGAAAGCAGCAAAACCCAAAGCATGGGGGCCCCAGTATGCAGCAAAACAGCTGCAGCTCTTCCACACCCACCCACCTTGGCACATCTGGAGGGGACTGTGGGCAAGCAGGGCCAGCAAAGGGAGTGGGAACAGGCACAAGCCTTGTTCTGCAAAACAGACATCTCTTACCATTATCCCCCCTGCCCCAGGCAAACACTTCCCGTTCATTGGAGACTGCCAGGACGTGAGATGCACCACAGGCCACCTGCACCATCTCGTAGCCCAGCAGGGCCTCCACAATCTTGGGCTGGCAGGGGAAGAGCAGCAGCCGTCAGCCGAGACCTCCCAGCCTGCCCGGCTGCTCCCATGCCTCCCACCCGGCCCCCCCAGACTCAACACAGCACTGGCAGCATCCCAGTTTTCATCCAACACAAACAACAGAGAATTTTTTTTTTTTNNNNTTTTTTTTTTTTTTTTGTTCCAAACAGTCTTCAAAGGGATAAGAGACTACGTGCACGCAGCACAGAAGATAATGCAAACATCTCTGGGGTGGAAGAAAGCAGCCAGCACGAGAGTTTGGAGAGGGAAGAGGTTCAGCAAGGGTTGGGATTCGCCCCCCTGCCCATGTGGGGAGTGCCAGGGGCTGTGAACGCCTGCTCTGAGCAGGCAGGGGCTTGGTGCAGGATGCGTTGGCTCAAAGGCTCTTGTGCAGAGGAGCTGTGAGTTAACGGCTCAGATTCATTAGGGTGTGGAGGGACCAGGATCTCCACATTTCACCCAGCCCCTGCTGTGACCTGCTGCTAGATCTGACACCTCGCCTCATACTCATTATCTTCCTCAAGTGAAAAGCACCGTTTGTTGGGATCTGGCTGCTGCTTCCAACTGGTCTCCCCTCCCCAGCCAGAAGCAGGGAGCAGCTCAGCTCTGGGAGGAGCAGGAACAAATGGGCCAGCTGACCACAGTGACAAATGGCACCAGTCCCCGGGCTCGGCTGGAAGCCATCGGCTGCTGCCACATCCGAGGGCAGGCGAGGAAGAAGCTGGAAGGGAGCAATGAGCCCTCAGCCCCAGTGTTCCAAGCCAATCGGAAACACACAGCTCTTCTTTAAATACTGGCTCTTTTGAAAAATAACTTTTCGCAGTGAACCCTGGCAGCTGCAGGCCAAGAGTGAAGCAGGCAGGTGTGTGATTGGAGGCAGGCTCCAAGCTGGGAGCCTGCCAACAGCAACCACAAGGCAGCTCTTGACTTCCCCCACGCTCAAAGGGATCATTGTGTAAGGGGGGGAGAGAAAGAGAGAGGCAGGTTGGGTCTTTTAAAACCCGCAGTGACAGGGAGAGGAGGGGGAGGGTGTCAGATGCCAGAGCATGCCTGGGATGCACATCCCTGGGGCTGGGATGAGCCTGTTCACGTGGTGCAGAAGCCACGATCCATCCTTTACCCTGGGGGAGCAGCACGCCCAGCACCCTCTCCACCAACCTGGCTCACATCCGTGAAGTTCCCGTGCCCCAAACAGCCATTGCTGCCACTGCCGAAAGTCATGATTATCCCCCTGTCTGGAGGAGCAGAAAGGAGCCTTGTCAGTGGCACACGTGAGGCCCTGCCAGGTGACACAGCTGAGGGGTGGCCGTGGCTCCCAGGACATCAGACCACTCTGATTTAGAAGGAGCTGCAGGGGCCACAAGCCTTCAGTGAGCTTCCAGGGAGCTTCCAGAGGGCTTTAGGAACCTGCAGAGAGCTGCAGCCTCACCTTGCTGCAACGGCTCAACAAACAAACAGCAGTGATAAGAGTGCTGAGATAACATTGCTGCAGTGAACCCCACGGTCTGTCAAGGTGTTAAAGTCACAGAGGCACTCCCTGAGCAGCTGCCCAGCAGAGGGGTGGCAGGAAACGCCATGGGAGGTAGGATAAACACGTGCCCATGGAGTTTGCCCACTGCATATCTGTCGTTTGCTGCCTTGACCCCCAGCAGAAGAGCAAACAGAGCTCCCACAGGACCACTGGGAGGGCTTTGCTCCACAAACATGGCCTTGGACTGGTGTGTGTGCTCCCCTTCCACCCAGAACACTTCCTGGACTGCTCTGAGGCGGTTTCAAACCCTGCTTTCCTGCAGTTTGAGGACAACCAGCCCTGCAGCAGCTCATGCTGACTCCTCACTGAGACACCAGTCATTGCTGGTCACTGCATGTGCCCATGTCACACTCACAGAGTACGTGACAGAGATGCTCCTCACACTGCAGTCCCCACTGTCAGTTCTGATTTCAAGTGACACCAATGCAGCCAGAACAACAAGCACAGGAGATTTTATAGAAGAATTTAGGTTGGAAAAGAACTTTAAGACCATCTAAGTGCAACTGTTTGTGGCCTTCCCCACACCAGTCAGTTTGGGACCAAGTTAACCAGTGTAGCATCACAGGAGGACCATGTCTGTCATTTCTGACCTCCACCTGATGCTGCATCAGAGGCCACAGGGTCCTCTGTGTCACCCCATCCCAGAGCATCTCTCTGGTTCCTCTCTGAGCAGGCTCTCCAGGCAGGGTTT
The DNA here is from genome assembly GCA_013390045.1 of Picathartes gymnocephalus. Classification (NCBI taxonomy): domain Eukaryota; kingdom Metazoa; phylum Chordata; class Aves; order Passeriformes; family Picathartidae; genus Picathartes; species Picathartes gymnocephalus. The sequence continues at coordinate 1,075,988 of WEKY01034336.1, forward strand.
TAGGGAGTTCTGGGACTCAGGCAGGTGAAGGCAGGAGGCAGCAGCTCACCTGTGAGGCAGGCTGTGAAAAGATCACCACAGGACACGTGTTTGATGGTCACTCCAGACTGGCCCTCCAGAAAGCGGGACACAAACTGAGGCTGGAGCTGCTCGGTGGCTCCTGGGAGAGAAGGGCCCCCGGCAGCACCCATGGGAGGAGCCTGATGGACAGAAACCATGGAAGAGCTGGGTTGGAGAACACTGATGAACCCCTTCCCACAGGCTGATCAGCATTACCCACACCCTGGCTGGGCCTACAATCCTGGAGGAGGCAGTGGATGGTCTGTGAGTGAGCAGAAATGCCTCCTTCACAGAAATCACAAATCCACAGCCACTGCCTGCCCCAGGTTCCCTGCCACTCACCTCCCAGAGGATGAGCCTCCCAGATTTGGTGACCCCAGCCTTCTGTGTCCTGCCAGCAGAGACCTGCAGCACCTCGGTGTTCAGCATGGGCAGGCGGAGAGGGGTGGTGATCCCACTGCCCCAGGTGTAGATGGATGACAGTGGAGGTGGGATTCCTGTCCTGGCTGAACCACGTCGGACACCTGTGGGGCACAGAGAAATCATTAACGTGGATCCCTGACTCTCCTCCCACAGGAAAAGTGGCAGCACCAGCCAGTCCGGGTGCCAGCACAGCTGCCAGAGCCAGACCAGTGCTGGTCCAAGGGGCTGCAGGGCTCCTCCAGAGCTCAGGGAAGGTGACATCTCTTAAGTTCCCCTCTCCAGAACCCTGAGTGCCTGACTTGTGTCATCCAAAGGGTCCTTCCAAATGGAGCTGAGTTGAACGCACCATGCCAGAACTCACCCCTTGGCCTGGCACTGCTCGCCCGTCCCCCTGTCCGGCTGTGGGTCACTGTGGGCACTGGAGCCAAGGGTTTTTCAGGCCTGCCAAACCAAAATCCAGCCTTTAATGTCCTGCAGAGCCCTGGATCACAGAATGTCTGGGCAGAGCTACAGCAGAAGCCATGGGTGAATCACTCACAGCACTGCTTGGTGCTTTAAACAACCACAGAGAGGAGAGTTGGCACCAGTTCACTTCCCCCTGTGCTCACAACTCTCTGTCTGCTGTCACTGTGATGACAAACCCACACCTGCTGTGGCACCTGCCTGGCTCTGAGCCCCTGGGCCAGGCTCAGCCAACAGCAGCTGCACTTTGGGCAGCACAGGAGAGCTGCATTGGGAACATGTTCTTTTTGGAGCTCAGAACAGAGGCAATGAGCTGGTCAGACATGCTGTGGGCCGTGCCAGCCACTCCCAAGGGACACTGAGGTGGCAGTGTCACTTGCCTCCGCATTTTGACGCTGCCCACATCTGTGTAGAGGTTCAGGAGGGGCCGGATGCAGATGGCCTGGGCCATGATCTCGTTCAGCTGGGGCCGCTTGGAAGGATCCAGGTTGAGCATGCTGAGGATGAGCTGGCGCAGATCGGAGCTGTATCGATCTGATATTGGGGCAAACGTCCCACTCATGATCTTCAGCACTAAGGCAGGAAGGTTCTGGAGAGAAAACAAGAAACAAACAGTGGCTGGGCAGTCAGGGGCGAGGCCAAGGAGGAAGGAGCTCTCAGCACTGCCCTCTGCCTTCACACTACCCAGCTCGATGAGAAGCGATCCCAGCATACATTTTCACCTCTGTGAGAGGCCACGGCTCCCTGTGATACGTGTAAACCACATCCCTCTTACCGCCGCTTCGAAAGCCCTCTTGAGGCTGGCGAGCTCGTAGAGCACGCAGCCCAGGGCCCAGATGTCACTCTTCTGGTTGTAAGGCTTCCCTTCACAGAGTTCCGGGGAGATGTAGCACGGAGTTCCCACCACCTACAAGAGATAAAAGTTTACCACAGTGCAGTGAAACTGGGGCAGAGAGGTGGAAAGAGGAAGGCTTGCTGCAGAGCCGGCTGCAACACCACCACCTAAAGCTCCACAGAGCTGGGCTTTTGTTCCCTTGACATCAACAGCTGCCTGACAATCTCAGTGAAAAACATGAGGATTTGCCTTTCCAGTGACACATACAGTGATTGCCTCTAATTTTGCTTCTATCCACTTGAGAGAATCAGAGCCCAGAGCATGACACAAACGTCTGGTCAGATTAGCCCAGGTGGGGAAAGACACTCAAATGTCAAGCAGAGAAAGGAGATTAAGGCAGGACAGGAGTACACAGGCAGGAATTTATTTGCTAAGGATGTGTCAGACGAGTCTGCAAACACCACCCCCAGCAGGAGCCACCCTGTCTGCCCTCACCAGTGGGCCCAGACATCCCATCCTCTCCCAGCTTTGGGCAGGTCTTTCTTACCTTTCTGCAGCCCACAGAGCCACAGCAAACTCAGGCATGAAGATATCAGCCAAAGAACAAAGCAGCATTGCCCAAAGCCACTTCCCAGAGACTACTGTGAGCCAAATCCAGAGTTTCCAGCCTGCTGCCATGGGGTAAGAAGCTCCCCTGCCACTCACCGTGTAGGCTTTGCTCTTGCTGCTCAAGATTTTGGAGATGCCAAAGTCTCCGATCTTGACGATCATGCGATGCTTGTCCAGGAGGATGTTCTGGGTCTTCAGGTCACGGTGCAGGATCTGCTTGGTGTGCACGTGGTGCAGGGCCAGGAGGATCTGCACAAAGAAGTGCAGGATGGTGTCCTCATCCAGCAAGGAATTGCAGCGCTTGTGGATGAACTCTGCCAGAGTGCCCCCTGCAAGGAACAACAAAGGGCTGTGGGCAAGGGGGGCTGTACAGGACAGCACAAACCTGGCCTTAAGCTGAGGGGATTTTGCCATTTTGGCATCTTAACAAGCCAAGCATGTGGGAAAAACACATCCTGGTGGGATATGCAGCACATCCTCCATTGCTCCTGAACAATGGTAGCACAGCTGGTGGGAGGAAGAAACAGTCAGAGAGAAGTTACTGTTGACATATTATCAAAAGCAACAGGAAGAGAAACACTAAAATTACAGCTCTTGGAAGAGGACATAAACCTCCACGGCAGAACAAGATCAGCCTGTTCTGCAGAGGAGAATTCTTGCAGTCCAAGAGGCCACGTGGCACAGAGAGGCCCCTGTCGGGAAGGGGAGGTCCAGACACAGGGCTCACACACAGCTTTTAGCAAACCCTCATGCAAATGTTGATTTCATATAAAACTCCACAGGAAATCTTGTTAGAAATGTGAGGCCAACGGAGTTGACACAGGGAAATGTGCCTGAAACCTGAGCCAAAGGCAGATGGTAACATGCTGATCAGGGACAGAGGGGTTTGAAATCTCCTTGTTCTGGATGTGGTCAGCACATGTAAGGCATATAATCATGAAAGGCTGAGGTTGGAAGGGACCTTGCGAGGTCACTCAAGCAGAGACACTGAGGTTGTCCAGTACCAGAATCTCTCTTTTGAGCATCTTCAAGGATGGTGACTCCACAAACTCTCTGGGCAACCTGCACCATCCTTGGTCACTTGGCTCATGGTCAATTTGGTGTCCATCAGGAGCCCCAGATACTTTTCTACAAAACTGTCTCCTCAAGAGAGACACACTTGGATTCCCTGGGGGTGCAAAGCACAGGATCTTTACAAGGAGCACAACGTGAGAGCACAGCAGCTTGACCCAAAGAGAGTGCTTGGCATGCCCTGGACCTGCCGAGGAAGCAGCTACAGGCACTGAGGGACAGCAGGGCCGACCTGGGGCATATTCCATGGCAATCATGAGCGCCTTGTCCTCCAGGAAGTTCTCGTAGTATTCGATGACGTTGGGGTGGCTGAGCAGCTTGAGGACCTGGCACTCGTTCTGCGCTGCCAGCCGCTCATCCTTGCTCATCTGCTCCACCGGGATCTGCTTCAGGATCACTAGCTTCTGGTCGGCCTTGCGCAGGCACAGGTGCACGATGCTGCGGGGACAGGGACAAGGCGGGGAGTGGGGACATAACACAGGGCCTGGCCACCACCCTCGAGTGCCACAAGTCGCCTGCAATCCCCGCGCCCCGGAGTGTCACACGCTCCGTGCCGTGTCCCCCCGGGTGCCACACCCTGGCCGACCCCGCATTGCCGTGACCACAAGCGCCTCGCTGCCAAGAGGACGCGGCTTAAAGGCCTCCCGCCCGGAGGGAGAAAGGCCGAAGACCTCCCCATCGCCCATGCCCGGCGCCCCCTCACCCGAAAGCCCCTCTCCCCACCACCCGGATCCGTTCGTATTTCTCCATCCCTGGGCCCGGCTCCTCCCGTCTCCATGGAGACACTTCCGCGCTGCTACGGCGGCCGCGGGTGGACAAACCGCGCCGTGTGTGTAAGGCCTGGGGGGCTCCGTGTTTCCGTCGGGGAGGCGGGGGCGTAACGCCGCCCCCCTCTTGGGTGGCACCCCAATGCCACCGGGAGCCAGACCCCCTTGGGCAGCACATGGGAAGGAAGGTTTGGAGTGCGCTGGACTGCTCGCCCCCACTGGGGGATGCCAGCAGGACCCCCAGCACCCCCAGAGAGCAGCGGTGTCCCCAGCAGCCTCCAGCCCCGAGCCTGGAGGGGCACCCATTGCGGGGGGCTGCGCTGCTGCAGGGCCGGGACAAGAGGCACGAGTCCCCTCCGTGGCACCCCTAGACCTCCTTTAGACCCCCCCAAGGACCACGAGAACCCCTGGGGCCGTCCGTGATGGAGGCTATAGCGTAGAAGGGGGTCCTGCCCTGCACCCAGGAGTGGCGGCCTCTGTCCTGGAGTGGGGACAGTGACAGCAGTGGCAGTGGTGGCACTGCCACGTGGCCCTGCTGCCATCTAGCGACAGCCAGCTCGGCTCACTGGGGAAGGGGGTCAACCCCCCTCGCGCCAGCCAGCAGCCTGCACCGGGGGGCAGCGATGGGACAGGACCCCCACGCAGGAACCAGCACCCCGTCGCGTTTCGGTGCCCACCGAGCCGCCCTCTACCCTACTGCCACGCTAGTATTAGGGAGAACATTTGCGTGCCCCAGCCCACCCCGCTTGGGTGCCCCCCATGTTTTGAGGTGAACGTTTGTGGCTTCTCGCACTACTTTTCCAAACACGACGATGTCTCCGGCATCCCCCTCGACACCATGCGCCGCAACCATCAGCGACAGCCACACCGCGCCGGGGACACACACACGGCGCAGAACAGATGTGCGGGGCCCACGCCAGCTGGGCATCACTGTGGCAGATGTGCAGGGCCCAGCACAGATGTGCAACGTCTGCCAGGCACACGCTGCACCCACCCTCCCGCGCTGCCCAGCACAGACGGACAGTGCCCTGCGCGTGGGCGATACCTGGCACCCACCCGTGCGGTGTGTCGCACACACGTGCGATAACACGCCGGTTCAGCAGCAACACGCCCAAGAGCCCGCACACCTGCACAGCCCGCACAGGTCCGGCAGCGCCACACTCCGCACACGTGCGCGCACCGCCCCGCGCGAACGCGCGTACACACACACACACACACTCACACACACACACACACACACACGCGCGCGGGGGCGTGGCCAGCGCCGCTAATCAATGAGAGGCGTGGCCAGCGCGGAAGGGAGTGCCCAATAGGAAGGCGTGGCCCCGCTGGTGCATGCGGAGGGCGTGGCCAGCGCTAGGGTGTGGTCAAGGAGGGGGCGTGGCCCCGCGGCCCCGCCCGCCGCGGCCGCGCGCCGCCGGACTGGGCGCGATGGGCCCGGGCTGGCGGGCGGCCTCGGCGGCGCTGGTGGGCGGCAGCGTGGCGATCTTCGGGGCACTGCGCCGGCTGGCTCTGGCCGTGCCCCAGCCCGCCGCCGTACGGAGCCGTCCCGGCCGCGTCTGGCGCTGGAGGAACCTCCTCGTCTCTTTCGCACACTCCGTGCTGGCCGGGCTATGGGCCCTATTCAGGTACCGGGCAGCGCCGGGGGCGGCGGGCACGGGGCACACGCTGAGAACTGGGCACTCCTGGTGTGGGGGCAGGGGGCGAGGGGGTCCCCGTGTTCCCTGTACCGGAGCATAGGCTGACCCCCTTCCTTTTCTCCTCACTCCCAGCCTCTGGCACTCTCCGGAGCTTCTCTCCGACATCCAGGACGGCTACAGCGTCTCAGGGCATCTGCTGGTCTGCTTTTCCTCAGGTAAGGAGCCAGGCAGGGCAATGGCCGCAGCCACCCCGCCGGGCTCTGCCCACTCCCTGCTCAGCCTCGCCCGGTATGCTGGCTCGGGGCGAGCCCCCGGCTCAAGGGCTGGGCAGCTCTGTGCCTCCTGCCTTAATCACAAGCGTGGAGCCCACAGGCTGCCAGCCCCCAGGGAATAGCCGTCTCTCCATACCCAGACAGGGTGGAGGTGTTTCTGACACCTGAAAAACAGTCACACCACCCTCCTCCTCGCTGCTTGTCCTTTCCACAGTGGGTCACAGTGCACAAGCCAGACCCTCTGAACACTCTCCTTCATTTCACAGGCTACTTCATCCATGACACCCTTGACATCGTCTTCAACCATCAGTCCCGCTCGTCTTGGGAGTACCTGGTGCACCATGCCATGGTGAGTATGGCTAGCACAGGGGGCTACCGCACACTCAGGGGCTCAGCCCACCCAGGTTTTCTGGGCTATGGTGGGGCAAGCTGGAGCCCTTCCCTCTGCCTCACCCTGGCTGCCAGGTAGGTTCTGCATCAACAAGGCAAGGGCGCCTGGCGGGGCAGGATGCCTGCCAGCATCGGCTCCGAGCGCCTGGAGCCAGACAGGCTGCCGAGCTGGGAGGGGAAAGAGCTGGAGGCTCATCCCAGCCTCCAGATGGGAGGTGTAACTGGTCCTGGGGGATCTGCCTTTCCAGACTGGTTGTCTCGAAGCTCAGGTGTCTGCTGGCATGTCTGGGTGGAGGGAACCACACTGTGCACTCTCACTGAGGGCGGGGAAGGACTTGCTTTCCCCAGGGCAAGGCGAGCTGACCCTGCTCTGTGTGTGTGTCCCAGGCCATCTCTGCCTTCGTCTCACTCATCGTCACAGGCCGCTTCCTGGTGGCAGCGGTGCTGCTGCTGCTGGTGGAGGTGAGCAACATCTTCCTCACGGTGCGCATGCTGCTGAAGATGAGCAACGTGCCTTCCCCGGCGCTCTACGAGGCCAACAAGTACATCAACCTGGTGATGTACTTCGCCTTCCGCCTGGCGCCCCAGGCTTACCTCACCTGGTACTTCCTCCACTACGTGGAGGTGCAGGGCCAGGGTGCCTTCCTCACCGCCAACCTCCTGCTGCTCGACGCCATGATCCTCATGTACTTCTCCCGCCTCCTCCGCTCCGATTTTTTCCCCTCCCTGCGCAAGGGCTCTGTGGGGAGAGATGTAGATGGTGAGAAGTTTCTGATAGACTGAGACGTATGCGCCGAGGAGGACCTGGGCTCCGGTTCCTGGAAGTTTTGGGCTCTCCAAAGCTGCTCTGATGTGCCTTAGGGCTCACTCCCTGGCCCCAGGCCCTGCCTTCACCTGCTCTGCTGCCTAAAAGTGCTTCCCTGCTGGACCAGCCCTACAGCTTCACCGAGCTGCAGGGATGCTGCCGAAGGCAGATGCACGGCTGATGGAGAAGCAGCCCAAGCCAGCTTCCCTGCAGGCAGCTGGAGGGCCAGGGGTGGCTGCACTTTGCAGCTGATGGCCTGGGAGGATTGCAAGGGAGGGGACGAGTCCCTCCCGCGGTGATGTCATTTGCATTAAAATCGGTCTGTTTACTGCTGCCGCAGCACACCTGGGCTGGCTCTTCTCTGGGGCTGAGCAGGTCAGGGCCTCCCCCTGGGCCAGGGCTGTGGGAAAGAATGTGTCCCATTCCCAGAGGGGGGCTGGCAGTTCTCAGGGAGGGAGAGGGCACATTCCTGCTGCCTGCTTTGTTCTAGGGACCCTCCAGCCTGCTGGGTCCTGCCAACCCAGCTGAGCCTTGAACAGCACTACTCCATCCCTCGCATGGATGAGTTCCCCTCCTCTTCCTCATTCCTTTGCTCTTCCAGAGACCCAGGGCTGTGCAGGGAACAGTTGAAGGGAACCAGGAGAGGTACCGAGCCTTGTGGCAGTGCCTGACCTGCCTGGAGGAGCCTGGCTGGGCTGCATGACTCACCCGGCAGCCACATGAAGTGGTGCTGGCATGGAAAAGCCGTGTGAGGCCATGGGCTCTTCCTGGAAGATTGCTGCATGCTTGCATCCCCCTGGAGTGATCTGCACTGGCACAGTGCAGCTGCAGCCCTGTGAGCATGCTGGGCCCTCTCCTGCAGCCACAGGACCAGGATGGTTCCAGCTGCCCCCCCAGAGCAGTGGGAGGAGGGGGTTCAGCTCCCTGGGGCAGTGGGGCCTGAACTGGCCCAGCCGGCCCTGTGGAGCACCAGGGAGGCAAATCCTGCTGACGTGACAGCTCTGGGATCGCATGGGATCGGCATTAGCAACAGGGCTTAGAGGGACTCCTGCCCAGCCCCTGCTCGGGGCAGGATCCACCGCACCTGCCCAGCTCAGGCAGAGACAGGCACTGCGGTTGAAATAAGCTGGTGACTGAGAGGAGGCAGTGGGGGATCACCTTTCCACCAGAAAGCTAGGAAACACCCCACAGGATCAGGATCCTGCTGGGACTCCCTGGTGGGCCTTGACACCAGTCCCAGGAACAGCCTGGCAGCTGGAACAGAGATGTGATACCTGGGACAGCGTGGGCAGGGATCGATGACAGCTCCAAACCTGCTCCCTCCTTTCTCAAAGCAGAGCTCAGCAGCCCTGGCAGGGCACAGCCTTGCTCTCAGCAGCACATCCCAACAGCTGTGTGTGGGTCTTCCAGCTGCAGCTTAAGCCCCGTGGCCTCTTTGCAACTTAGATGACTGCATCTGCAATCACCCCGCATGTTAATTTTCCCCTCACCCCTATTGCTGCACACATTTCCCCTTGTCTCTCCACATGAAGCAGACAGAGCTCTGCCCCAGCAGGTCACAGGCTCAGACCAGCCCACACTGTCCTTAAAGCAGCGTGGAAGGCCAGGCATACCAAAGCTCCCCAAAGGAGGGAGCACAGCTCCCTGTTCCCCTCCTGGCTTCCAGCAGGAGCATCCCTCAGCAGTGCAGCCGTAGATCAGGCAGGCTGCCAGCCAGGAGCAAGAGGCAAGTGAAGTGCCAGGGCAGCACCACTGGGCTGAGTTGAGGTAAGGCCAGGGCTGACTGCAAGTCATGCTGATGTGGAATCCCTCCCAGCCTCTGGCTGCAGCACATCCAGACTCTCCACACCCAATCCTTGCCCTGCTTTGCTACAACAGGGGCAACTTCCACATCTTTCTTGGGGTGACTACATGTAAAAAAGTGGCCTGGGGCTCAGGGGAGCACTTGGAGGGGTGCCAGGGAAGCAGCACTCCTCCCTCCAGGCAGCTTTTCATCCCTTACAGCAGGCAGGGAGCACCTCCTGCCACCCCTGAGCCCAAGCAAGGGGTGTCAAGCCAGGGCCACACAATCCAGCATAAATCTCCACCCAAGTCCAGAGAGCAGCTCCTGCTTTCCATGCACCACCGTCCAGGGAATCTGCCACCCTCCACAAGAGGCCTGAAGGAACCCGGTGTCCCACTGTTCAAGAGCTCAATTACCCCAATCAATATTTGGTCACAGCTTTCATCTTTCTCCGTCAAGTCTAAGTATGCACTTAAGCTCAAGTACCCCTGAAGACTTTTCCGTAATTCCTCCATTCCCTGCTCACCCAGTGCTCCATGTTCTTCTGACTCCAAACACTCTGAAAGTTGGTTTAATCTAAAGACTTAAAGCCAAACACTGCAGAGGCAGCAACAGCAGCATTTGGAAACAGCCCTGAGGACAATGAACCCTGTGAGGAACAGTAACAGGGAAACACACATGTACATGGAGCAGAGATTGTGCCAGAAAAACCCACAAAGCCTCTGCTGCTGGATTAGCAGGAGGGTTCCAAGTGAACCTGCAGCATAAGCAGAGCCGATACACTGGGGAAATGGTGTGACAGGTCACTCGTGTCACATCAGAGCCACTCACAGGTTTTTGTTGTGACCACCTGTGGTCTGCCCCACAAGGAAGCGACGCAGGACACCCAAAACACTGATCACAAACACATCCTGATTACACTGTGCAAGAAAATGCAGGACACCAGAGGTCTGGGGGTAAACGTAGAGAGATTGGAGATTTGGGTGTCACCTCATCCTCACAGGATCACAGACACCCTCTAAGTAGGGCAGCACTGCTCCTGCATCACCCTCTCACGGAGCAGTCAGCTCTGCCCGCCCACTGCCAGGAAGGGAAGGAGGAACCCCTTCCATGAAATGAAGGCCCAAAAGTTTGCTGGGCACTCTTTTTCAGGTGGGCTGTGCTGTCACAAAACACAAGAGCCCTCAGTGGTGTCACAATGTTTATTAGTCTGTACAGTCCTCGGCAGATGCAGTTTAGATGATTCCAATCTGGAAAGAAGCAAAGGATGTTAAAACAGATGTTATGGTGGCAGAAAGGCAGAGCCTCCACCACGCACATCACTGCCATGGCTGCATCTCCCCAGGATTCCTGTCCTCCAAGGATTGGCTTCTTCCTCCCAGACCTGCCCAAGAACCTTACACATCCACTTTGTACATTTATTCCAGAGTGATCCTTGTGCTGTACATTCCCCTACTCCACTCTGTACCACCTCTGCCTCCTGCCTACTTCAACCACTTTGAGCACTGAACTGACTGAGAATGTGGCTCCTCAGATCCTGTCTGGCTTTGAGGCCACGGCAGTGCCACCACACTTGAAGCACAAATACCTCATGAAGAAACTCAGGAAGAACAATCAGTGGAGGAGACATAAGGCAAGTTGCAAAAAAAGCTTCTAAGTTTCAAAGACATCTCACCTTGTTGGCCACATCCAGTGCATCATAATCTGGAGCCAGTCGGACATAAGCCTTCTTCTCTCCATCAGGCCTAGAGAGGAACAGGAGGCATCAGAACAGAGGCAATTCCTCCCCCCTGCTCCACATTCCTGCTACTCCCATGTGCATCAGTGGTTCCTTTGGAAACATCACATTACTCAGTGGAATCAAAGTTTACATCACTTGCACAGGACCTCCTGGGTGTCTCCTCAGGAAGCCAAGAGCATCCTGAGGAAATCGACCCTCTGGTCTGCCAATATTTCCCACTCCCACCAAGACGTGCTCGGTCAAAAGCTGCACTTAGCTATGGAGCTTTACCCTGTATCTGCTGAACCTCACACGTGTTCCCATTTTCTGCTAAAATGAAGCACCTCACACCCACCAGGGACCTGTTCTCCTCCCCGTTCTCACCTAATCAACGTGTTGACCTTGGCCACATCAATATCATACAGCTTCTTGACGGCCTGTTTGATCTGGTGTTTGTTTGCCTTGACATCCACAATGAACACCAGAGTGTTGTTATCCTCAATCTTCTTCATCGCTGATTCTGTGGTCAGAGGGAACTTGATAATGGCATAATGGTCCAGCCTGCAAGAGAAGAGAGGTCCTATGTTTAACAGAGGGCTGGCACGTGCTTCTCTGCATTTCAGGGGCTTTCTCTGGGATGCATCAGTCACCTAAGGTTATAATCACAAACGCTCAGGCTTTGGTCGCTTAAAATCATCACCTGCAACCCAAACTACCAGGTGCCCACACCAGCTCATTCATGGGGCTGCTCTCACCCCCCAAGCCCCCCAGAAGGGCAGAGCCCCACACCCCACACGCACTTGTTTCTCCGTGGGGCGCTCTTCCGGGGGTATTTGGGCTGCCTCCGCAGCCGCAGCGTCTTGGGCCTGCGGAAAGTGGGCGACGTACGGATCTTCTTCTTCTTGTGGCTGTGCACCCCCTTCAGGACGGCCTTCTTGGCCTTCAGCGCCTTTGCCTTCGCCTCTGTCTTCGGAGGCACAGCTGTGAGGAGAGCTCAGTCAGCACCGCCAGGATCTGCAGGGTCGAGATGAGCTCCCCAGCCGGGCATGGCTTCCCCTGGTCAATGAGCAGGAGCTCACCCAGCAGGCCTGTGCTCCCTCATCCAACCAAGATGAGCCCCAAAACACCCAACGCAGTTAAAGTCTCCCGTTTCCGTGTGGAAAAAGACACTCATTCCCTCCCCACGCACGCGTCCCAACATCGAGATGGGAACATCCCCCGCCTCCCGCACACAACCCGGCAGGCCTGTCCCGCCACCTCCACGTGCCCGCGTCCAGCACCGCGCTGGAACCCTGCTTCATTCCGCGCTTCGCTTAGCCCAGCCCCACCACATACATCAGCATCCCGTGGGGTCCCTCACACCGCCCCGCGCCCCCAACACGGACCCAGCGCCCCGCGCCCTCACCCTCCTTCTTCGCCTTAGGCGCCATCTTGGCCAGGCGGAAGCCGAAAGGGGTCTCCCAAGTCGCGCCGCACGGGCTTATACCCCCAAATCTCGCGGGAGCAAGGCGGAATGCCCATTACCCCTCCGCCCCAACTCTCGCGATATCTTCGAAGCATGCCGGTAGTAGTAGTACTCGTTAACGGACTCGTCCGCGCACGCGCAGTGGTGTCCCGTGCGCCGTGGGGCATCATGGGAGTTGTAGTGTGGCACGCTGCTGTCCCTCCCCGCTGTCGTGGCGGTGCGGGACCGGGATGAGCCCCGGGGTGGCAGGGGATTGCCGGCGTCCCGCCGCGGTGGTAGCAGCGTAATGGCCCCGTCCCGGAGTAACCGGCGTCCTGGCCCCTCCCACGCCCCCGAACGGGGGCGTGGGAGGGGCCAGGACGCCGGTTACTCCGGGACTGGGCGTGAAGCACCGAGCACCGCTACCGGCGCTGGGAGGTTCGTGGTAACGGGGACGCCCCGCTTCATTCCCTCGCCGTGGGGACAGGAACGAGGCGGGGAGAGCTTGATCTTGCACTGAGATGAGGCGTGGGGACGGCGGGGGCTGTGCACGGCGGACACGGGACGAGGGGCACACGCGGGGACCGGTGGGACACGGAGATGCGGATGGGTGGGACATTGGGACGGCCACATTGCGGGGCACGGGGACAGCGGTACCCTGGGATGGCCGTGGGGATGGCTGGGACACGGGGATAGATGGAACAGGGGGACAGTGGTACCCGGCTGTGTAGGAATGTGGGGGTGGTGGGACATGGGGACAGCTGTGTCCCGGGGTGTGGGACAGCCACACCTGAGGGCAGGGGGACAGTGATAGCCTGGGATGGCACACTCGGGATGTGGGGATGGTTGGGACTCGGGGACAGCTGAGACATGGGGACAGCTGTGCCCCAGGGTGTGAGGAGAGCCACAGACAGGGCGCTCGTGGTGGCAGGGATGTGGGGACAGCCATCCTTGGTGACGTGGGGAGAGCCAGGACACAGGGACACATGTCCTGGGAAAGTGGAGACTGTCGGGATAAAGGGACAGCCCCACCTCGGGACACGGGGACAACCACGTTCCAGAATGCTGTTCATGGGGACAACTGTGACACGGGGACACCGCCACTCCTTGCTCTCTCTGTCCCCAGACCTCGCGGTGACTCTCATCCCACCCCTGCTCCCCACGGCCACCCACGGACCATGAACGTGCTGGCTCCGGTCCGCAGGGACAGGGTCATCGCCGACCTGCCCCCGGTGAGCAGGGGGACACAACAGCCCGGGGGTGACCTCGCCGAGCCCCGCGGTCACCCCGGTGTCCCTCTTTGTTCCCCTCACAGTATCTTCGGAAGGAGGCCGCCCTGCACACCCGCCCCGCCTTCCACCCCACAGTGGCCAGCGCCTGCCAGGAGCAGCGGACGGGCACCGTGGGGTCAGTCCGGGCTGCTTTGGGGTCCGCACTGTTGGGACAGGGGGTGACAAGGTCCCGCCAGCCGCGGGTGGGGGTCCCCAGCGTGGGCGCCGCGTGGCTGCCGGCGCTGCCGACGCCGAGCCCTGCGTCACGACACTGGAATGCGGCGCGGGGGGGACACGGGGGGGACACGGCGCGGGGGCGGACACGGGGGTCCGGGATGAGCTGCGGAGAGCCGGGATGCGGAGCGCTGCGGACACGAGGGGTCGTGGGGTGATGCCCGCCCACCCCACGAGCCCCTCTGCCCCCGGGGGCAGCCGGGGGAGTGTCCCCCACCCTGCTGAGCCACGCGTCCCCCTGGCTGCAGGTTCAAGATCTCCAAGATCATCGTGGTGGGCGACCTCTCGGTGGGGAAGACCTGCCTGATCAACCGGTAACGGGGCCCCCGGAGAGGCTTGGAGGGGGATGGGGAGCGGGGGAAGTGACCCCTCTCCCCCAAAGGGCAGCAGCGCCTTGGGCTGAGCCTGGCTCCAGCCAGACTCCGGTGCTGGGCACTCCCGGGGTGGGGGGCGCTGGGCACTCCCGGGGTGGGGGGCACTGAGCCCCCAGGGGTTGGGATGAGGGGCTCAGGGGATGTCGATACCCCCTCACCCCCCCACAGGTTTTGCAAGGACACTTTTGACAAGAACTACAAGGCGACCATCGGGGTGGATTTCGAGATGGAGCGGTTTGAGGTGCTGGGGGTGCCCTTCAGCCTGCAGCTGTGAGTAGGTGCCAGCCCCCTCCCCACGCTCCCCTGCGACCCCGCCGCTCACCTTCCGCACCCCCCGCAGGTGGGACACGGCCGGCCAGGAGCGTTTCAAGTGCATCGCCTCCACCTACTACCGGGGAGCACAGGGTGAGCTCCCCGCCGCATCCCAGCTGCCCCTCCCACTGTCCCTGTGCCCGTCTCACCCCTCCTTCCTCCCCCAGCCATCGTGATTGTCTTCGATGTCAACGATGTGGCGTCCCTGGAGCACACACGGTAGGTGACACATGGCCCAGGGCTGGGACCAGGGACAAGAGAGGTCGTGGGGCTGCTGTGCTGCGCGAGCACGAGGGCAGCGCTCGGCCAGCCCCCGGTGACAGTGGCTCCCGCAGGCAGTGGCTGGCCGACGCCCTGAAGGAAAACGACCCATCCAACGTGATCCTCTTCTTGGTGGGCTCCAAGAAGGATCTGAGCGTGAGTGTGTCCCCCTCCCCGTGGGCAAACTGTGCCCTGGCTGTCCCTGCCATCCTCCCACGCCCGGCTCGGTTCGCAGACACCAGCACAGTACAGCCTGATGGAGAAGGACGCTCTCAAGGTGGCCCAGGAGATGCAGGCAGAGTACTGGGCTGTCTCCTCACTCACTGGTGAGTCCCAGCTGGGTGGGGGGGATGCAGATCCCAGCGTTAGCCAGGTGAGGGGACACTCAGGGGGGTCTCTTCCCATGGGGCAGGGGAGAACGTGCGGGATTTCTTCTTCCGAGTGGCGGCGCTGACGTTTGAGAACAGCGTCCTGGCCGAGCTGGAGCGCGGCAACAACACCCGCAGGATCGGCGACACCGTGCGTGAGTAGCCCTGGCCAGCCCCGCGTGGGTGTCCCCCTTGTCCCCCCACCCACCCACCGACCCTCCTTCCTCTGTGCCTCAGGGATCAGCAGCAAGGAGAGCGACCTGTACCTGTCAACGCCTCGCAAGAAACCCAAGTGCTGCCAGTGAGGGGCAGCCCCCAGCCCCCTCCAAGCTCACATCTCTGGACCAAAGAGGGGCGACCCCGGCCGGCCCCGAGGAGCCGTCCCTGCCACCCCCAGGGGCCCCTGCCCCCTCGCCTGCCTGGGCACCCCTGGCTGGGGCGGGCAGGAGCAGCCGTGTGGCTCCTGTAGCTATGCAAACCCACGTACTGCTCGCAGGGGGAGATGCCCTCAGGCTCCCTTTTGTCTTAATAAAACCTTTTTTATGCTTTGTAAGAAAGGTGTGGGGTTGGGGGCTGGGGCTGTCTCCCTGTCCCTGCGTGCAGCCCCCAGGCTCATGGGCAAGCAGGAAGGTGGATGGCTGCCGCTGAGGACGAGTTCCTTCTGCCACCGAGGAGCATCCCTGTCCTGCAGAGCCAGCAGCCCTGTGTCCCTCGGGGGGCTGCAGGGGGACGCACGAGGTGCCAGTCCCACGTCAGTCCCAGCCACACTGGTGCTGGTCGAAGCGGGGCTGCAGGCGGGGGGGGACACAGTGGGAGCACTTGTAACGCTCCTGGATCCACTTCCCTCCCTCGCTGCTCTCCATGCAGATGGCAGCCACACCTGTGGGGACACGCAGGGGGGCTCGGCACCGGCCAGCCCAGGCTGTGGGCACGGTGGTCCCACGGGTGCACCCTGGGGTGCCCTCTCCTACCTGCCACGACCCCCCCCAGCCGCTCCACCAGCTCGATGGCCGCTCTCATGGTGCCCCCAGTTTCAACCCACTGGTCCACGAGAAGGATGTGCAGACCTGGAGGGGGCAGAGGCTGCGGATGAGTGCCCCGTGCCCCCGCTGGCAGCCCCCCAGAAAGGGGAGCACCCCACTGGCTCACCCGGCGAGATGGCATCGCTGCGGACCTCCATCACCTTCTCCCGGCCCGAGTAGTCGGTGTAGGGCTGTGCCACCGTCTGCACGCAGAGGTGCCCGGCTTTGCGGATGGCCAGGAAGCCTTTCCGCAGTGTGGCCGCGGCTGCAGCACCTGGGGGTGGGGACAGCACCGTCAGGACCCCCCGGGACAAGGGACAGCGACCCTGCCCTCACCCGTGTCCCCGCTCACCCAGGATGAAGCCCATGGCGTCGATGCCGGCCACCATGTCGATGGCATCGCCCTGGAAGGGCTGCAGCAGGTCGGCCACGCAGTCCTGCAAGCCCTGGGGGGAGAGCGGAGGAGCTGGGTGCCCGCAGCCCACCATGGGCACCCACAGCTGGGTGCCCCAGCAGCCCTGTGGAGATGCAGCCCACCCTGGCATCCCCACGGTGCCCTCCACCCCGGGCACTGGGTACTTGCGGGTGGCAGTAGAGCCGGGAGGGGTCCAGCCAGGCATAGTTGGGACCCTTGACGTTGGGGGCCATCAGTGCCAGGTACCAGCCCTTCTCGCGGGTGGCAGGGACGTGGCACAGGTCCATGCGTGGCGACTGCAGGCGCTGCGAGCACTGAGCATGGAAGGGCGGGGGGTGAGACTTCCCCACCTCCAGCCTCCACAGGGCTCCCCCGTGGCCCGGTGCCGCCCACCCACACCCACACGTGGCACCCCAGGGCCCAGAGCGCCCGTCCCGGCTCCGTACCTGGGTGCTGGTGGCAGGGCTGAGCCGAGCGGGGCCGTCACGGGAGCGACACAGACAGCGACAGCTGAGCGGGGGCAGCCCCTGTGGCACCGGGCCAGCGCCCTCGGCCAGCTGGACACGGGGACAGCGCCGGGCAGGAACCCTTCCCATGGGCCAGGGATGGCCCCCAGCGGCTCTGCTGTCCCAGCCAGGCAGTGCTGTGGTGGGGAGCAGGGGGGCTGTGGTGTTTGCACCTCTCCTGGGTGTCCCCAGCACCAGTGTGGGTGGCACAGTGGGGTGGCACCCCGTGGGGCAGGGGTCAGCGAGCTAGGGTGATGCCTAGGGTGATGTCTTGCAGCTCTGGGTGGTCTTGGGCAGCTCAGGGATTTTTTTGAGGCCACGCACGTCCCCGTTGGGGTGTCCAGGCACTGTCCTGCCCTGCTGAGCGCTGGCTCCCACAGCATCCCAGTGAGCCGGGGCTGTGTCCTGACTGTCAATGGGCTGCGAGGGCAGGAGCTGGCCGAGAGGGACAGCCCTGGCAGAGCTCTAGGAATGCCGGTGTGGGCTGCCAGCCCGGCTGGGCAGCGGGCTCTGGGCTGTCCCGTAAAAGGCACATGTGTGGGCTGGGATGCAGGGCCACAGGGAATGTCCATGGGATGGGACACGGGGATGCAGCAGCCATTCGTGGGCTGGGATGTGGGGAGCACGCACGGGAAGGGACACGGGGATGCAGGGAGCATCTGTGGGCTGGGACACGGCGCTGCACAGAGCATCCCTAGGACGGGACGCAGGGATGCAGGGAGCATCGTTCTCCCGTCGGGGGCCGCTCCGGGCCCGGGGGCTGTGCGGGGGCCGGTGCGTCACGGGGCGGGGGTTTGGGGCCGGCTCGTTACCGGCCCCGGCACATCACCCCACCGGCTGCCACAGCAACGGGGCCGGTCCCACCGGGAGGGGTGACTCCTTCCCCGGGGGCTGCCGGCGCGGGACGTGCCGCGGTTGCGGGAGCGGCTGCAGCACCCCGGCTCCGCGGGAGCCTCCGCTCGGTGCCGGGCCGTGCCAAGTCGTGCCGGGCCGCCCCGCGTGGGCGGGCTGCGCCACTCTATAAGGCGGCCCCACGGCTGCGAGCGGCGCGGTGCCATGTGCGCCCCGGGGCTGCTCTGCCGCCTCCTCCTCCTCCTCTTCTTCCTCGTCCTGCTCCTGCTGCCACCTGTCCCCGGAGCGGCC
>WEKY01034336.1:1094314-1123121 GCA_013390045.1 Picathartes gymnocephalus
TGTGGTGCGGGCAGCAACGCGGACAGCTACGAGCAGCTGGGTAAGGGCGGCAGGGATGCTGCTACCTGTATCTTATCTTATCTTATCTTATCTTATCTTCCCATCCCATCCCATCCCATCCCATCCCATCCCATCCCATCCCATCATCATCCCATCATCATCCCATCCCCAACCCAGTGCTGCATCAGTCCCCATCAATCCCAATCCAGTCCCATCCCAGTACTGCTCTACTCCAGTTCTTGTTCCCATGCTAGTTCAATCCCTGTCTGTCCCAGTTCCATCCCCACCCAAGCACCAGTCCAATCCCAGTTCATCTCTGCCTAGTCCCTATCACAATCCTTCCTGGTGCTGGTCCACTCTTGATCCACTCTCTGTCCCCATCCTGCTCTGTGGTCTGCCCTGTTGCCATTCCAGTCCCCATCCCAGTACTGGTCCACTCCCAGTTGCCATCCTGATCCCAGCCTAAACCCTTTTGTGGTCCTGCTCTAGACCTGGTCCCCATCCTGACCCCACCCTAGTCCCAGTCTCATCCCCAGTGTGGTATTGGTGCAGCCCAGTCCCCATCCCAGTGCCAGCCTTGTCCCCACCCAAGTTCTGATCCAGCTGAGCCCTTACCCATCCATCCCTACCTATCCCAGTATGATTCAAGGCAAGTGTCAGTCCCATCGAATCCTGATCCTAGTCCTAGCCTAGCCCAACCCTAGCCCTGCACGTGCCCCCTCCAGCCCTGCGTGTACCCCACGTTTTCCCTGCAGGGGAGCACCGGGACACGGACCGGTGCTGCCGGGACCACGACCACTGCCAGCACGTCATCCACCCCTTCACCGCCCGCTACGGCTACCGCAACCTGCGCTGGCACACCATCAGCCACTGCGACTGTGACCACAGGTGAGCGTCCCCAAACCTGCCCCAGGGGTACCCCGGCGTGGCCCCAGGGGGTGCCAGCCCCCCTGAACCCGGCTGTGCCCCGGGGCAGGTTGAAGGAGTGCCTGCGGAGGGTGAACGACACGGCCTCGCGCGTGGTGGGCCAGGCCTTCTTCAACGTCATCCAGGTGCCTTGCTTCGAGTTCACCTACAGGGAGGAGTGTGTGGAGCCCTATCTCTATGTCTGGTGAGTGCCCCCCACCGTGGGGACTGTGCCCCTGCTTGGGCTTGTCCCACCCCGCGGTGCCTCCTCAATTTTGGCAGGTGCAAGACGTACAACACGGTGGCGGTGGCGGTGCCCCGAGAGCCGGTGCTGTATGAATTTGGGGGGGAGCTCATCGACCGGGCAGCGAGGCCCAGGGGAGTCCCCCTGAGCCCCCCGTGGGAAGGAGCCCTCTCAGTGGATCATCACACCAGGACAGTCCCCAAGGCAGGCAAGAAGGAGAGGAAGAGAAAGAAAGATAAGAAAAATAAGGGGAAAGGTCTGAAAAAGAAAGGCTCTTCCGAAAAGGGGGCACAGAGCCATCCGGCAGGTGCTGCCCCCGCTGATCCCTGGGCTCTGCTGCCATCCTTGGGGGAAGCATCCAACACCATCCTGAGCGATGCCCCGGCACGGGAGGGATTGGGCAGGGAGCCAGTGCCAGCCCCTCCCTCCCCGGTCCCCACCTCCAGCGGCAAGAGGAGGAGGAAGGAGAGGAACAGAAAGAAGAGGCTGAAAAGTAAAACTGAGGCGGAGCCTGCACAAGATCTGCAGCAGCTCTGAGTCCCCCCCGAGCCCTGCGTGGGTCTCGGCTGTGAAATAAATTTACATCTTGCTCGAGCAGCCTTGGCTTTGTCTCTGTAGGGGAAAGGATGGCACCGGGATGGCATCCAGGGGGAAATCCCGAGGCTGATCCCGCGGGAGGGGAACACCCAGAGCTGGGTGGGTATCCAGGGGTTTGAGCTGTTCCTCACTGCTCCTGTCAGTTCACGTCATTGTCCTGGCAGTGGGGACACAGCTCTTGGCCACACACACTGGCACCAGGGCTGAGACCCAATTTCAGTTCCCCTGCCAGAGGATTAAATTCCAGCTCTCCAGGCATGTAATTTTCTCTGGAAGTTCTCTGAATTGCACCACCCAAGCTCTCTCATCCTCTTAACCCCTCGCATCTCCCGTGCCCAGCAGCAACTCCTTCTCCTTTCCTTTGGGAGGAACAGGGTCTTGGCCCTCCCTGAAGGCTCCTCAAATGCCTGCAAAGCTCCTTAGAGTGGGACAATAGATGCTTTTCCAGCCCTGGGACAAAGGCAGATGCTGCCTGGGAAGGGCTGCGGCTGGGAATGCCGTCCCTGCCTGGTGGGTGGGGATCGTATCTGGGCTCCTGTAGCGAGGAGCAGGGAGCAGGGCATTGCCACCGGCTCCTCCAAAGTGCTTCCCCCAGGGTGGAGCACGGCTCAGCCCGGTATCCTGCTGATGTGGTGGAAAGATCTTCCTGCACAAGCACCAAATTCCAGATTGGGAAAACAGGAGCCAAGCAGGCAGCAAAGCCCACACTGAGGAGCGTGCAGTGCAATCCCAAATCCCTGAAATAAGCGGATCACACGAGTCCAGGGGGGAATACCAAGGGTGGAGCAAGGCACTGCTTCCTCTCTGGGTGCAAAGCCCCTGTGGCAGCCATAGAATCCCGGCAGGAAGCAGGGACGTGGGGCACGCGGACGAGCTTCCCAAAAGTAGAACTTTTATTGACAGCCAGGGAAAACTGAAAACAAAGACAGCCAGAAAGGAGGCAACAACATACAACTAGCCCCCCTGCTTCCAGGTCCAACCAGTAAGGACCTGCTCCCAGTCAAATTCCTATCGTACAGTCTCGTGAAATAAGAAAATAGCGCCAGGTTCATCCACCTGCAGCCTCGGAGCTGTGGGCCCCAGCCCATGGGTCTCCCCACTGGCCTGGGTGGCTCTGGGAGAAACAGGACCCTGTCAGCCCCTCAGCACTGCAGAGGGGATAGCATTGAAGCCAGGACCTGCATTTCTCTGTGCAAAGAGCTTTGCTTTGTCTCCCGGGTCGTTGCCATTCTTCAGGAGCATTTACATGCAAAAAAGACCTTTGTTTCCTAAGATCTGCTGTTCCTGCTCATTTCCTAGCAAAGGAGGCTGACCGGGAGCACTGGGAAAGGAACAAAGACTCTGCTTCCATAGAAAATCCCTACTAACAAAGCAGGAGAGGGGTGAGTGTGTGCAGCAGGAACTTTCCCTCTCAGAAATGTCTCTCCCGTGGCCGGCAATGCCTCAGGGACAGCACACGGGGCTGTTCCTGACACAAGTTATCCACTTTATCGGACCCCTCCCCGTGCCTCTCCCTATCCAACAGCCACAGGATGTCGGTGTGGTGTCTCCACGTGGTGCATCCATAACAAAACATCATTCTTCAACAACAGCAATCGGCTTCTCTGTGAAACTTCCAGCACACAGAGGGCAACACCAAGCAACAAAGGAAGAAGGAGCATCGACTTCCACCACGCAACTCTGCTCTGAGCAAATCCTAAGGGAAGGGCAGGGTGCAGGCAGAAAACCTCTGAGCTAGCATTCAGTAAAAACACTATTTATTCACCCCTCTTGGTTACAGCTGGGCAGGGGAAGCAGATACAGAGGAGGAGGCCATGCACTCCGGGCTGCTCCGTGGTGCTTTTTCCCACGTGTCTGTCTAGGGGAAGCTGCCCTAGGCTGGCGCTTTATTTCGCAGTCTGATTAAAAAAAAAAAAAAAAAAAAAAAAATTAAAACTAAATAAATATTGTTCCAAAAGAAGCCAGAGGAGAGAGCAAGCCTTTGGTACAACAGCTGCATCTCCAGCAAGACCCCGAGCTGTTGTGCTGGACCCCTCCAGACACAGCTGGGGTTGGCACAGGCTCTGCTGAGCCTGTCACACATGAAAACATGGAGCAAACAACAACAGGAACTTTGTGAGAACTCTGGTTCGTTTGTCACAACCCCGACGACTTTGCTTTGTGGTCTCGGGACGAGGGGAGGTGACAGTCAGGGTTTGGGAGAATCCAAGGGAAACAGGCTCACTCCAGGGCGATGCACTGTCAGCTCCGTTTGCTTCCCAGTCTTTGGGGTGAAAGCACAGTGCTGTGCATGTACCAGGACAGACTCCTGTGACCTCACGTTTGCTTTGCTAAGTTCCCAAGGTGCCTCAAAACCGGGGCCTGGAACGCAGAGGCCGATGCAGTGTTCCTTTCTATGATATATTTTTCTTATATATAGGATATAATTTTAAACCAGCCCTGCCAAGTCCATTCTCTCGCTCAGGTGCACATCACCAAGAGTCATTTCCCACCATCCCTCGACGTATAAAACAGGAGTTATGTGTCTAAACGAAGGGAAGTCGCTTCCTATTGTTCCCTCTCCTTCCCCCTTCCTTGGAGAAGAGAGCGGAGGTGTCGGGTGTCAGGTCCTATCGATCCATCTCATCCAGGAGAGGCGTGGCATCCCCGGCGATGGACATGGGCGTGCTCTCGATCATGGGGCTGGGAGAGGGGCGAGGTGTCAACCTCTGCTTCTGTTTCCTCCGCTCAGCCTCCTTCTCCTGCAGCCACTGCTCGGCCATCTTGCCCCAATCGATGGCAGCGTGGCTGTTGGTCCTGCAAGGACACAGGGACAACGTGAGATGTGACAGGAGAACATCCCTGCCTGCCCTCCCTCCCTCCCCGTGGGGGAAGCAACCCACGGTGCGGCTTCCACAAAAATCAAGAGAAGCAGTGGAGGCAGGACATGGTTACAAACACCCGGAGCTACTCACTTTGGCTGCTGCCTCTGCCTGGAGCTGGATGGCTGTGCCTGGGACTGGGTGGACTGGGGTGTGGTGTTGGCCTGGAGCTGGTACTGGGGCGTGGTGATGGGCTGGCTGGGAGTAGTGTAGGAGTAGCTGGGGGTCATCAGAGGGGTGGCCACCGGCTGCTGTGCTGGAGTTGTGAAGACCTGCAGAGAGCAGAGGCTGTCAGGGGACCGAGGGAGGATCCTGCTAGGCTGGGAGGGGTCCTGCACTGCCCTGCTCGCCCAGGAAGGTGCCCACAACCCTCACTGCATGCCTACAGCACAGCCTGCCCTCCTTGGTCAGCCCAAGGAGAGATGCTCAAGCCAAGTAAAGGCAAGGGGCACAAGGGACACTTGGGGCAAGCCAGCAGCAATGACATCCTGCAGTGGGCACGAAGAACAGATAAATTCTTCCCCTGCAGGCTGCAGCGAAGGTGCAGCAGCTCCCAAGATGGCTCCCTCCCACATCCCAAGCCAGCTGGAGCACCCAGGGAGAGCTTAGCGTCTTTGCCTCCCGGTGTTCACCTCCCTTTCTCTTCAGATGTCTTGATGATTAATACGTCGGGTTATCCACAGTCCCTGCCTATCCCCAGCTCAGCATTTACTGTGCCAAACTTCCTGAAAGCCTCCCAAGGTGCTCTAAAGGAAGATCACTCCTCCCAGCAAGCCTTGTCTTGCAGCATCTCCTCTTTGGGTGCAACAGCTGGGTGTGTTTTTTGTACCCAGGCTCCTCAGTGCTTCCACAGCTGGAATTTGCTTCAGCGTCAGCTGGGAGCTTGCAGAGGGTAGCTCTGGGAGCAGGCACACATGAAGAAAGGCTACAGCATGAGCCCAAGCTGTCCAATTCCATCTTACTCCCTGCAAAGCCCCTGGGTGTTGGGTCAGGCTGAGGTGTTCCCCGCCAGTGCAGCTCGGAGATTAGCGCTGAGCCGAAAAGCCCTGCAAACTCAGCGCATACCTTCCCAGCTAATCTCCTCCACTGGCAGCTCACGTTGCCAGTTCAGGGGCACAATCAGAAGGTTGTGTGCCCTCACCGCTGGATCCCTCCTCTCCACCCTGCCACATTCCTTGGGAGCCAGACCAGTTTGCTCCTTGCTCCAACTCCCCCCCCCCCAGAGCAGGGCTGTGCTACGCGCCTCGTTTCTCCAGTCACGAGAGGCAAGAGGAAAACTGCTTCAAGAATCCAGCCCGTGCAGCACCAGGGGTACAAAACTAGGACTTGGGGAGCCCAGGCAATGAGGGATTCCTTAGGCTCCCAGTGGTTTCTAGGAGCAAGGAGAAGCCAGCAGGAGTTTAAGAGACGCCTACGTGGTACGCGCTGCTGCCGCCTCCGCTGCCTCCGTAGCCGTACTGGCTGGAGCCCCACTGTGCTGGGGTGGCATTTGGGTTCTGCCCCTGGCCTGTCACAGCAGCGATGGCACTGAACATCTGGGAGGTCATGTTCTGTGGTAGAGCGTTCACTGCACGTGTCAGGTCTGCAAGGGAGACACACTGCATGAGGAAAAGTGGAGCCTGGAGGAGCAGATCACATCCCAGTTCCAGCCAGGCATGGGTTGCACTGACCTGCCAGGTTGATGTTAGCTGGAGTTGCATTAATGGAGGCTGGAGTCCTGGTCCGACTGCTACTGCTGGGGGTAATACCTGTGTAAAATACAGACCAAGAGGCAGATTAGTTCTCCTGGAAGAGAAAAACCTGGAGCTCAGGATTTGGAAAAATGTAGGCAACACTTTTTCCAGCATGATGGTTTGCCACCAGGGAATGGTGTGTGCTGGATTGTGTGGTGGGGGAGACAAGGGAGGGGAAACGGACTGGTCCAGACTTTGCTGCACAGCCCACTTGGATGAAAGATTAACTCTCAGGAAAGTTGTCAGTGGGTCCATGGAGTCAAACACTTTCAGTATTGCTTAGAAACTTTCCACATACAGAAACATCCTAGGACACATTGTAGGGACAAAGAAGGTGTAACTGTCCTTTAATAACTGTCCCTGATACTGTGTGATAAACAAACAACTGAGGCACTGAAGTTTTAGGCTGCTTACCTGGAACAGGGTCCTGGTAATGATCCTTAAACCATCGGAAAAGTCCATTCACAGTAGGGAAGACTTGGCCCCGGTAGCGGAATCCCTCTGGTGTCACTGTCACATACTCTATCCTGGGAGGAGCAGGGAGAGCACAAGGCATAACAGGCTGCTTCAGTCACTCACTGACAGCTCAGAGTCAGAACAGGCATGGACTAAAACCACAGGCAACAGTTGTACTGATAACGAACAGATAGATCTACCCAAGACACTTTATCTTTAAACAATTGTTTCAAAATGCCCTGCCTTTCCATGAAAAATCCATCATTCCCTGCCTACACTCCCGTGACACCCACAGCACAGGGCAGGGCTGCTCGTGGCAGACAGATGGTTAAGAAACATGGGAGTCTCCTGGGTGAGATTTACTGCTAGAATTGGGTCCTCCACTGTCAGGAGGCCAAATCCTGGGAGGGAAGGGGTGTGATTTACAGGGGTTCTGACAGAGCTGGAGGAAAAACTGGCAGCAGTCAGCTGAGATTTGGTACTGGCAATATTCTGTGCAGGTGCTGGGCTTGCCTCTCACTTACCTTGGTTTGCCTCGAGGCTGATATCCCAAGAGGAATTTACCAGGTAGATCTTTACAGGCACTAATAAAGTATGGAATAAATGTTGGCTTCTCTTTCTTGGTCTTTATCAGCAGCTCTTCCAGCTTCTAATTAGAGAGAGAAAGAAGATAAATGCTCCAGTGGAGCCCACATTTCCAGCAACACACAGAGCCTATGGATATCCTCTGAAGAAGCTACCACATCCTGGGATTGTCTCACCTTCTTGTCTCCACCATTGCAGTCCTGGTAGTATTTGTGATTCAACAGGTCTCTGGCAAAAGAAGCCATTGGCTGGACATAACGAGCAACAATTTCATCCAGGTCTTCAAACTCCTTTGAACAAACACATTTAAAGAGGTATTTAGGGTGTATTTGGTGATACACTCTGCACAGCAAGGTTTGAAGCAAAAAAAGAGACAGCGATTGTCTAAGGATCCGGACAATGTGTTGGAAGTTACTCTCCAAGAGTGTGAAAGCAGCTGCAAGGACAGAAGGGCTGTGTCAACCTGTAAAATAGGTCCTTCCCCTTCCCAGGCATGCTCTGCAGGGCTTTACCTCTGTGTTAATCCAGAGCATGGAGCCCAGGCTGAAGGCATTCTCCTTGCCCTCTTCCCGGACATCCACGTGCTGGTAAATGCCATCGTTGACCTTCCAGGTGACAGTCAGATGGTTCTCCCCTTTGCTGCTTGGCCGAATAATCACATCCCCTTGGTCCATGGTCTCCATCATCTTCTCTGCTTGCTTGAAGCTGATGTTGTGGAATGATGGGTGAGCAATTACCCTCTTGATGTACGCTGGGGAACAAAGCGAACGTTCAGCCTTCCAAGAGGAACTGCTTTAATGCAAGTATAACTGTGCTGGTTGTCCTGAAGCAGCCTGGGAAAGCTGGAATTACAAGGGAGAGAGAAATTAAGAGACTCACTTGTCCTCTGCTGCTTTCTTTTCATGTCTTCTTCCTGTTTGTGATCTGCTGCCTCAGAGTCGAAGTCGTAGTAGGTGTCTTTGGGCAGTTTCCACTCATTGTTCTTGTCCATCAGGTCTGAGGTCCTGCAGGTCAGGTCTGCACTGAACTTCTCAATGTCAATCTTCATGATCCGGCAGTGGACGGTCATTCCCACCTGCAGAGGAGGTGCAGGTCCAGGTGAGCAGCAGCTCTGGCAAACACACCAGAATCCCTGTGCTACGGAGGGATCCACGTGGGATCCTGCTGACAATGAGGAGGTACAAACCACCTCACCTACTTAGGACTGATACAACCTTTTGAAGTGATCTTTCTACAGGAACTGAAAGTCAACTGATCCCAAAAATGATCAGAATCAAAAGAGTTTAAAGGAAAAATACGGAGTTCTCCAGCACATCTACTACCCCATGATCCACACCACATGGAAAACTGCATGTCTGGAGGGTGAGGGGAATCACCTTTTCTATTTCAAATATCTTTCACAATGGGAGCAGCAAAATTGGACTTGAAGATGTGCAAGAAAGCAGTTAAGTCTGTTCAGAAGCAGACACCCAAAGGACTGCTCTATTAAAATGTGAGGCAGAAAATCCCCCCACAAAAATTGCAGTGTCTTAGTTCAGTTAACCACAATGAAGTTAATTAATAACTCTTTAAAGAAATGCTGGGACCTCTGAGTTTACAGGATTATCCATCAGCTGCATGGACTGTTGGGGACCCCAAAAGACAGCAAAGATGTTAAACCACTATTTTATTATGTGATAAAAAGGTGTTATTCCATTTCTTTCAGAACCCCAATCCCGGTCGTGAGCAGGACCAGTAACTCCCATGACTTCCACAAATTAATGGAGAGGGAAGAAAAAGCTCTAAGAGGAAAAATGACCCTTGCCTGTCCAAAAGCAGTTCTGTGAACTCTTTGGAAAGTCAGAAACAAAGGGCAGCTCTGCATTAGAATGCCTTCTGGTCTCCTAAACCCAGACTCCAGCCAGACGACAATAAATCCTCCTGCAGCACAATGTGTTAACTGATTAACAGGGTCGCACCAGCTGCCAGGGGAGATTTGCACTGTGGGACAAGGACACTAACCAGAACCTGAACTTCCTGCTGATTTAAAGTCCTTACATGAAAGTAAGGTCAGAAAAGTCATTTAAGAACAGCGTTATTAACCAAACTCTGCGTCTTTGGTATTGGCCCCAGGTTCTTCCAGCTCACGCTGGGGAGGTGAAAATCCACTGCTTTCATACCTTCACCCTTTCTTCTGGCCTCTTGACCACCTTGTCACTAAGAAATTTTGTTGGGATGAAGCCAGCAACACCATTATCCAGACGTGTCTTCACTCCAATGGCCTGACCCGGGCAGGAACCACTGTCAAAATGGTTCCAAACCTTGAGCAAGGCAAAAGTAAATCAATCATTCAGCATGGAAACAAAATAGCCCCAGCAGTTCCTACTCAAAACAAGTCCAAAAGCTGTGTCAGCAATGTGGCGCAGCCAGCAGAGACTTGTGGAAGGGCAGGGGACAGAAGACTTCAACAAATGCTACCCAGTAATGCAATCTTCCTCCTCCAGTTCTGCTCAGCTTATGGGACATTGCAACCAGGAAGGTCAGAACATTTTTAGAGCCTGAACACCAGCCTGCAGCCAGGGCTGGTCTCTAATGAACACTATAGGGGTTTAAAGTCACGGATTACCCAGGCTGGAATTCACAGTGTTTAGAAGGGACCTAAAGTACAGCTGCATTAAGCAGCAGGTGGCCCAGATAAGTTCTTAAAATTGAGAAGGTGGCAGAGCCTTCTGTTCTCAGTGTCACGGGCAATTTCCCTGCATAAAACACAATCCCAGACCACAAACAAGAGTGCTTTATGTATCTGCAAAGAACTGGTCAGCTTAGCCCCAGGTCCATTTCATTCTAAAATCCATAATGCAGCCATAAAAGACCTGTCAAATCTATACTGAAGCAATTAGTCACAAGTGCAACAGATTTTATTTACAGCCAAAGGCCACATCAGGTTGGGATCCTGGGGCACTGCGGACACAATCTTGGCTCTGATACCTTGTCTCCCAAGAACCCTACACAACACTCCTGCTGATAGCAGGCTCCTGACAAAGACAGGCCTGTCAGGAGAAGCAGCCCCACCTCACTGAGCTCTGGGAAGTTGTCCTGCTGGCAGAAAGGGCACTGCCAAAGGCCAGTTTCATCGTTCCGTATAGCCTGGTCGTAGCTCTCTCCCTGTGGGCGCCTGTGGGCAATCCCAGTCACGTTGCAGATGATCATTTTACCTGTGGGGTGATGGGAGAATAGAAGGAAAGAATGAAAAACTGCAGAGCTGGGCAGTTCCCTCCATCTAAGGTTTTAGGAGACCACCCAGGTACTCGAAAAGCTGCTTCATGCTCCACCCCAGCACTGTCCCAGCATCACATTCACTAAGATCCCTCTGCCCCACCTTCACACATCCTGTGTCAGCTTAGGAGGACAGAAACCAGGGATGTGAACAGCAATGTACCTATGTAAAATGTCTCTGGAGTTTCTTTGGTCAGCATATTGAAGACCTCCTCTGTGTTGGGAGGACGGTACGGGGTTCTCAGGTCCTTGTATCTGCAGCTTAGCTCAGCTCGAATGTCATACAGAGTGATGTGCTTGTCACCGTAGCCCTGTGTGGGATTCAGAGGTTATAAAGGCACAAACAGCAGGAAGAAGGTCAGTAGGGAATCCAGTGTAAGTTATAGGAGAACTCAAGGAACTTATCAAATAGCAAATTTAAAAAAGTGGAATGCAGCAGGTACCAACAAACTGTGAAACTCAGTCACAGGATGTTGAGGTCAAGAGGACAAACATATTTAGAAAAAATTGCAGGGAGAAGAGCTTAAATGGTCTAATGATTGTGTCCTGCCTCAAGTGTACTTTCTACAAGCATTTACTACATGCCATTGTCAGACACTGACAGCTCATCATGGTTTATACATTTTATGACAGCACAGCAAATGCCCAGCTCTTAAAAAGGATAAAGCTATTAAACATGAGAATCCCAGCTGGGTAGCAGAGCTTCCCTTCTGTTTCTCAGCACCAGGAACCCCCAATGCACCTGTCTTTCCAGTTCTTCAGCAAAGGCATCGAGATCCAGGTCTTTCAGGCGCTCGGGGTTTTCCAGGATCTCCTCCAGAGCTCCTGCAGGATTTGCATCCTCAGCTGACTCATCGTATTCCAGGGCATCCACTGCCATTTTCCTGGCCCATTCATAGGTTTCAGGATGGACCCTAGAGCCATCTAGGACTTCAATGTAGGAATCAGTGCTGAAACAAAACCAATGCTCAGATCAGGGCTCTGAGCTGTTCCAGTGATCAAGCACACTGAGCACCACCACTGCCCTCCACGGAACAAAGTACTCCAAAAAAGGACACTGTGAATTATTCATTGCTCAACCAACAGGAGCCAAGGCAAGACCTGGCAAATTCCAGTCTGCAGCTCCAAAGACACAGCCAGGCATTTTGGCTGCTGGGTGGATTTGATCCCTGTGTGCTACAGCTGCTCTCTGAGCACACAGCTCTCTGCAGTTTCTCTCCTCACACAAATTCAGTGTTGCCATCGAGCTGTTTGGATGGGCTACACTTTGCCCCCAGCATCTCTGGGATTTGTATCCTGCAAGAATCAAGGGATCTAGCTGGGTTGGATCACTGAGTGTAGGGATTCAGCCAGGTGTTCTTTCTCACATAGCTTTTCAAAGGCAAAAAACCCTGGAGCAAGCACGTTTATAGTAAGTGACCCTTTGTGCAAAGCAGAGGTTCGGAAACAAGGTTACAGCTGTTCTCAAAACACCTCGGGTGCAGTTACTTAATGCTCTATAAGCTTCCCAGTGTTGCTACTGGTTTAAGAGGAAGCCAAATTGCTGAGTTATTTCTCAAGTTTGAAACTTTAGAAAAATAAAATACAGCTGGAAGGACCAGGCAGAAACTAACCTGAACTGCCCATGGGTTACTGATGACTGCATGACAACTATTTTAGGGAACAACTGGTTTAGTTTAGTTCCTCTTGACCACAAAGAGTCTTATACAACCCAATTCCCACCTGTCACCCAGTGATGCTGTGTCAATTTTGATGAAGCCAGCACAGTTGATAAACACTTTGGGTCCCATGTGACACATCGTAACCAGCTGGGTCCTGTTCTCCAGACGCGTGTTGTTTTGTTTTAAGATCTGCAGATAAAGGCAAGAATACGAACCTTGAGAGAGGCTAGAGTATAAACCCTGCTATTCAAACACAAGATTGCCCAGAGAGGCTGTGCATTTCTATCCCTGGAAGTGTTCAAGGCCAGGCTGGATGGGGCTCTGAGCAACCTGGTTTAGTGGAAGGTGTTCATGCCCAGGGCCAAGGGTTGGAATTAGATGATTTTTAAGTTCCCTTCCAACCCAAATTGTTATTCTCTGGGAAAAAAGCAGAGTATTCACACTGCACACTGCTGTGTTTAAAGCATCTGACACACACCCATCACAACTCCTAAGTTGTTGCTCCCTGCCAGTGTCTCAACATCGTGTGAAAGATGATGATTCCACATCATCACGGCTCCAACTCCCAGAAGAAGAGTTGGCTTTTTGCCTGGTGTTTTCTACACTGTGGAGGTGTCTTGATGCTCTGACAGCACATCCATTCCTGTGGGTTTGGGAGCTGGCTGGGATTGATGGATCTGCTGAGCTGTTTGGGTTTGTCTAGGACACAAGTCCACGTGTAGCTTCGGGGCGAGACACAGCCAGGTAAAAGCACACCTCAAGAGAGCTGTCAGCTGCACCTGGCACACGGGACCCTGACTCACCTCCTGAGCACTCACAGAGCTCTGGTGATGGGCTGTTTGTGTAGGCAGGGCCAGAAGCCTCCTTACCTTCAGCAGGTGAGTGCCTTTGCGTGGTCCCAGGCCACACACATACTGCAGCAAAGCCTGGCTGTGGGGGTGAGCAATGGCCCTGTTCACATCCACCCCCACCTCGTTCACACGGTTGATGAATTCGCAGTAGAGAGCGTTCAGCAGCTCCTCCTTCACCACGTGCTCCTGGCAGAGAGAAGAGGTGTTAGCCCTGGAAAAGATGGATCTGTGCAACCCTCTGCCACGAGCCAAACACAACACACTGGCTCCCAGGAGCTGTGTTGCACCTCAGAGTTACCCCTAAGAACAGCCTCAAGGCTGATGAGAAAGAAGCAAGAAATAAAAAAGGAAAGGTGCTGTGTATGTAGCCTGAATATGGCACACAACACGCAGAACTCACACAAATTTAATTAGGAAACATTTTCCTTGAAAGCAAACCCTCACAGGCCGCTTTCTCTTGCAGAGAAGGATCTTTCTTGCCCAAGGAAAATTTACCTGCAGAGGGTGGAGTTTCAGGCAGAGAATATCCTCATCAGAGCTGCAGACCTGGGCAAACTCGATGAGGGGGTCCTGGATGCGGCGGGCGAGGGACACGGCCTGACGCAGCAGAGGGGGGTAATCCCGGAATTCATTCTGCAACAGCACACGGAATCAGGGAAAACCCTTGTGGTGTTTTCACACTTTGTACCACAAGCAGCAAAGACACATCAGACAGGGACTGCAGCAATGAAGCCCTTGGTGCTCAGGGCAAAGAAAGCTGAGGCCAAATACTCCCAGAAGCTCTTATGCAATTAGTAATGGAACAATCTCACTCATTTCCGACTACATCAATATCCACTTTGTGCATCTGCTGGTGCTGATCGCTTCAGGGAAGCCTAAGACGTTTTGCCTTGATCCAAAGATCAGTACCTGACTGTCCAGATGGAACATACGAGACAGAGGATGATGCAAGGCCAGCACAACAAATGGCGGATGACACAGCACAAATGAGCAGCAGACTAAGGGAGAGCTGGAGTAGCAGAAGGCTCACCTCAGACTTCTTGCTGTTCATGTAGAGGATGGCCAGTTCATTGTCCACCAGCTCCACTCCGATTGAGGACAGCTGCTGCCCTTGGTCCAGCTCATGAACAATTCTCTTTACATCCTCCATCAGCATCTGAGCATCCCTAGGGAGAGACAGCCAAGGGGATTGAGGGGAGAGCACAGAGCTGCGTCCTGGAATTACTGGGAATACAACCCCAACAGGTTACCTCACAGCACAGACAGAAACAGGGAAATGTAGACAGGCACAAGGGAAGGACTGCAAAGAGACTGGAAAGTGGAAGGAACACAAAGCCCGACCTGTTCTCGCCTGCAATTGTCACCACATGAGGCTTCTTGTTCAGGAGGAATTTTTTCAAGGTTTCAATATCCTGGGCCTGAAAAGGAAAGTAGAAAATCAGAGTAGAAAAGCTAGAGGGTTTCTGGCCTGAGCTAGCTACATTCATCTCAGTGACAGCTGCACTAAGGCTCACCTTCTTTTCCCTCTCCTCCTCACGCCAGGCATTCCTTCTCTTTGTGAAATGTGGCAGCCGGAGGAAATCTGTCACCTCACCCTCTCCATTGACAAGGGCACAAAACACAGGGTGGTCCCTGTCAAACAGAGGTCACTCAGACATGGAGAACTGCTAAAGCTGGACATGCATCCAGACACCATTCCCTCCCTCCTACCTGGCTGATGAAAATGCAATGCCCAGCACCCGGATGCCCTTCCCTTGGTTTTCATCCATGAAATCATCGTCTTCCTCCACTTGCTGATCTGGCCTGTACGCAGCAACCTTTAGCCAGTTGTACAGTTTGCGGCTGCAGGCCTGGGACAGCAGAGAAAGGACAAAGAGGAGTGAGAAAATCCACTACAGGTGCCTTGGCACAGCCCTTCTCTGGAGGGAAAGTCAAACCAGACTCAATCCCTGCCTCCTGCTCCTCCCCAAGAACCTGTGTATGACCTATCAGCAGCTATCCTCAGAACACCGCAGGGCTGCCAGTGCTTGCAAGCCCAGCTCTGCCTCAAACCTGTGCTCCATCTCACCTTGAGGACATATTCCTTGGCCTCCACCAAGAGCTTGTTCTTCAATTCTTTGGCCATCTGCACATAGAGGAACTGATTGAGGGAGCGCTCGATGGCCATGGTGCGCTGCCGGTTCCACTCCTGCACCTGGTGGCTGAACTCATCCCGGTAATAGAACTGCTTGATTTCCTCAAAGTACGTCTGGTCGCTGCCATAACTGCAAGAAAGGAGAAGAGGAGATACAGGAAGGCTCCAGGCACCTGCATGGACACCATCACTGGCAGGTTCCTGCACACCTCAGACTCAGGTAGCTGCTTGGAAAAATTAGGCAAGAGCCAACCCCTCCCACTGAATGCTGCTCTAGCTGCTGAAGTGATGCTGTAGACAGATCACAGCCACTCCAGCAGACCCATATTGCACGGTCTGGCCACTCAGATTTGCAGGGAAGGAACCAAACTGCTTGGGAAACAAGCATCATCTTCCTCAAGAATCCCAAAGGCTTCAGAGTTTGCCTTCAAGTGTATAAGACAGATGTCTGCTAAAGTTTTCACCAAGATGATAAATAAAGAAGACTGCTTGACTTTGAGGTGCAGGAAACTACCATGCCATGACTTTTCAGAGTAGTTTGGGTTACAGAGGAGCTCTAAGAGCACTGCATGAGTGATCTCTGCCAAGTCAGGGATGGCACAGCCAGTGGGAACTCACCCCTCCACTCCTTTCATGTCAATGCTGATATCTATGGTGAGCAGTGCCTCGTCCTCTGCCAGGCTCATTTTCAGGAACTGGTCATCTCGCAGCTCCTTCACAGGCTTGTTCTTCATGTATTTAAAGGAATAGGCATAGTGGGCTTCATCAATATCCTGGGAAAGAGGAGAGACAGTCAGCATGCACACAGAGCATTCATAAAGAAAGACCCTTCTGTATGCCACAGAAGACAATGATTTTTATTCACTATCCCCTCAGCTCTGTGCCTGCCAGCCTCCATTTCCTTCCCCAGCAGGACACAGTGGAATTGCTTCCCAGTCCCAGAGAAAGAGAGACTGTTCCAATAATTGAAGGCAACATCTCATCTGGTAAAATGCTGAGACTAAAAATGCAGCACGCTGCTGATCTGGGCTCTGCAAACAGCCCAGCTCAGTGTTGCTCTGAGATTTATTCAGAGTTGCTACTGACATGGGAGAACAAGCATTTGTATGTTATTTAGATCCTTCCCTGAACTGACCCGCAGAGTCAGAGCTCCCTTCCTTACCTTCTTCCCCTTTTTGGTTGGTGAAATGTTGATTTTAGCTCGTTCTTGGAAAGTCTGTCTCAGGACCTGTCTGACCAAGGGCTCCCTGGCAATCTGCAAAGCCACCATGTACCGAGCTCCTTCCAGCACTGCTTCAGGGCTTGGGAATTGACTACAAAAAAAAGGCAACGTGAAGGCTTAGAAGAATGTCCCCAGATGCCCTCACTTGTGTCACATCCACAGTAACTCCACAAAGGTCCCCCCACACTGACCTACACACATAATCCTTGGCCAGCTCCAGGGGCTCTGCAGGGAACTGTTCTGTCTCGTGACGCTGGTAACTGTCTCGGAGATTCTCTCCAAACTGCTCAGGTGTCAGACCAAATTTCTTAGCCAGGCCATCTGGTAAAAGAAAAACAAACAAAAAACCAGTGAGGACAAGGGTATTGCAGCTAACAGTGAGCAAAACTACCAGCCTGCCTTCCACAGGTGAGTCACAGCACCCAGCAGAGCACGTGGGCCACTGCACGCTCAGCAGGACAGAGCAGAGCCTTACCCAGCCCAGCTGCCTGGCAGATGGTGTACATATCCCTTCGGGAAGCCTGCTTCAGCTCAGGCCCCTTCTGCTCATCATCCTCTGCATCCTCCCCTTCACCTGTAAGAAAGATACATTACAGAGGCACCCAGACAGCTGGAGCATGTCAGAAGCACAATAAAGAGATTGAACACAACCCACGCTGTGCAACAGAGCCCCCCTAAATCCCACAGAAGAATCTCAAAGGTTACAGTGGCCTTAAAATTATTCAGGGTTGGAAAAAGACCCCGGAAACACTATCTTCAGTTTTAATAGGAGTATTTCTGGGTTGCACATTAAAACACACATCAAGTGGCTGATCCTTGCTTTGCCCCCTGCCACAAGGGGTGGAATTCATATTCCATTAGAAAACACCTCGTGTGGCAAACCTTAAACATTATTAGAGGTGCCTGAAAGACCTGGAACTCACTTGAGACAGAAATGCTCTCTGCAAACACATGGGCTTTTCACCAAACTTTCTTCCTGTTCTTTCGAACCAGGACTTTCAAGCAGCCCACATGGAGAAAACGATCAAATGTGGGGAGACAAACCTTCCTCCTCTTCACCATCCTCCCGGATACGCTTCTGCTTTTTGCGAGCAGCCTTGGCAGCATTCTGCATCTTGGGGATGTCTCTCCCATAGTACAGCAGGAAGTGATTGTACACATCCTTCAGCTCGTCCATGGACTGCACGTCCTTCAGCCTATGGAAAGCCAGCATGTTACACCCTGCCTTGCAGCTGGGTCATGCTCAGAGCACTCAAGGAACCTGCTCTGACTCAGGTCAGGCAGAAGAGGAGCCCTTGGATTCATCTTCCAAAAGCATTTTAACTATTTCTCATTAGTGGCTTTGTGGGTGCTCTGGAGTGGCCAGAGCGCCTGTGCTGTTTGGGCAAGTCAATGCACATTTTAAGTCATTTTGGAATGAGTATAAAAGTCATGGCACTCTACCTCTCCATGTCAGTAGTATCCAGGGCCCTTATTCCATCAGCCAAGGGCTTGTCTGGGTCAGCAGAGATTTGTTCATACTGGTAGGCCTGCATCTTCTCAAACAGTCGTGTCAGGTTCTGCTTGCGGATCTTCAGCTGGGTCCACTGACATGAGAACAAAAGAATTCCAGTGAAACACCCCACTGCAGTGTGTCATCTGTCCCCTCCCTTCCCAAACAGGGACTTCCAGGATTTTGGGATATTTGTCATATAAAAATAACCATTAAAATCTTCATCCACGACCAAAGCCAAATGTGACATGTGGCAGGTCTCATCTCAGAGATGTATTTTATTAATAGAAAAAATCCAAAACAATCAAGGTGTGGATCTGATAGTAGAGAAGCAACCTGCACTGCTGGCAGGCAGTGTCACTACACACAAGGAACTCAGTGAAGGGGAAGGATTGTTTGAACCCTGTTTTGTCAGATATCCCTTTATCACCATATGACAACAAAAATGCAAAAGGACACGGGTAAAAAACCCAAACATGGCCAAAAGAAACTGCTGAAAGTATCAGGCTAGGTAGGAAGACAAATTTTCATGGGACAACCAGCAGTGAGAATACTCCTCACCTTCTCATCCCACTGCCAGACCCTCCACAGGTCGTTGATGTGCAGCTCTGGCTCCACGTACTCCTTTCTGTAGAAGGCGATGAACGGGACCTGGGTCAGAAATGAGACTCGTCACCCCTGTGCAGGGGACTGGGCGGCTCCTGGCAGCCAGGAGCCCAGACAGAGCTCCTGTTCCATGTGGGAGAACAAGCTAATGGGGCAGGCTCTTACTCCACCAAAGAATACACCACATAGGCCAAAAAAATTCTGCAACATCAGGCAACACCTCAGAGAATAGATTGGATGGACTGAGCAAGGCTCAAGAGAAATTTCCCCACCTCATTCAGCCTCAATTTGTCCAGAATCAGGGAAGGACAATGACAGCAGCTCTATCAAACAGGCCTCAAAAACCTGCATTGCCACAGCTCACACAAGATGAGCTGCATGGAGCATCATTTGATCACAGGAGAGGCAACCAGGGATGGTATCTCAGCCCCTTCTGTGTGCCTCTAATGTTTCCAGCAGCCCTGCTAATCCTGTCAGGATGAGGAGATAGACCTTGGTAGTGAAGAACAGCTGCAGATTACCTCAAAATGCTGATTTCTCATGAAATTCAGGGCTTCTTTAATCTTTTGGATGGTGCTGGGTCCCTTGCGGCTGAAGCTGCTGGCTTGGCCACGGTCAAGGTAGTCAGAACTCTCCTAAAAAGGAGAAACACATTGTGTTCACTCTGCTCCTGAGTTGACCCCCTAAAAGAGCAGCCCCAGGTTAAGGCTGAGAAATTGTGGTTCTTTCAACTTGTTTGTGTTCCTTTTTGTCCTGTTTCATGGATACAAAAGTGAAGACACACACGTCAAATGACCTGCTCAAAACCAGACATGAAGGTGGTGCTGGGCGCCACATTCCTACCAGCAGACCCCTGGAACAAGTCCCA
The DNA here is from genome assembly GCA_013390045.1 of Picathartes gymnocephalus. Classification (NCBI taxonomy): domain Eukaryota; kingdom Metazoa; phylum Chordata; class Aves; order Passeriformes; family Picathartidae; genus Picathartes; species Picathartes gymnocephalus. Next base: position 1,113,786 of record WEKY01034336.1, read on the forward strand.
GGCACACTCCCTTACCTGCAAGGAGATGGTGGGCGTTGCAAATGCATTCCTGTAAATCCAGTCAGCTTCTTCCTCCAGCTCATCATCTTCAGCATTCTTCACTGGGATGGACCTCAGCTGGGAAGAGACAACAGCATGAGCAGAGGCACGTGCAGCACCAGGGCTTGCAGTGCCATGTTTCCCAGGAGCCTGGAAATTACTGTTTTGAGCTGCAGGTTACCTCTGGGGACCCCCACCTACAGGGTGCCAAGGAGATCACTTCAATGTCTGCACCTTCTGAGTACACAGGAAACTGCACCAGCTTTACACTAGATAAAGGCAGCTACAATCCTGTCAAAGGCTTGTGGAAAGGCCTGCAATGGTGCAAAGTCTGCTGTGGAAATCAAGTGAGGATACCTCCACTTCCCACCAGACTCCCAATTTTTCTGCAGTTACATCCTCTCTTCCAATCTATCTGTGCCTTGCTATCACTTTCCTTGCTGCAGCCACAGAGTAACAGAACAGAAAGCAGCTCCAAAGCCTCTCTGGACACTCAGTCTCAGCCACTTCTCTTTCAGAGGTGCTGCTCTAATCACCACTGAGATCCATGAAGATGACAAAATGCGTGAACAGGGCACCTTCAGCCAGAAGACATCACAGACAGCATTCCCCTCTGTGGCACAGGCTGGCATGGAAAATAAGTTCCTTTGGAAAACTGACAGCTTCACACATCCCATTTCACAGAGGAGGGTAACAATCCCCTGCACAGAATTACATTAACATACACTAAAGGGAGATGGATTGCTTACTGAAAATCTGAATACAGGGTAAAATTAAGACAAAAATATGAGACACCAGAAGGACTCCTCACAGAACAAACAGCACTTTGTGTAAAATCCCATTCCTTTGGGTACAGGGGGTTCCAGCAGTTATGTGTTGGCTGGCATACAGGTAGGCTAGAAACCTTCCCAACCCTCCTCTGGCACTGCCTCTTCCTCTCCATATGTCCAGCTCAAGGGATTCCTAACATCATCCAGCACAAAGCCATCTCAGCAGAGCCCAATCCCTGCACTTCAGCAGTGCAACACTGGCACCCAGCGGCCACAGGGAAGCTGTGACTGCAGCTAAACCCAGACTCACACAGGTACAACAGCTCCCACATCACTGGTATACCTGAATGCAGTTTTACCCTGTACACTGACAGACAGGATCATCAAAAAGGGAAAAAGAGATTCCAAAATCCATCCAGCAGCCAGCTGGCCTGCAGGTCCCAGGCCTGGGAGCCAAAATGCTTTCTGCCTGCAGAGCTGCAGCCCTTTGCCTCACCTGGAACCTCTCAGGCATGTCTGTCATGCGGATCTCGTTGTCCTGGTCCGTGAGGTGGCTGCTCTCCAGCTCGCTGGGCTCGTACATCTCGAAGATGCTGCGGCGACTCACGCGTTTCTTGGTCGTCTTTTTGGGCCGCACGCGCGTCTCCCCTTCCGTTTCCTCATCCTCATACTCGTACTCCTCCTCCAGCTCCTCATCGTACTCGTTGTACTTCTCAAACTCATCGTAGTCAAAGTCCACACCAAAGATTTCCTGGGCTTCCTGCAAAGCACTGGAAGGCAAAAAAACCCCCTATTTTTCAGCCCCACGGTGCAGCTTATGGAATACCTTTACAGACATGCAAGAGACCAGGGGTACCCAAGTCTAAGCTTCAGTTTTCCACCCAGGCTAAAAAAAATCATGCACAGGTACAAACTCTGAGCTTTACTGCAGATATTTCTCTTCAGGGCCTGGTTTTGGTATCCCTTTACAAAAATTCAGGGGAAAAAGGAAGGAGTCACACATTTCAAAAATCACACACTAAAAGCTCTATGTCTAAATTTACCAAGTTGCTTCTGGGAAAAAGACCAGCAGTATCCAACCACAAGCTGAATCACTCTGCAGTTACAAGAACCAAGTAAGCTGAGCACTATTTTCAAGGCTCCAGGCCAACTTCCAATCAATACTTACGCATCTGTGTATCCTGGAAGCTTCTTTCTCCATTTTGGCTTCTTCAGAGGTTGTCCATCATCATCCACAATGAAGTCATCAATGTCTGGACATTGAGAAACAATTCAGTGGTCAGGGAACTCCGATATGGAACTGGTACCTCTGACAAAGCTCAAACAGATCAATTATGAGCCTCCACCACAGACTTAGGCTGCTGCTGGCTGTCAGTGTGCCCAGCTCCCCACAGCATCTCCTATACCAATCTCACACAGCCCAGGAGCCTGAGCCACAGTAACAAGCTGGAACAAACTTCCAGACACAGGCAAAGCCACTTGGCAATAAGTTGCAGCTCAGTGCACTGAAAATACAGTCAGGAAAGGCCTGGCTGCTTTGGACAGTAGGAAGAATTCTTGAAACTTTTTTGGTATGGCAATAGGAGCAGTGAGAGGCTGACGCTGAAGAGGGGTAGGGCAGGCGTGCACTGTACTAAACATTGCCTTGAGTGCCTTCCTCTGAAGCATTTTCATTTTTGAGGCAGCTTAGGGGAGGTGTTCAAGACCTCAGCACACATAATGTGCTCCTGCACGAAGTGGTTCAGACAGATAAACTAAACCTGTCACCCAGAAACATTTAATTCTAAGGATTGTACTAATCAGACCAACAAGAGCCTCACCATGACAGGGTCACAGCCTTTTGGATACTTCTAGTTCAGAGAAAGTCTGAACTTTATTACTGTGGTTTAATCTTAGGACAAACATTGGATGTAATTGACCATCCACACTCACCAGATTCATCTTCCTCCTCCTCCTCTTCCTCTTCCTGTGGAGCAACAGGAGCTTCCACAGCTTCTCCTCCTTCCTCGCCTTCACCATCCTGAAAGATTTCTTCAGCAATGGCTTCCTTCTCATGTTCTTCCTTTCCATAATCTTCTGCTTCATCGTCCTCATCATCAGACATTTTTCGCACACGCCTGAATTTTTGCTGCAAGGACAATTCCCTGTTAGTGCTCACAATCCCTGGCTCAGCACTGCACTTCCTCAGCAGGCACCTGGGAGGGAGCAGGATGGAGCCCAGCACAGCACAGGCACACAGGGGAGAAGAGCCACCCCCTCAGGAGCCGTGCCTGTGTCACTTGCACGCTGTCAGCACCAGTGCTGGCCTGGTAGATGTGACTCCGATGTTACAGAAAGAGCTTTAGAGCCCATGACAGCCTGTGCTGACCTTGAGGTTAACACCACACAGGAATGGAAGATGAGACTGTCTGCAGGGGTGGGAAGGGAGGAGCATAGCAGACTTTAGGAACCAGAAAAAAGTGTTTTGCAAACTCTGGGAAGCCAGGTCCCAGCTGCTTGGGCAGGGAGAGGTCCATCCTGCTTCTTTCAAGCACTGAGCTCTCCCTTTCCCAGAGGGCAGGAGCTGATGGGAGGCACTGTCTGCTCACTCCAGGCTGGAGCCCACCCAAACACACCACACCATGAACAGCAGCATGGGAACATAACTCACTCTTTTGACTTTAACACCCAAGTTTTCTTCAATGAGGTCAAAGTCATCATCCTCCAGGCGGTCATCAAAAGCTAAAGAAGAGAGCAGAGATAAGTGAAACTTTCCCTTTACTAATCTGGGAATGCACTGAGCCCAAAAGGGTACAGATTACCCAGCTCATGCAGACACCCAGGGCAGAGGGTGCTCTCTGCCAGCATTACACTGTGCCCTGCAATGGACAATCATCACAAAACTTACTGCGCTTTCTCTTTTTGTGGCCAACGTCATCCTCGGAGTCTCCAGAGTCACTGGCTTCCTCCTCCTCTTCCTCATCATCATCATCGTTAATGAATCCTTTCAGGTTCCCCTGCTCATCCTGATCATCGAGGTTCAGCTCCTCCTCTTCCTCATCTGGGATGGAGAGCAGCACGTGTTAGACACTTATTGGTTATGCACTGAGACCTGGCTCTGTGCAACCAGCATCTTCCTCCACGCCATCCACACAGAGTTTTAACTGAACATTTTTACTGACACAGAACCCAGCCAGCTGCTCCTGCCAGATCCCCACTTCTTGTCTTGTGCTCTCTCTGGAAAGGGAACAGGTGGAGTGGTCACACTGGGAGAATTCCTCTGCTCTTACCATTTACTATCAAATTGTGTGACTGCAAGTCCCGTGGGGGGGTATTTTTATTGCCAATTATAAAAAACACTTGGAGCACTTGGAGGAAAGGAAGCACTCAAACAGCTGAGATTATCGACTACAGATGGCACTGCTATTATAGCACAGTTATTGCTCCATCTGCAGAGCCATGGGATGCAGAACAGAATGGCAACGAACACAGACAGTTCAGCAAACTCACCATCCTCATCTTCCTCTACGAACTTCTTGGTTACTCTGGGTACAACCTCCCCATCCTGGTTGTACTCTTCCTCTGACTCCTCTGCTTCGCTCTCCACGAAGTCAGACATGGCTGCAGCCTCTCGCACAGCAGCTGGGGAAAGAGGAAACATCCCTGGCATCAGCTGAGCAAGCAGAACACAAGCACTTCCCCCTTCAGGTTTTGGAGAGAAGGCAGCTAAATCAAGAAGGGTTTCAAATTAGCTACAGAGGCCCTGAATTACCCAGTGTCCACCTTGCCTGGACATCCCTGTCACCAGAGATCAGGCAGCGGCCAAGAGCTGCCAGCTCCTGCCAACCCGTGTCTGGGTGAGGAGGGCAGGAGCTGTCACAGCAACGCTCCCGGCTGCTGCGGCTGAAACGTGCACACAGCCAGAGCCTCCATCCCACCCACACCTCCCACGCGCTGGGAAGGCTCCCACTGACGCTGCACGCTGTCAGGCACACAGCCCAGCTAATTAGGATCTTAACATGATTAATCCTCACTCAGTTAACAAAGCCAGAGTGACCCTGAAAAGGGCCTCGACTGAGCTGCAATTGCTGGCTGTAAGTGAGAGTCTGCAGAGCCCACGGAGCAAACTGGAGACAGGTCTTGGGTTGGGGCAGGGGGTTTGTGGCTGCCCACAAGCCAGAGCCAGGATGTTCCGTTGCAGGGGCCTCCATCCAGAGTTGAGGAAGCAACAAGAAAACTATAAAACCAGCGCATTTTCTATATCCAGAACCTTTTGTTTGATGCTTTTCCCAGCTGGGGTTTCTGGACACAATATAAATCAAGCTTGGCACAAAGGCAAGTGTTTGCCAAGTTCTGTCTCTCTGAGCCTTCCACTTCTGGTGGTAACAAACTCACTGATATTTTTGAAATTTTCAAAGGAAGTTTTTTTTACCTCCTTTTTACATACATCAAACCAACTGAAGCTTACAAGAGTCAGCTATGAGGAAAACCAAAGCAACTCCTCAAATGGTTGTGAGGATGAAAACGCCAGCCCAGCAAGAAGTACAGGCCTCTGGGAAGGTACAAGAAGCGGTTCAGAGGAGTCAGATCTAAAGCCAAAACCTCCATGTTAAATTACGTCTGATATAACTCAACACACAAACACACAAGAACAACAGAGGGGAAAAAAGATGAGAAAAGAATTCCATATGGCAGGGACTGATACCGAAACAAACACACCTCAAAATATTCCCATAATAATTTCCCCACTGCTAACAACTCGCTGAAGGAAATCAGTCCCATACGGGACAATCTGATCAAGGTTTTGCCATGACACTTCTCGTGTGCAAGGTCTCTTGTTCTGCCCCAAGATCCACACATCTGCTACACAAATACAACAACTTGGAGAAAAACAGGGACTTAGTGTTCAGTTAGAGTTAAAAGGTCCAAGGCTGATCTTGGATGATCTTTTAAGTCTTAAAATACGAGCAGCTACGAAGGAACGTGCCATCCATATCTCATTAAAGAAAACCCACAACAAAGATGAGGGAAAGGCCTCTTCCAGATTTCAGACATGAGTGGAGAGCAACTCATACTCCGTGGCTGCAGAATATATACCTGTGGCCAATGCAGGATGTTCCAGACAAGCAGAAATCACAGCAGGCCAAGGCTACTGCTCTGCATCCAGACAGGACGTGGCTGCTCTGGTTCAGTGTGGGATCCCCATGCTCCAGAGGACACTTTAGAAGTCACAAATCTGTATTTAAGCATCCCTCTTAGAAATAATGCCTCAGAGGGCAGCACTGATGCCAGTTAAATGCGTTTTTCTGATGCAAATGCCACTGATGAATCGTGTGACTACACACAGAGGAACAGGGATTATGTTTACCAGCCCATGTATGAATATTTTGCCAACTTCACACTTTCTCACCAATTCTCCTGCTGCAGGTATTCACCATGGTGTATTAACATACACAAACCTGCACGCTGAGTGGCTTTTCCCAGAGCATTTCCAAGCCTCATATCCTCATTTATCTCCTGCCCATGATCAATACACAAACCCACCTCGTCAAAGCACCACATCTAATTTCACCACTCTCTGCCAGTGAAGTATTTAACTCACAGTTTCAACTTTCTTACTCATCACTTGTTCTAAAATTTCCTGGCAATTTTACTCCACGTGAATTCAAATTTGTCTGGACACAGGGAACAAACAGGACCTGAGAAAACCATTTTATTTAATGATCCAGCCAAGCAGGTTCCACACAAGCCAACCACCCACAAAACCTAGGTGCTTTCAGCACCAGCAAAATTCACCTCAGGACAGCAGGGATGTCACTTAGCATGGAAAACAGAAGCAAGATGTTGAACCAGATATGGATTCAAGGTGCCTCTCCCAGCCTCTGTACCAGGGAGGCCTTAATTTGAAACAAAACAAGCCAGGGAAGTGAGCAGAGGTAGAACTTGGTGTGGTCACCTGAGGAGAGTCTAAAGACTCTGGAGCAAGGAGTGTTGGGCCAGCCCTGCTGTTTTGAACAGGAGAGTCTGGACTTTGCTCAGCTCAAGGGCACAGTGGCACTGATCCAGAGTCCACAAGCTCCTTTTGACTGGGATTGTTGAGTTCTGATCAGGTCAGGACCAAGATGGACATCGGCCTCAGGCTCTGTGAGGGGAGGCAGGGCCTTTATGACAAGTGCTGCTTTGTGAGAACCTGGGGATTTTGGAAATCATTCACGCGTCCAGATACCTGCTGGCTACTCAGGACATTGGGAATGGCAGAGTCCCTCAAGAGTTTCACAGCTTGAGCAGGTGTGGAATGAGAGAAAGCAGAAATATCTGATACTCTCCCAGCTACAGGGATGCCACCCAAGGCAGGAGACCTCAGTGGTGCTCACTGAATAACCAAGCAGTGTCCTCAGAGCAAGATGTATTTATTATTCAGCAATCAACCTCAGGACAGCAGTGTGAATACACAAACCAGCAAAGCCAATTGCTCATCTTGGCTTTAGGACAGCATGGGTGGAGCAAAGACAGTCCTTTGTGGGAGAAACTACATCAATCCCACATTAACACTGGTTTTGTGGGGGTTTTTGACGGGGGGGAGGAGAGGGCTTGGGCAGGGATGGTTCTAATCTTTGCTACTTCACGGTTCAACTCACAGCCCATTTAGGATCACACAGATCCATGGAACCACACTGCCAAAGCCACCACTGAACACCTCAGTCCTCATGGCCACATTTTCAAGAGTCAAACTGCAGAGGATTCAGAAAGCTCTGTGAGAATAAGAGAGCTGGGGAACTCGACCCAAAATGCAGAGCCTAAAGAAACCAAATCTATTAATTTTGTCAATTAAATGCTTACTAAATTAATTTTAGCACAGTCTAAGTACACTCACAGGAGTCCAAGACGGACAACAAATCTCTGACTAGGGAAAACCCAAATGAATTGCAAAGATAACACCACTGTTTCACCCCCTGAAGCTCTCAGTGAAATCAATATCAGTATTCTTAAAATTTAAAAAAAAAAAAAATCAAGCCATGGTTGAGCTGAAACGTGTGGATTTAATGCTAATAACTAAGCAATGATCTTCAGGCTGAATTCAGACAAAATCATCTTGGCATCTTTTAATTTGAAGCTTGTGAGCCTAACAAAAACATCCCTGTGAAGCACTGCAAGGCACTCACACCATGAGAAATTACCCTCCTCCTCACAGGCATTTCTTGGTATCCACACAGACTTCTGATGGCCACTGGGGCCTGCCAGGCCTGACATCAGCAATATATCATTTTATATTTAGCTTTTACAGCTGTTTTACAGATTTCTGAAGTCCGCATCTAAACCAGGCACTCCCACCCTGCTCGGTGGGAGGAACACAGGGGGAAGTGATGACTGGGGACCAACGACGGGGAAAATCCAGGCAGCCACCACAGCTCAGGAACTTCCCATACCTGCTTTGTTGGTTTTAATGCTCCTGTTGGTCCCACCGCCCTCGATGCTATCAGGTGGCAGCACGTCCTGTGGCAGGGTGACACATTTAATAGCACGCTGTGTGAAAAAGCACTTCCGCCTGTTTATTTTAGCCCTGCTGCATCATAATTTCCGGTCAGAAACAGAAAACTGATGCTCCCTCCTCGCTTTCTCTGACCTGCCCATGACTTCATGCACCTGGATCGTATCTCCTGTCAGCAAGCTTCTCCCCGAAGGTGAGGACGTGAAGGCTTTGCTTGCCCAAAAACCTGCTCTGCCCCTGCCTTTTCCAGCACTCCCTTTTTGCGATGGTCTAACCAGAATTGCCAGGTCTAACAAACTGCCAACCATTTACTCAGCAGCATAACAACGTTTTCTATTTCATTCTCTGCTCCTTTAAAGTAATTACAAAATACCCCTCTTACAACGGGGTGCTGAAGTTGTTTTAAAAGAAACAATTCCTGAGACACCTACTGCTCTTCCCTGAATAACAAGATCCGATGTAGAGCCAATTTTTTGGTGTTTGTTACCTTCCTTACACCTTCTGTCATATCTCATTTACCACACCAGCACTCCCACCCCGTGTTATCTGGTCTCTGCAATTCCCCACAGTTTAGTTATGCTAAATAATTTAGAAGAAACCTTCCTTCTCCACATCATCGCATTCAGGAAAAAAAAGAGCAGTGGAAATGATGGTGAAACTCCACAGTAACCACACTCCCCCATGAGCACCAATCGTTTGCCACCTTTCAGTCACTTATTAAACCCAAAAGGGCTTTCCCAGGCCCTTGGCTTTTCAGGGAGGACCTCGCCCGAAGTTTGGAAAGCCTAATGCGGTGGAATCACAGCTGCGGAGCAGAGACCCGGGAATCACATCTACATCGCAGTGGGGTCCAGGACCACCAGAGTGGTGAGAAGCGAAGGTCAGACCCTTTCCCCCACTCCAAAAAAAGCATCCCGATGCTCCCCACGCCATCGCCTCACATCCACAGCCCTTCCCACCGTGCCATCGCTACCCCGCAGCCCCGGCCCCGCTGCAGCGGCAGGCGGGGGCTGCGGCACCTCCCGGCCCCGGGGGAGCCACCCCCGACCCCGGCCCCCG
>WEKY01034336.1:1126615-1140395 GCA_013390045.1 Picathartes gymnocephalus
GGGTGAGGTGTTGGGGTTCTGGGAAGGGGGAAGCAGAGGGCAAGGGGGACAGAGAGGGCTTGGGAGGGTGTCAGGAATTTGGGGGGCTCACAGGGTTGGGGGAGAGGTGTGGAGGGGAGCCTGCAGGGGATGGGGACTTGTAACCCTGGGTGTCAGAAGCTTGGGGGCTTGGAAAAGTTCAGGGGAGCCTGCAGGGGTGGGCATGGGGTGTCAGCAAGGTGTGGAGGCCTCAGGGCTTGGGAGGGGGGTTAGAGATTGTTGGGAGTGGTCATGCGGGGTCTCTTCCCCACCCTGAGGCCCTAGGAACTCCTATCCAGCTGTGGGTGTTGGAGCTGGTGCTCAAAGGACAAAAAGCATCCCTAGACCCCAGCCCCAGTGGGGAGGCTGACCCTGGCCTTCCCCCTGTCCCCACAGATGGCTGGCATGTCGCCTGGCTGTCAGCTGGTGCCGGCAGAAGCTTCATGCAGAGCTGAAGATCGGCTCCTTTGGCTTCTTCTGGGCCCAGAACATCAGCCTCAAGTTCCAGCGGGAGCAGCAGACTGTGGTGGGTACCTGGGCGAGGGGTGGTCACTGGCAGACAGGCAGGGAGGGTGGTTGCAGTCACTTCCAGGCTGGCAGCAAACCCATGGAGCCACTCTCCCGTTGAACACCCCCATGGCTGGTGCCAGGCCCTTCCTCCCATGGCCTGACTTGGGGTTTGGTCTGCTCCTTGCATGATCCCAGGCCTTGGGAGTGTAGTGGGAATGTTGAGATGAGCACCACAAGGCAGAGCCTTCTCTGACCTACCTGTGTGTCCTTACAGGAGATCGACAACGTCTGGATCTCCAGCAAGCTGAGCCGGGAGCTGCCGTACGTGCCCCCACCCCAGCTCCCTGCCTGCTCCCTGTGGGGGTCTGGCTCACCCTGGGTCCTGCTGGCTGTGGTCCTGCTGCCTTCACACCTCCCTGCTATCCCTGTTTCCCTGTGGTCTGCTCTCTGAGGGAGTGACCGACAGTTTGAGGTGGCAGTGTCTTGTGGGTGCCCTTGTGCTGGTCCTGCACATCCCTGGGGTGGGAGAAATCCTTGGTGATGGGGCCAGGTGTGCCAAGTGCGAGCTCTTGTCAGAGCTGCCTGTGCTGTTCTTCCCCAGGCGCTACTTCGAGCTGTGTTTTGGCGAGGTGAGAATCCGCACGGATCTCCAGAAAGGCCCTGGGTTCCAGCCATCCGTCCTGGAGGCTCCCAGAGAAGGTGATGGAAATGAAAGCAGAACAGACTTGACCTTTAAACCCTCCCTGCTGAGGCTGCTTAGCCAGGTGAGGCACTGGCTCGGTGAGAGGCTGCTGTGGGCTGCACTGCTGTCGGATATCCCTCACAGCAGCACCTTCCCCCCAGCTCTTTTCCATCCACATGGATTCCATCAACATCATGGTTCTGCACGTGGCCACCTCAGAGTCTCTCTGGCACATCCAGGCCAGCCAGACACGGCTCCTCCTGAATGGCAATGGGAAGAGGTAATGCTGTGCTCGTACCCGGCTCTGCCTCCAGGGCAGGGAAGCTCCTCTGACCCCAGCCTTGTGTCTCTCCTCTCTCTGTCCCGCTCAGCAGCATCCCATGTCACCTGTGGTGTGACGTATTAACCTCCTCTGAGGCTGGCCTGGTTCCTTTTCCTGTCACAGGAAGCTTGAGTTGTGTGTTCTCCAGATAATGTGGTGTGCCTGGAGTTAGGGCATGCTCTGCTTTTAGGAGCACTTGGAGGTCCCTATGTCCCACAGGAAAGAGGGCAGGGACTTGTTTTGGCAGCAGCAAGGCCCACATCCTCCTTCTTTTCTCTGCTCTCCCCAGCCTGGTGTGCGAGGTGAGCCTGACAAAGGTGAACAGCAAAGTTCTCCGGAGCAGCCAGCTGGTGAGTGCTGGGGGAGGGAGAAATTCCACACTTGGAGTCTGGACGCTGGGGCTCTGGGACACTCTGAGGACCTGTTCCAGGGTGTCCCTGACGCTGGGTGATGCTGCCAGGTGCTGGGCTCTGTGCTGTGCCCAGCTCTCCACCTGCAGCACCCACTGGGAGAGCACTGTGTGACTCCTTGTTGCGTCCTCTGTGCACAGGATGACACGTGCCTGGCAGAGCTGGCCCTGGCGCTGTCCCTGTCCCTGGACATCAGCAGCAAGCGGCGGCTGGTGGGCGTCGGGCTCTGCATCCGCACCCTGCAGGCAGAGCTGCATGAGGGGCTTTTCTGCAGCCCCCTCCTGCACCACGTCACTGCTGGGGCCCAGCACAGCAGTGCTGGGGAAGAGCCCAGCACAGGTCAGGACAGGGGCAGGGACAAGCTCTGGGCTGGACAGGGGCTGGCGGCCCCCACAGTTACACTGGGGATTTGGCTGGGGGATCACTCCCTCCTGCTCCAGGCTGTGGGGGTTTGGGCAAGTCCGTCCTGTGACTCTCTCTGTCCTTCTCCAGGCCCAGGGGAGCCCTCGAAGTCCCTGTCTGTGCTGAGCAGGGACACGCTGAAGCTCATTCCCAGGAGGGTGGAGATGAAGCTGGAGAACACCACCATGGTGCTGTCCATGAACAGCCAGAAGAGGTAAGGAGGCAGGTGGAGGGGGAGGCTGTCTGAGTCCAAATTAATGCTGGGGACGTTGACCTGGGGAAAACTGTGCCGTTCTCTGCTCCCAACTGTGCCGTTCTCTGCTCATCCCTTGGCTCTGCCAGACTGTAGAGAGTGAGTCCTAAGCCCACTCCAGTGGGAAGGACTGAGCTTGGCCTGGGGCTGGGCTCTTGGGGAGGAAGAAAGGCACGTGAGCTGGTTCTTCAGTAGCACAGCTGACAGGATCCTCAGGCGATGGGATGAGAGCGCTGGGCTGTGCTGCAGCTGGGCACTGGCTGTGTTTGTCCATGCCAACATGCTGGTCAGCTGGTGATGAGAGACAGGGAGATAGAGGACATGATACTGCAGTTCCCTCCTGGCAGTGACTCCCTGTGTCTTCCAGGCACCTCACCTGGAGCCTGAAGCTGCTGCAGTTTCTATATCAGCGTGAAGAGGAGCAAATCCCGCTGCGCAACTTCACGCCCACCTCAGACCTGGACCAAATGAGTGTAGACCTCCAGCTGGAGGGCAAGTAGCCAGGAAGGCACCGAGGGGACAGCGCTGCCATCACTGCCCTCTGCCACACCTCATTTGTGCTCCTCTGTCCCCACAGATGGCCTTCTCCTGTCCCAGAGCCGCCAGCGCATCGTGTGCCTCAACTCCCTGAAGACCAGCGTGCAGGTGAGCGAGCGCTGGGCACACTCTGTCCCCTGGGGGATGGCTGGTTTGGCTCCTGGCATGAGTTTTTTGCCACCTGGGCCTTTCCCTGCTCTAGGTCACAGCCATTGACCTCTCGGCTGCTGTGCTGCTCAACACCTGCATCATCCATTACCGTCACCAAGAGTTTTCGCACTGGCTGGGGCTGTTGGCACAGGAATACAGGTGCCGGGCGGTGCCTGTCCCCAGCCAAGGGCACAAGGGAAGGTAAACTTGGCCTCAGTGCAGCTGCTGATATCACAGCTTGTTTCCTCTTGCTGGCCACGCTCTGGCATGGTGCCTGGGCACTCAGCACCTTATCTGCCCTGTGCACAGCCTGTGGGATGGGGAGGCTGGTCAGGAGGTGATCAGAGAGCCCCTGCAGAGAGGACATCCCTCTGGGGCTGCTCCCTGCCAGGCTGTATGGCATATAACTCCCACTAACAGCCCATGCCTGCTTGTTCCGTGCAGGAGCTATCCCCAGGTCCTAGCGCCCATCATCCTGTGTGCCTCACTGACCAATGTCAACGTGTCCGTGCAGCTGGGGGACACGCCACCCTTCGCCTTGGGCTTCAACTCCATCTCTGCAGGTACAGGCTGGATCAGGGAGGTGCTGGGCTCTTCTTGGGGTCTGCCAGAGAGGCACCAGGATGGGGACGGGGAGGGCTGTGCTGCTGCTGTGTTTGCCCGTGTGTGTGGCCGGGGACTGTGGATCTCTGCCTGGTTGTGTCTGGCGTGCCCATTTAGGGTGAGCCTCCCCCTGCACTTCCCCCTCCTCTGTGCCCACAGACTACCAGCACCTGCGGCCACAGAGCGTGCACCAGCGAGCAGTGCTGGCCGTGGACCACCTGTGCTGGCGAGTGGGCAATGACTCCCACATCCAGCGTGCCGCACATCCCCCCAACATGCATGTGTGGGGAGAAGCCCTCATCCTCGACTCCTTCAACCTCCAGGTGAGGGGCGAGCCGAGGGACCAAGGGTTGGCTTTCAGTCTCAGACTCCATGTGGGGGGCACAGGATGTGTGGTGGCACAGGGATGTCCTGCAGCCTGAGAGCGATCATCCTGTTTGTCCTGCAGGGCAGCTACAACCAGCCCCTGGGCATGTCCAGCGCCCAGTCGGATACGCTGTTCCTGGATTGCACCATCCGGGGGCTGCAGGTGGAGTCGTCAGACACCTGCACTGAGTGCCTGGCCAGGGTCCTGCCCCTGTTCTGCCCGCGGCCTGGTGGGGCTGAGCTTGCCAAGCAGCCGCCCTCTGCCTCCAGCGAGCCCTGGGGGCTGCTCTGGAAGGTGGATCTGAAGGTGGAGGACGTGAATCTTTTCACACTCTCGGCCGTAGTGGGTAAATAGTGTCCAGGCTGATCCCAGATGGCTGTCCTGAAATAACCCTGCAGTCAGAGGAACCTGGCAGGTTGTGCTGTGTCTCCTCTGCCTCCAGCACTGACATGCTCTCTCTCCAGGTGCCCTGGAGCTGCGGCTGGACACGCTGACTGTCCTGGGAAGTGCTGAGAGCTGCACGGTCAGTGTCCAGGGCATGGTGCTGGCCTTGGTGAAGAGCATCACTGAGAAGATGCAGCCATGCTGCAAAGCTCCTGCTATCCCCAACCCAGTGGCCAACCTCTCCATGCTCTCTGTCACCTACCACAGCAGCATCCGCTCTCTGGAGGTTGGTTTGGCCGTAGGGCCGCTGCTTTATCCTGTACAGGGAGTAGATGAGGCAGGGGGAGGATTGGCTGACACGAAAGGTGCTGGGGGGAGAACGGGGTGCTGTGCTGTGCTTACCCTGGCAGTGACGTGCCTGCTCACTCTGTCCGGTGCAGGTGCAGTGCGGTGAGGGGCTGGCAGTGCTGTGGAGCCCACCTGACCACATGCACCTGTACCATCACACCCTGGCCACCCTGCAGTGCCACGAAGCCTTGCGGAGTGCCCTCGGCCACAGGACACTTCCCTCCCTGCCCCCAGAGAGCCCCACGTCCCACCCAGCCACCCCTGCTGAGTCACCGGGGCCCCTCCAGCCAAAAGGGCCCCTTCCCAAAAGACTCCTGTCCCTGTCCCTGGAGCTGAGCTCTGCCAAGCTCACTGCCTTTGTCTCTGAGGCCAACTACATCAGCCTGGCTGCGGAACGAACCTCGGTGAGCTGGCACGGCAGTGCCCTGCATGGCTACTGCCCCGAGCTGGCTGCTGGCTTTGATGGACACAGCATCTTCAGCTTCAAGGAGGTGGAGGTGAAGCTGGTGCCGGAGCTGGAGGAGGTCGTCCGGCACCGCGACGCCTTCCCCACCCTGCGCACCCTCCGCAACCGTGGCTGGGCCTTCTCCTTTGCCAGCGTGACCATCGAGTTCCCCTACCAGTACGACTTCTCCCGCACGCTGGACGCTGCCGTGGGCGTGCAGAAGTGGCTGAAGGGCCTGCACCGGCCCGGGCGCCCTGCCAGCACGGCCCTGCCCCCCGACCTCCTGCTCAAAGTCACCCACTTCTCCTGGGTCTTCCTGGATGACGTCTTCGAGGTCAAGTTGCGAGACAACTACGAGCTGATGAAGGATGAGAGCAAGGAGAGCGCCAAGCGCCTGCAGCTGCTGGACGCCAAGGTGGCTGCACTGCGCAAGCAGCACGGGGAGCTGCTGCCTGCCCGCAAGATCGAGGAGCTCTACGCCTCGCTGGAGAAGAAGAACATCGAGATCTACATCCAGCGCTCGCGGCGCCTCTACGCCACCACACCCATGAGGAGGGCCCTCCTCACCTGGACCCTGGCCCACCTGGAGCTGGTGGCCATGGCTGATGAGTCCTTCCATGGCACGGAGCGTGTGTTGGAGCAGATGAAGGACCTGGATAACGTCAGCCCATTCCCCCCAGAGGGTCTGGAGATGGTCACCCAGTGGTGCCGCATGATGAAGGGCACAGTTGGCAGCTTCTTTGGTGAGTTGCTTTGTGGGAGGGTGCCCTTGGAGGACAGCACGATGGCTGTGTGGCCTGGGCTGGCACCATGTGGTGTCTAACTAAGCAGGGAAGACGATTTTTGGAGGTTCAAAGGGAGTGGGAAGGAAGCAGAGATGTGACAGGTTGATGGCTCCTACTGTGGCCTGGAGTGGGGAGCTGCCTGTCTCTTTGCTGCCCCATCCCTCAGCCCTTCCTCCACCCACAGTGCGGATCCGTGACTACCCCCGGTACCTGTTTGAGATCCGGAACTGGCAGCTGTCGGGCCGGCTGATCGGAGCTGAGCAGTGCGGCCAGGCCTGCTCCCGGCGCCGCCAGGTCCTGAAGCTGGGGCTGCCCTGGGGGGATGCCACGGTGGAGAGGAACATGCCACCCTTGAAGTTCTACCATGACTTTCACTGTAAGAGCTGGAGGAACACGCGGGGAGGTCTTTGGTGGGGTAGGGACAGGGCAGATGGCTGAGCCAACCTCTGTGTCCCCAGCTGTGATCTCCCAGTACACCATTGTGTGGGGGCCCTGCTGGGACCCGGCCTGGACCCTGATCGGCCAGTGTGTGGATCTCCTCACCAAGCCCTCAGAGGACCCCAGTGCTCCATTGCCCTGGTGGGACAAGAGCCGCCTTCTCTTCCACGGAGACTGGCACATGGACATCGAACAGGCCAACCTGCACCAGCTGGCCACCGAGGTGGGTGCCACTGGACTGGGGAGCAGCATGGCGTGGGGTCAGCTCACACCTGCCTCTCCTCACGCCTGTCCTTGCAGGACCCCTACAACACCACGGAGAACATGCACTGGGAGTGGAGCCAGCTCTCCTTCCACTGGAAGCCTGGGCAGTTTGTCTTCAAGGGCAATCTGGATATCAACGTCCGGACAGCCTCCAAGTGAGTGTGGGGCCACAAGCCCAGAGGGGCCCCAGCAGTGCTGGGAGGTGACTGGAGTCTCTTTCTGCATTCAGATATGACGACTGCTGCTTCCTGCACCTGCCTGACCTGTGCATGACACTGGACCTGCAGTGGCTGTGCCATGGGAACCCCCACGACCACCACGGCGTGGTGTTGCGCTCCCCCGAGTTCCTGCCCGAGGTGCCAGTGGGGCAGCAGTATGACTCCTACCGTGCCTTCCGCTCTGAGAACCTCAACCTCTCCATCCGGATGGACCTGACACAGCCCAGTAAAGGTGGCTGTCCTGGGGATCCCTTGGGGACAAAGGGGGTGGGGCAGGGCATGCTGGTTGTGGGTTGGGTGCTGCCACGTCCCGGCCCCACGGTGGTGGCTGATGGTGGGTACATTC
This sequence comes from Picathartes gymnocephalus, assembly GCA_013390045.1. Lineage (NCBI taxonomy): Eukaryota > Metazoa > Chordata > Aves > Passeriformes > Picathartidae > Picathartes > Picathartes gymnocephalus. Next base: position 1,134,098 of record WEKY01034336.1, read on the forward strand.
TCAGAGCACTCCCAGCCCCGGATCCTGCTCTACAGCAGCACCCTCCGCTGGATGCAGAATTTTTGGGCCACGTGGACCAGCGTGACACGGCCCATCTGCCGTGGGAAGCTGTTCAACAACATGAAACCCAGCAAGAAGAAGCTGGGGCAGCATTACAAGCAGTTGTCCTATACTGCGCTGTTCCCTCGGTTGCAGGTAACTCCCAGGGCTGGGAATTCAGTGTTTCCTCCTTGCTCTGCCTCTGCTGGGCTCTCAACCCCTGCTCTCTGCTCCCTCTCAGGTGCATTACTGGGCCTCCTTTGCCCAGCAGCGGGGGATCCAGGTAGAATGCTGCCAGGGACACATCTTCACTCGTGGCACACAGCGGCTCATCCCGCAGGGTGAGTGGGAATCCTGCCAGCAGCACTTCCAGGTACAGCAGGGCCCTGGCTGACCCCTGTCCCTGTCCCCCAGCTGGCACGGTGATGCGGCGCCTCATTTCGGAGTGGAGCATCACGCAGATGGTGAGTGACCTGAGCCAGGTCACCGTGCACCTCATGGCCTCCACCTGTGATGAGAATGCCGACCACCAGCTCGACACCCTGGTGAAGAAAACCCACCTGCTGAGCCTGTCCTCCCTCACCTACCAGCGGCACAGCAACCGCACGGCGGAGGAGGTACCACTGCAAACAGGGCATGGCAGCTTGTGCTGGCCTGGTGGCATTTCCAGGACAAGATGTTGGTTGTTGGGTGCAATGGGGAAGGGGTCTGGCTGGGGAAGACACAGATCTTCAGGGCCTCTGATCTACCAAGCATCTGACTTTGTCACATGCCTGGCATGGGCCCATGCTGGGGTCTCTGGGCTCCAGTCCCCACTCTCTGCCTGGCAGGGCTCCCAGCGCCAGTGCATGAGGCCACTGGGCAGGGCTAGGGGTGGCTTTGCTGTGCTGAGGCTCTGACCCTCTGTGCCCAGGAGCTGCCCCTGCGTGATGGGGACGACGGTTTCCACACACATCAGCTGCACTTGGTGGACCTAAGGGCGTCCTGGACCACCACGAACCGGGACATCGCCTTCGGCCTCTATGACGGCTACAAGAAAGCGGCTGTGCTCAAACGTAACCTGTCCACTGAGGCTCTGAAGGGGCTGAAGATTGACACACAGCTGCAGGCCAAGAAGCTGAAGCGGGGCCCACTCTCTGCTCATTCCATCCCTGCCAGAGTGACCGCTCCCATCACCAGCGGCCGTCCCGAGAGAGCCTCCTCGGGGGGTGAGCACGGTGGGGAGGGGAGCAAGGGGAAACCCACAGCCCAGAGCTGTGCCTGCCTTTATCCTGTACCTCTGAGCCATCCCCCCACAGCTTTGCACTGACCTTTCTCCTTCCCCAGGGGCCTACATGCTGCAGAAGCTCATTGAGGAGACAGACAAGTTTGTGGTTTTCACGGAGGAGGAGTCGGGGGCCAGCGAGCAGCTCTGCGGCATTGCCGCCTGCCAGACCGATGACATCTACAACCGCAACTGCCTCATCGAGCTGGTGAACTGCCAGGTACCTGCCTGTCCCCACAGCCTGCCTGTGACAGGGGCTGTGCCTGCCCAGAAAGGTCCATCAGACCCCTGGGGTCTCTCCCCCCACAGATGGTTCTGCGTGGTGCAGAGACGGAGGGTTGTGTGATCGTGTCCGCTGCGAAGGCACAGCTGCTGCAGTGCCAGCACCACCCAGCCTGGTACGGGGACACTCTGAAGCAGAAGACATCCTGGACATGCTTGCTGGATGGCATGCAGTACTTTGCCACGACAGAGAGCAGCCCCTCTGAGGGGGAGCATGGCCAGCTCTGGCTGGAGGTGAGCGTGTGGTGGGTGAGCTGCGTGGGGGACAGGCAGTGCTGTCAGTGCCCTGGCCAAGGCAGGGAGAATGGGGACAGTCAGCCGTGCCTCCTTGCTTCCCCAGGTGAAAAATATTGAGGAGCATCGTCAGCGAAGCCTGGACTCGGTGCAGGAGCTGATGGAGAGTGGGCAGGCAGTGGGGGGCATGGTCAGCACCACCACAGGTACTGCCCACAGCCCTGGCTGCTGTGCCCACCCCAGTCCCACTTGGGTGTGACCCCAAGGCTGGTAGAGCTGAGAGCACCTGGCCTGTCCCTGCGTGGCCCCAGGAGGTGGCTGATGCTCCAAGCCTTGCATTGTGTAGTCACCAATGTGCTGGGACGTGGCACTCTGACTGTGGTCCCTCTGCCTGTCCCCAGACTGGAATCAGCCCTCGGAAGCCCAGCAGACCCAGCAGGTGCAGAGGATCATCTCTCGCTGCAGCTGCCGCATGTACTACATCAGCTACAGCCACGACATCGACCCTGAGCTGGCCACGCAGATAAAGCCCCCGGAGACCCCTGCCAACCAGGAGAAGGAGGATCTGCTGAAGAAGCAGGAGGGTGGGTGCATCCAGGCAGTGTGTCTTGGAGGGTAGAGCTCTGGGCTGACCCACGGTTGCTGGCTAACTCCAGGAGTGGTCTCTTTTAGCCCTGCTGAGGTCAGAGGGCTGCATGCAGGAGGAGTCCCCAACACATTTCTGGCCGTGCTGAGGCCCCACTTGCCCTTTGTGTCCCTGCAGGAGCTGTGGACACCTTCACCCTGATCCACCATGACCTGGAGATCTCCACCAACCCCGCACAGTATGCCATGATCCTTGACATAGTCAACAACCTGCTGCTGCACGTGGAGCCCAAACGCAAGGTACCCGTGGGGCTCCAGGTGTCTGTGCCACTCACTGCACCCAGGCAGTCCTAACCTCGCCCTATTCCTGTGCCCAGGAGCACAGTGAGAAGAAGCAGCGGGTGCGTTTCCAGCTGGAAATCTCCAGCAACCCTGAGGAGCAGCGCAGCAGTATCCTACACCTGCAAGAGGCTGTGAGGCAGCACGTGGCTCAGATCCGGCAGCTGGAGAAGCAGATGTACTCCAACATGAAGGTGAGCCCACATCCCTGGCTCCCTGGGATCGCCACTCCAGGGCAGGGGGTGCTGAGGGTTGTCTGTCCTTCAGTCCTTGAAGGATGACAGCAAAAACGAGATCCTGCTCGACCTGAACCACCGGCTGCAGCAGCAGCTGAGCCAGGAAAAAGCTGACCTGCAGCTGGAGAGCGAGGAGCTGAACATACTGATCAGGTAGGACAAGGGGGAATGGCTTTAAACTGAGAGTAGCTTTGGACTGGATATTAGGAATAAATTCTTACCAGTGAGGCACCGGCACAGGTTGCCCAGAGAACCTGGGGCTGTCCCCCCCATCCCTGGAAGTGTTCAAGGACAGGCTGGATGGGGCTTGGAGCAACCTGTTCTGATGGGAGGTGTCCAACCCAAACTATTCTATGATTCTATGATCTCAGCCTTTCCCAGCATTGTGTCCCCCTTACTCTAGGACTGCCACGTCCCAGCTCTCTCCTCTGTGCTGCAGGTGCTTCAAGGACTTCCAGCTGCAGCGAGCCAACAAGATGGAGCTGCGAAAGCAGCCGGAGGACGTGAGCGTGGCACGGAGGACTGAGTTCTACTTTGCCCAGGCACGCTGGCACCTGACAGAGGAGGATGGGCAGCTGGGCATCGCCGAGCTGGAGCTGCAGCGCTTCCTCTACAGCAAGGTGTGGAGTTGGACAGTGCCCACAGCCCCTGAGCTGGGGACAGGGACATTGAGAGCTGAAGGCTTTGTCTGCACAGGTCAACAAGTCTGATGACACGGCCGAGCATCTGCTGGAACTGGGCTGGGTGACCATGAACAACCTGCTGCCCAACGCTGTGTACAAGGCAAGTGGCAGCTGGGGGAGCAGCTCTGCATCCTGAGGACCCATGGGTGGCCTGGGCAGAGTGGCCTGTCCTCACCCCAACCACCCATCCTCTTCCCTGCAGGTGGTGCTGCGCCCCCAGAGCTCCTGCCAGTCCGGCCGGCAGCTGGCACTGAGGATTTTCAGCAAGGTCCGGCCGCCCGTGGGAGGTATCTCCATCAAGGAGCATTTTGAGGTGCCAGGGCTGGGCCAGGAGGTGCCAGGGTCTCTGTGGGGCACAGGCAGGGTGTGCCTGGCTCTGACACGTCTCTTTCCCACAGGTGAATGTGGTACCTCTCACCATCCAGCTCACCCACCAGTTTTTCCACAGAATGATGGGTTTCTTCTTCCCCGGCCGTAATGTGGAGGAGGAGGAGGTGGGGGATGAGGAAGATAAGTCCAAGCTGGTGACAACAGGTGAGAGACTTGTGATCACTCTCCTCTCTGCATGTCCTTGAGCAGCTTTGGCTGCGTGTCCAGGGTATGTTTGTGGGCAGCTGCTGTCCAGCCATGAGTCGAGGAACAGGGATTTGTGGTCTCCCCTGTGGACAGGGAGATGGTGGGAGGGTCTGGGTCATGGCTAACCCCTGGCTGGACACCACCACCACCTCGCACCCTGTTTGCCCCAGGGATCCCCGTGGTGAAGCCGCGGCAGCTGATCGTGGCCGATGACTCACTGGGCCCAGGGAAGGGAGTTGCTCAGGGACTGAATCGGACATCAGGGGTCAGAAGATCGTTCCGAAAAGCTCCTGAGGTACCTCCTGCTGCCGTGAGGGTGAAATCCGCAAGAGTCCTGCTGTGGTGCCAGTCTGATTTCTCTTGACTGCAGGGCTGGGTAGCCATGTCCTCCCACACTTCCCTCCCACGCTTTGTCTGTTTTCTCCTGCTCCCTCCCACCATGAGGATTTGCATCCTTTACAACCAGGCGCCTGCACGCTTGATGTGATCCCTGTATCTCATTTTTCCAACACCGTGCCAGAGCAGCTCTCACCTCTCCATTATGAAGCAATGCCGTGGCCTAGTGCCCAGCTGTCCCTTCCCTGCTGGTTCCTGGCTGTGTCCCTTCTCCTTCCCTTCTGCTCATGGCTTCTGCTGTGTCCCCAGCATCCCGTGGATGACATCGACAAGATGAAGGAGCGTGCAGCCATGAACAACTCCTTCATCTACATCAAGATCCCGCAGGTGCCGCTCTGTGTCAGCTACAAGGTGTGGGACCAGTGGGACAGGGCATGCTGGGGGTGGCCTGGGGCACCATCCCACACTGCCTGACACCTCTGTCACACAGGGGGAGAAGAACAGCGTGGACTGGGGCGACCTGAACCTGGTGCTGCCATGCCTGGAGTACCACAACAACACATGGACATGGCTGGACTTTGCCATGGCGGTGAAGAGGGACAGCCGCAAAGCCTTGGTGGCACAGGTACGTGGGACCACATCCCTCTTCTCATTCCAGAGGCTGCCAGAGCCACTCTGCCCAGGATGGAGATGGTAACCCCAGGGTGGGTGGCACGTTCCCCAGAGTGGGAAGCAGCTGCACTGGCTCAGCAGCTTGTCACCCACGCCAAGGGCGCAGGGTGTGGCCATGGAGGGTGCTGAGCCCCCTGACTCCCGGGACAGGTGATCAAGGAGAAGCTGCGCCTGAAGCCAGCGGCGGGCGCGGAGGCCCGGGGGAAGCTGGAGAACAAATCCGACGGGACCATCCAGCAGCAGGAGGAGGACGAGAAGGCTCGACTGCTCATCGGGCTGAGCGTGGGCGAGAAGAACCCCAGCAAGAAGTCGATCTTCGGCAGGCGCAAATGACGGCAGCACCCGGCAGGCCGGGAAGGGACTTGGGGTGCCCCACGCTCTCCCCTTGGGGGGAACCCCGAAGGCAGAGAGGGGGCTGCGCTGCTCGGCAGTGCCCGAGGAGGGCTCAGCCACGTGCAGGCCCTCAGTAGCCCCATTGTTGTGGGGCAGGGGTGGAGCAGCACAGGGATGTGGGGCCCAGGGTGCTCCGGGGCCGCTTTGTGGGGTGCAGAACCCTTGTGCCAAGGGCTCCTGCGAGCTTCTCCCCCTCCCTGCTGTGCGGGTGCTGGGCCCAGCCCCTGGGCCTGGTGAAGCAGCAGGATCGCTCCAGGCTGGGAAAAAGGGGAACGGGAGAGAGTTTAAATAAAGAGTTTTTAATTTGGAACAGGTTCGGGCCAGTGGCTTGTTTCTTGCCTCACCCTGCAGTGCTGGGCTCAGCACCATGCACCCCTCAGCCTGGCAGCTCCCCATCCTTGGGGGCTTCACCCCTTGCCCTTCTCTAGCAGTTGCTTAGGGCACCCCTGCATTGCCCTGGGCTCAGCCTGTGCACTTATCCCTCTCCATTCTCCTCAGTGAGCCCAGGGCCATGCTGGAGCTCAGCAGGCACTGCAGGCACCCCCTCAGGGCCGCAGCACGTGGGGTGCAGAGAGGAGGAAGGGTTGAAGGGGGAGCCCCAGAGTGGATAAGGAGGGGGTCCCGGAGACGAGCTGGGATCGGTCCCGGGGGGGGGTCCT
>WEKY01034336.1:1140580-1154872 GCA_013390045.1 Picathartes gymnocephalus
GGGCGCGGCCGGGCGGCGCCGCGATGGGAGCGACGAGCAGCGGCCCCGGCCCGGCCCCGGCTCCGGTGCGGCCCCCCCAGGTGCGTGCGGCGGCATCAGCCCCGGGGATCCCCCTGGGCATCCCCTGCCTCGGGGTCCCCTCGCTGACGCTGTCCCCGGTTCCGCAGGGCCGCGCCGTGGGGTCGTGGGTGCGGGCGCTGTTGAGCCGAGCAGGGTCGGTGCCGGTGTCGGTACCGGTGCCGGTACCGGGGCTCGCCTTGGCCCCGCGGGGCCCCGCCGAGGAGCCGCCGCTGCCCGGGTGGCCGCTGCCGCAGCTCGTCTCGTTGTTCCTGCCGGAGTTCCCCGTCCGCCCCTCCGCCCGCCAGCAGCAGCTCAAGGTGCCGTCCCGAAGTCCCCACCCTCCGAACGGGGTCCCGGTGCATCCGAACGGGGTCCCCGATCGTCCTCCCTGGACGCGTCCTGCCCGCGCATTCCCGGTCCCCTAACGGGTCCCCTCGCACCCTGTACCGGTGTCCCTGCTCGTCCTACCGGGGCTCCTCGCGTTCCTACCGGGGTCCCCCAGCGCCCTGAGCATCCTCCCGTGCCGTCCGTGCAACCCGTGCCGCCATCCCGGCATCGCCGACCGCCTTACCGAGCTCTCCTTGCCCGCTCTGCCGGGTCCCTGCGCATCCTACCGGCGTCCCCGGCCGTTCCACCGGCTCCCCTTCTATCCCCGCCGGCTCCCCGTGTCGGGTCTCGGTGTGTTCTACCGGGGCTCCTCTGCACCCACCGGAGCGTGGCGTCCCACCGAGGTCCCGCGTGTACTCCCGGGGGTCCTTGTGCATTCTGTCAACATCCACCGCTGCCGTGCTGTGGTCCCCGTGTCCCTGCGCCCCATGCCGTGTCCCCATATATCCTGTTGGGGTCCCTTTTGGGTCCTCCAGGTCCCCATGTGTCTCCAGCGTCTGCTTTGGGTGCTCTGTGCCCCTCACCTTACCCCATGCAGGACCCCCAGCTTGAGCACCCCAAATCTGCATGGCGTGCTCAGCCCCTGTTCCTCCCCTCAGATCCTGGGCTTCGTGGCCAAAGGCTCCTTCGGGACCATCCTCAAAGTGCTGGACTGCGGGCGGGAGAAGGTCTGCGCCGTGAAGGTGGGTGCTGGCCCCCCGGGGCCCATGGGTGCCCCCACCTGCCCTTGTCCCCCCCCTTGACAGTGCCTCGCCCCCCCAGGTCGTGCCCAAAGTGGAGGTGCTGCGCCGTGACACCCTCAAACAGTGCAAAGAAGAAGTCAGCATCCAGGTGAGGGGGGGCCCAGGAGAGACCCCAGCCCGTGAAGGGGTTTAGGGCGGCCACGGGGACATCAGGAGGCCTGATGGAAGACGGCAGAAATGGGGTCCCCGGCCCCTCGTGTCTCCCCCCCACTCCGGGGGCCGCTCACCCTCTGTGCTTTTGTGTCCCCAGAGACAGGTCAGGCACCCTTTTGTCCACGGGCTAGGGGACAGCTGGCAGGGCCAGCGCCACCTCTTCATCAGTGAGTGACCATCTGCCCGCGGGCTGGCCGCGGCCCCCCCTGCCCGCGCACGTGTCCCCGCCGCCCGCACACGTGTCCCCGCACACGCACGCGCTCCCCCCGCCGCCCCGTGGGGACCCGGGCGCTTTGGCTGCCGCCTCCCACCGCGGGGGACAGGGATGGGGACAAGCCACAGCGGGGCGGGGACCAGCGCGGGGGTGAACAAAGCACCCCAGGGCTGGTGCCCGCCTGGCCCTGATGGCTGTGTCGCCTCGGTCCCTGCAGTTTGTGTGTTCCCAGTGCCTGTGTGACCCCCAAGGACCAAGGTCGCTTCGGTACCTCCTGTGGCCCGGGTGCTTGTGTGTTCCGAGTGCCCACATGTCACCGTGGTACTTGTGTGTTCCCATGCCACCTTACTCGTGCCTGTGTCACCTTAGTACGTAACCTGGTGCCCATATTGCCCTGGTGCTTTGTGCCACCTCGCTGCCTTCATAACCCCAACGCTTCCACCACCTCGGTGCACAGCCCCAATGACCCCTCTGCAGCCCTGTGTCCGTGCCACCCCAGTGTCCCCGTTGCCAGCGCAGGCAGTCAGTAAGGCATGTCACCTGTCCCGGCAGTGTGCACCTACTGCAGCACCGGGGACCTGCACGCGCTGTGGCGCACGGCCGGCTGCTTGGCTGAGGCCACCGTCCGCCTGTTCGCCGCCGAACTGGTGCTGGTGCTGGGTGAGTGACCTGCCATGCTGGGGACAGCCACCACTGTCCCCACCAGTGGGGAATTGCAGGCAGGGCCAGCCATGCCCAGGGGTGGCAGTGGGCACTGTGCCGGGAAGGGACACACGGCACTGATGGCTCTGTCTCGTCCCCAGTGTACCTCCACGACCTGGGCATCATGCACAGAGACGTCAAGGTGGGTGGCAGTGGGGCTGGAGGATGGGGTGGGGGGGGGTCTCTGAACCCCCAGCGTGGAGAGGCCACCTCAGTGCCTGTCTCATTTCAGATGGAGAACATCCTCCTGGATGAGAGAGGTAAGAGCCTGGTGGGAATGCCTTGGGTACACCCCATCAATGGGGACACCCTCTCCATGGGTTCTCACGTGCTGTCTGGCCCCACAGGGCACCTCAAGCTCACTGATTTCGGCCTCTCCCGGTACCTGCAGTGGGGCGAGCGAGCCCACACAATCTGTGGCACCCTGCAGTACATGGGTAAGGGGGGCTGTGCTGGGGGGGCTGTGCTGGGGGGCACAGACCCCCAGGCGCTCACCCACTCTCCCCACAGCCCCAGAGGTGCTGAGCGGGGGGCCCTACAGCCACGCGGCCGACTGGTGGTCCTTGGGAGTCCTGCTCTTCGCCCTGGCCAGTGGGGAGGTAAGGACCACGGGGTGGGGGGACAGGGACACCTCAAGGAGACTCTGAATTCACTGTATGCACCCCCAGTTCCCTGTGGCGCCAGCAGGGGACCATGTGGCCATGCTGGAACGTGTCAAACAGAGCAGCTACGAGAGCCCACCTGAGTTCAGCCCTGAGCTGGCCCGGCTGCTCGCCGAGGTAACCCTCCTGCCTGGATTTTGGGGTCTTCACTGGCCCCCACTGGCTGGATGCTGGGATTTCCATTCTCACTGTGCTCTCTCTGTCGGCAGCTGCTGTGCCACAACCCCCTGTACCGCCTGCGCTACCTCCACCACTTCCAGGGCCACCCCTTCTTCCGCGGGGTGGCCTTCGACGCTGACCTGCTGCAGAAGGACCCGGTGGTGGTGGCAGTGGCCCCGCGACCCCCCGAGCAGCCCCCACCCGACCCCGCCACTTTTGCCGACTTTGACTACGACCTCGCCGCAGCCCCGGACCGGCCCTGGCCTGGCTGAGCCACCATGGCTGGGACCCTCGGCATCGCTCAGGGACATCCCCCCACCCCGGCAGCGGGTCGGACCCCGCTGGGCCGGGTCCCCCAAGGGGTTACTCGGGTACCCCCCAATCTCATCCCCGGGTACCTCAACTCTGTACCTCTCCCCGCGGGAGCAATAAATCCGAGAGCCGCGGGCACTGCTGCGGGTGCTGCCCTGACTCGTGGTGAGGAAAGCGGGACCACCGGGCCGGGAGCGGGGGGACGCGGGGCTGTATCCCCCTCCCTTGGGGCAGGTCTGGGGGACGCGTGGGGTGGTTTCCCCGGGGCAGGCGATGCGGGAGGAGCTGGATCTGCCTGTCCATCCTGCCGGTCCGCCTGTCTATCCCGTCCGCCCGCCTGTCCGTTCCCCCGGCGCTGCGCAGGGCGGTGGGGGCGTGACCAACGGGTGAAACCACGCCCACTTCCACGCCCACCGCCGGCCGTGGCCCCGCCCCAACGGTCGCCCCGCGGGGTGACGCGCGCGCGGCGCAGCCAATCAGAGCCGCGCGTGGTTTTCAAACCGGCGGCGCGCGGGCGGCGGTGGGGCCGGACCGGGAACCGGGAACCAGGGCCGAGAACCGAGACCAACCCGAACCCGGCGGGCCCGGAGCCCAGACCGGGAGTGGCGCCGAGATTGGCACCGACCGCAGCTGGAGTCGAGACCGAGACCAAGACCGGGAGCATTGCCGGGCCATGCAGCGCGCCAAGACCCCCGTCGTGAGTGCGGGCCGGGGCTGGGGTTCGGTTTGGATGTTCCGGTGGGGCGGCGGGTCCGTTGCGGCCGGTGCAGCGCTCCCGGTGTCTCTATGTGTGTGTGTGTGTGTGTGTGTGTAAGCTGCCGGTGCTGCCGCCGGTGACCCCCCCGGTGCCCCCACAGGCGCAGAAGCGGCCCCGGCGCACCCCGCTGCAGGAGCTGCAGCTGCAGTCGGGCGCCGAGCGGACCAGCCTGACCCCCCTGCTCCGCCGGCTGCGGCTCAAGGTCAGCGTGCGGGGATACCGAACGGGGCGGAGCGGGTAGCGGGGAGGGCTGCGGTGTACCGGAACCAGGAATGTAGGAGGGATAGATGGTGCTGGCGCAATGGGAGAACGGGCGTATTTACTGGAGTGGGGGAAATGGGGAGACTGGGGCAAAAGGCTGCGGGGTGCAGGGGGAAAGGGCAGGGCTGTCCTGATCCCCTTTTCCCCCTAAAATGTCCTGTAGGACCACGACTGTGCCACCCCGGTGTCCTGCGCCCGAGGCCCCCGCACCAGCGTCACCGCCGTGCCTTGCACCCCAGGACCCCCGCAAAGTGCTACCCTGGGCCCCCCCAGCAGCACCACTCCAATGCCTTGCACCCGGGAGCCCCCCAGCAGCACCACTTTGGAGCCCTCCAGGACCTCCACCCGGGGCCTCAGGACTCCCATCCCTAAGCCTGGTGACTCTGAGGCCCCCACCAATCCCACCCTTATGCCTGGTGCCGTGGAGACCTCCAACAGCACCAGCCCAGAGGCCCCTGGCAGTCCTATCCAAATGTTCAGCACGCCAGAGCTACCTGACAACATGGTGCCAGCCCCTCTGTGCAGCTCCATCCCGGTACCCAGCACCCCAGAGCCCCCCAGCAGCACCGTGCCAGCCTCTGTGGGCAGCTCCATCCCGGTACCCAGCAGCACTGTGCCAGCCCCTCTGTGCAGCTCCATCCCGGTCCCCAGCACCCCAGAGCCCCCCAGCAGCATCATTCCAGTCCCTCTGTGCAGCTCCATCCCGGTCCCCAGCACCCCAGAGCCCCCCAGCAGCACCGTGCCAGCCTCTGTGGGCAGCCCAGTCCTGGGGTCCAGCACCCCAGAGCCCTCCAGCAGCATCATTCCAGTCCCGCTGTGCAGCTCCATCCCGGCACCCAGCATCCCAGAGCCCTCCAGCAGCATCATTCCAGTCCCTCTGTGCAGCTCCATCCCCGTACCCAGCACCCCAGAGCCCTGCAGCAGCATCATTCCAGTCCCCCTGTGCAGCTCCATCCTAGGATCCAGCACCCCAGAGCATCCTGGCAACACCGTGCCAGTCTCCCTGTGCAGCTCCATCCCAGTGGCCGGCACCTTGGAGTCCCCTGGCATCACCATGTGCAGCCTTGTCCTGGGGCCCTGCACCCTGGAGTCCCCTGGCAGCACCACCCCAGGGCTCCCCAGTGTCATTAGCTCAATGTCTTGCATTCCAAAGTCTCCAGAGAGCTCTGCTCTATCCCCCTGTATCTCTGGGTCCCCTGGCAATGCCAGCCCAGCCTCCTGCACCCCAGGGCCTCCTGGCACCAGCTCCACCCCGCAGAAAGCTCCTTTCCATGGGTGGCGAGCAGCACCTCCAGACTTTTCCTGCAGCCCTATGGCCTCGGAGCCCTCGTCTGCAGATGGGAGTGCTGGTCCTCTGCATTGCCAAGGCACCCCTGAGGGAGCCGAGTCCCCTGCCCCTGTCCCCCCAGAACAGAGCCCACCCGGCCTCCCTCCCATCAAGGCAAGTGGGTTGGAGCCTGCTGGGTCAGGAGCCACTGTCACCCCTGTCACCTCGCCTGAGTCAACCCTGGGTGCTGTGTCCTGGATGTTGCCACTGGTGTGGCTGGAGAAGACCCTCAACACCTCGTTCCTGGTGGAGTCCCTGCGGCACAGCCTGCCCCTCCGCAAGCCGCACCAGGATGCCAGCAGCAGTGTCACCCCAGTGCCCACTATGGTCACTGGCACCAGCACAAACCCAGTGCCCACCATGGTCACTGGCACCAGCATGACCCCTTTGTCAGTGGTCACTGGCACCAGCACGACCCCAGTGCCCACCATGGTCACTGGCACCAGCACGACCCCTTTGTCAGTGGTCACTGGCACCAGCACGACCCCAGTGCCCACCATGGTCACTGGCACCAGCACGACCCCTGTGCCCACCGCGGTCGCTGGCACCAGCACGACCCCGGTGCCCACCACAGCCATTGGAACCAGTGTGACCCCAGTGCCCACTATGGCCACGGGCACCAGCATGACCCCGGTGCTCTCCACGGCCACCGGCACCTTCATGACACCTCAGGACGTGTGGGAGAGGAGCACGAACACATCCAGGGCAAGCCTCCCCTGTGCCAAGGACAGCGCTGCGGAAACAGACTCCCTGCTCTGGCAGTGAGTATGAGGACCTTCCCCCCTGGATGGGGCTGTGGCACCTGTGGCCTGTCCTTGCCCTAAGCCCTCTCTCTGTCCCCAGCTGTCCCCGGGAGCAGCTGAAGACCCTGCCACGGGCAGAGCTGGAGGGAAGGCTGGAGAGCACCCTCATCATCATCGAAGCCCTCTCGCTGCAGCTGCGTGGCTGGCAGGAGAGCCAGCGGCTGGGGCCGGCCAGGCAGAGGGACGCGCTCACGCAGACGGACATCACCCAGCCCGAAGGGGTAAGAGACCTCCCCGAGGTGATGCCACCCTGCCCCCTGCAGCCTCGGTGCCGTGACAGTGTCCTTGTGCTGCTGGAAAGACGGTGACCCCGTCGGGGTTGGTGGAGTGGAAGTAAAGCGCGGCTGCTGTGTCACGGCATCACGCGCCCGCTGCTGCATCATCACGCCTGGATCAGCCCGCTGAGTTTGCTGGATTGGAACCCTCGTTGGGGGGAAACATCCCTGGCACACGTGGGGGGAGGATGGGAGGTGTCGTGGCTGAGCAGCTCTCGCTGGCCCCGGGGTGGAGCGGGGCTGGTGTGAAGCACTCTCCCCTCCGGTGGATGCCCTTGGGGGGAGGAGATATCTCTACCTCTAGCTGCGGAGGAAAACAGAGGCTGTGCAGTGTCAGTGGGGAGTGGAGCGGGATCTGCAGCTGGGTGCGGTGGCTGTCACTGGCAATGAGTGTGCCAGATCTCAGCCACACATGCCCCGGTGCTGCCAGTGCCTGTAGCCGTAACATCGGTGTCCTTGTCCCTTCCCCAGAGCACCTGGAGCAGCCAGAGCCTCCTGTTGCGGGGCCTCGCGGATGCCGCCTTTCGGAGCTTGCAGGAGCAGCAGAGAGCCCTCGCGCAGGAGGTGAGCTCCCACACATCCCTCTGCTTCCCCTTTCCCCTGGGTTTTGGGAGGTCTGTTGGCACACACGGCAGCTGTACCTGGTGCCTCACGGTGCTGTCTCCTCCCACAGCGGGAGCAGGAGAGGACCCTGGTGTCCCAGTGCCAGGCTGTGCCTGAGAGTGTTCCCAGCAAGCTGCAGAGCTGCCTGGAAGAGCAGGATGCCATCAGGCAGCGAGTGGATGAAGCCCTACGAGCCAAGGAGCAGGTAAGGGGGCAGCTGTTGTGGGAGCAAGGCAGTCTCAGCTGTCCTCATGCCTTTGGTGGGGCATCCTGCATTCATACCCATCTCTGGGGATGAGGATCTCAGGGATCCCAGGGAGGATTCATTCATTCCTGCATTCATACCCATCTCTGGGGATGAGGATCTCCCTGGTGTCCCAGGGGAAGAAAATCCCAATGTGGAAGGCAAGAAGTGCTGTGTGATGGAGCTCTCTGAATGCTTTTCTTGGCCCGGGCTGTGCCCCACTGGGAGCAGGAGTCCTAGGCTGGTGCAGAGTGCAGGGATGGCTCCTGGGAGTTTCCTTTTGTGTGACAGCATGGCTGGAGCACATCCTTTCCTCTGCAGGGATATCTCTTCCTGGAGGCTTTCTGTGCCCATGCCAGCACCCAGATCAGTGCCCGTGACCAGAGCCTGGCCTCCCAGCAAGAGCTGAGCACACTGCTGGCCCATGCCATCAACCTGCAGGTACTGAGTGTGGTGCTACCCCAGCTCCCCCACACTGGATCAGGGGGCTGGAAGGGCATCTCCACATCCTGAGCTTGGGTGATGCTCTGTGATGGCCTTGGGTGCACCAGAGGTTTCCTGGCGCTGCTGCTGGGAAGCTGCTGCAAATTTGGCCTCAGGGCTGGCACTCGCCTCCCTTCACGGCCATTAAATGTGGCTTTTCCACCACGGCAGTGCTGACTCATCCCTCCTACCCTACAGACATCCCTGTCTGCCGAGGCGCAGTCTTTCCGGGAATTCTTAGATGTCACTTTTGAAAATCTGCAGAAGGAAAGGAGAGCCCTGGATGAGGAGGTGAGGGGTGTCCCGTGGGGGCTCAGCCCCTCGCTGCCCTGCCAGTGCTCTGAGCCCTGGGTGCCGTGGCTTGTCCCTGGTCACACAGCAGGACAGTGCCAGGGCAGTGCCACTCTGAGCTCTGCCTGGTGCTGTCTCCCTTCCCAGCGGGAGCAGACGAGGGCCCTGGTGTCCCAGTCCCGCGCCATGCTGGAGCGTGTGCCCGGCAAGGTGCGGAGCTGCCTGGAGGAGCTGGCTGCCTCACGGGAACGAGCAGAGGAAGCTCTTCGAGCCAAGGAGGAGGTACAGGGGTGCCTCCTCTCAGTGCTATGAGATGTTTGAGGCACGGGGTGATTTGGGGCACCCCTTGGTGTGAGAGCACCCCAGAGCAAGCACTGTGTCTCCACAGGCGTCCTCGCAGCTGGAGAAGACCTTGGTGACCCTGCAGGGCACAGAGGCTCAGCTGGAGCAGCTGACAATGGCCAACTCACGCCTGGGCAAAGGTAGGGGTGGGCGACATGGGGGGCTGGAGCTGCCCCATCCCCACTGCCCCTGTGCCCCCTGGCTGACAGCTCTGTCCCTTGCAGACCTGAGTTCTGTGATGATAAATCTGGCCAGCATGGAGCAGGAGCGGGATGTGCTGCAGCAGGAGAACGAGAAGCAGTGGGAGGAGATGGCCCAGTGGGTTTGAGGCCTGATGTCCTGAACCTCTCCCTGCCTCTGGCCCCCAAAACACAGCACCCCCTGATCCCATCCCATCCCCACAGGCTGGCCCAGGAGAGGAACTCCCTGCAGCAGGAGTGCAAGGAGCTGTGCCAGGAGCTGCGGGAGGCCACCGAGTGCCGGGAGGTGGGAGCTGCCTGACCTTGCCCACACCGTCAGGCACTGCTGGCCCCCATCATGGCCTCTCCGGGAAGGCTGGCAGATGGCCAGGAGTGGGATTAGCCCTCCTGCAGAGGGGGGATGAGCCTGCGAGGGCGGTTGACATCCCGCACGTAGCAAAGCTTTTCATCCTGCCCCGCAGGGATTCCCAGGGAGGGGGCTGGGCAGCTCTTGGAGATAATTTTCTTGGAGATAATTTTCCCCTGCGGGCGTGGAGCTGTCCCCCAGCCTGTGCTATGTCCCCAGTAAACTGGTTTGTAGGGTTTGGGCTGCTGGGATAAAGCTGCCTCTGATTGGAAACAGCAGCCTGAGGCATGGGAGGGTCTGTGCTGGGGGTCCCAATGAGCCCCTCGGGTCTCTGCTTGGCCGCTCACAGCTGTGTCCCCCCAACCTCTTACAGTTCCTGGATCAGGAGAACCAAATGTGCCGCACGCAGCTGCTGGAGGTGGAGGCCAGGTTGAACTCCACACTGGCCACGCTGCAGGAGGGTGTCCTGCAGCACGAGGAGCTGATGGAGTCCCACCAACGCCTGCGGTACTGCCCCACTCACCAGCTCCACTCAAACCCCTCTGTGTTTGGGAAATCAAGCCCTCCCTGGGGTGCCAGAGGGGATGTTGTGACCATGGTCACTGCTGCCCCAGCCGAATGTGGTGGTCCAGGTGGGTGGGAGAGGCTCTGGGGAAACCCAGCAGATCCCACCTTGAGGGAAGCTGCCTAACTCTGTGGGATTTGCACCATTGCTGGTTCACGGTGAGAGGCAGGCATTGGAAATATCCCCATCCCACACCGAGGAAGGGAAATGCTGCTCCTGCTGAGGCTGATGCCATCCCACAGGGAAGAGCAGGCTGCCCTCAGCAAGGAGCTGGAGAGCACAAAGGCCGAGCTCCTCAACTTGCAGACAAAGAGGAACAAAGTTTCTTGGTGCTCCACGGACATTATGGAGAGCAAGATGCGGTTGCAGGAGCTCGCTGACTGCCTCAAGGCTGCTCTGGAAGAGCAGGTAGGAGCCCTGTGCTGGGGACAAGGACAACGGAATGGCCCAGGGAGGTCTCACACCCGTGGCTCTCCATGGCGTGGCTTTGAGACCCCGTGCTTGCTGGGGCAGTCACAAGCTGCACTCTGGTGCTGTATTCTCCTTTCCCTCTGAAGGATGATGATGATGCTCCATCGAGAAGCAAAGCCTGGACCCCAGGCCCCCGGACCCCGGGCTGGCAGACGCCGCGCCGTGCCTGGACCCCGGCGTGCCGCACCCCCGCGTGCCGCACCCCGCACCACGCCGGCAGCTCCTTCGTGGGCAGCGTCCTGAAAGCCGTGGCGGGGAAAGGTGAGCTGGCACCCCCTCTCTGGGTTCTGGGGAGTCCCAGGATATGGGGATTGCTCCCTTCCGTGCTGGGGGATGTGCAGGGCTGGGCACAGCCGCTGTCCTCTCCTCTCGCAGATGCCGATGAAACCACAAGAAGTTGGAGTGCAGTGGCCAAGGATAAGCTTGCATCCGTGCCAAAGCCAATAGGTATTGGGACAGTCACGCTGTCTGGGACCCTGCTCTGAAGCTGCAAGGCTGCTGTGCAGAGGGGATGAGCCTTCTTCTGTGTGCCCTGGGGCTGGTGTTCCCTCGGTGTTGCTCACAATGGCCTTTTCTGCCTGCAGATCCTGAGGACACTCTGTTGGAGAGTGTGAAGGAGCTGAGAGCTGTGGTCTCCAACCTCGCCATGCTGAGCTCCCGCATCCAGGAACTGGAGCAGAGCGAGTTCAGGGCACTGCAGACGGAGATGTGAGTTCATTGGGAGCTCATGTCAAGGGCTGGGCTGGGGTATCACTCTCCTGGACATGGCCTTTCCTGCAGGCAGCCTGCCAGGGTCTGCCTCTCGCCCCAGCCCTGGATTAGACCTCTCCTGCCATGGCTAGATGGGCTTTTTCCAGCTGGCTGGGCTGGACTAGGTGTCTTCTCTCACCATGGGCCCAGTGGCATGCCCAGGAGGGGGTTTGGTACTTGGTGCTGTGCTTGACTGCAATCCCCGGCCACTCACCACCACTGTCCTCTCCCAGCTCTGACCTGCAGCTCCG
This sequence comes from Picathartes gymnocephalus, assembly GCA_013390045.1. Lineage (NCBI taxonomy): Eukaryota > Metazoa > Chordata > Aves > Passeriformes > Picathartidae > Picathartes > Picathartes gymnocephalus. The sequence continues at coordinate 1,151,942 of WEKY01034336.1, forward strand.
CCTGGAGACGGTGACAGCTGAGAGCCAGGAGAAGGTGGATGCCCAGCTTGTCACCATTGCCAAGCTGAACAAAGCACTGAGGACCAAGCTTGAGGTGAGCCAGAAGTGGGCCAGTGCTCACCCCAGGGCAGAGCCGAACTGGGACGGGCGCTGATCTAGGACACAGAGAAATCTGGTGATGCCCCATGGGTGCTCCTGGCTTGTCTGACCTCCTCAAACATGAGAAAACCCGCTCCAGGGTGCTGAGGGTGGCCAGGGCAGGGCACTGCCTGACCCTGCTTCGTCCTCCCTGGCAGAATGAGAAGGAGCTGCAGGATGTGGTGAAACAGCAGGAAGAGAAGATGTTGCAACTCATCGACAAGAGTGGGGAAGTCACGGTGCGTGATGGGGACAGAGGTGGGCAGCACCTCGAGGGGCTGCTGGCCACAGCACCCCTCTCAGCATCCCCTCTTCCCTTGTAGAGGCTGAAGGCAGAGGTCTCCCAGCTGAAGCGCTCGCTCCAGCGTGCAGAGACAGAGGCCAGGGTGCTGTGGGAGGAGATGAGGGGCAAGGAGCACCAGATGGACACTGCCTACGTCCAGGAGCGGGTGGTGCTGCGGCGGGAGGTGAGCCCAGGGAGCTGCAGGGCTGAGGGCTCTTCGTGTCACCCCACCATGGACAAGGAGACCTCTTCAGACCTTGCTCCTCACAGCCCGCCCCCCACTCCAGAGCTTTCCCCCAACAGGGATCTCAGCAGGGCTTTCTCCTTTTGCAGGTGGATAAACTGCGGCTGCTGCTCGTGGAGAAAGAGGATGAGAATCTGCGGCTCACTGACAAGTACCTGGAGCAGGTAAGGGGAGCCCCAAGGGGCTGCCCTGCCTCCAGTCATAGAATCAGAATGGTTTGGGTTGGAAGGGACTATAAACATCACTTAGTTCCAACGCTCCTGACATGGGCAGGGGTCCTCTCTCCCTTCTGGGCTGGTTCCTGCCCAAGTTTGGAGCAGAGTCCTGACAGGCATCTCGCACCACCACAGGTCCGAGGGCTGGAGATGAAGTTCCATCATACCCAGAAAGTGCTGAGGACCCACGAGGAGATGCAGGAGAAGATGAAAGAGGTGAGATTTACAGTTCATTGCTCACCCTTGCTGTGACTGCAACACCACCAACACAAACACTATTGCTGCTGCTGTCCCCAGGTCCTGTCAGCTGTCCCTGAGGTGGCCCTGGGCTGCCAGGAGTTCCAGAGCCTGCTGCGCTACCTGGGCCTGAAGCCAGCCAGCAAGGAAGCTGCTGAGCCGCTATAGCCTGTAGCCTGAAACCTTTCCTGCTGTTAATGTTGTAATTATTTATTGAATAAAGTTGTGTTGGCTTTTACCCTGCCTGCTGTGTGCTGTGGGTGGGGACAACTTGTCCAGCCTGTGCTGGTTGCTCCTGTTCCGTCACGGGGCCGTGGGCACAGCTCCCTGCCACCCCAGGGCCTCTCCTTCTTGGCGGGGGACATGTCCCCCCCCTCTGCCAGTGCTTGCTCTCAATAAGGGACCGCATTCCCCAGGCTCCCACCCTGTGGCCCCGGCAGCAGCCGGAGTGCCCGGGCTGAGCCAGCTTCCCTCCCCTGCTCCCTGCTCCTCCTCCTGCCCTAGATTCCCTCTGTGCCCCGCTCTGCAGGGGCTCGTCTGGATCCTGCACCCTGTCCTGGGGCTGCAGGCACGGGCCTGTTGCGTGGGAATTGTTCCAGAGGCTCGATCCTGCACCCTTTCAGAGGGATGGTTCCAGAGGCTGGATCCTGCACCCCCAGCACGGGGCTGTGGGCACACGCCTGTTGCACGGGGATGTTTCCCCCTCCCAACCTGGCTCCGGCACGCAGCATCCCACGGCTCAGCCAGCGCCGGGAGCTCTGCCAGCTCCTGCTCCCAACCCCCCTTGGTCCCCGCTGCTGCATGGAGAGGGGGGGCTCCCTTAGGGGCTCCCCGGCTCCCAGCACAGCTCCAACCTCACCTCCCTCCTTCCCTGCTCGGGTAGCTCCTGCGGGATCCCCCTCCCGGTGTTCCTGACCCCAAGGATGCTCCCCACCGCCATGGGGACCACGCGGCACCTCCCTCCCCTGCGATGGCCCAAAATAGCAGCACTCCAACAAGTGCTCTGGTTTTTAATGGCCTCTTTCTCCTGCCCAAGGGGGTGGAAATCACCTTCCCTTGCCCTCTGCCACAGCCCTGCCGCTCTGCGTGGGGCGGGTGCCGTGACACGCTGGGCGCTGGCACCGATTTACCCGGGAAGTGGAGGTGTTTGGGGCTGTGCCTCCATGGCCTGGGTGCGTGGGTGGCTTGTGGGGAAACAGCGTTCGCTGCTCCCTGGCACTGCCTCCTTCCCTGCTCCGTGACCCCGCTGGGTCGGGTACAGCCCCCCGAGGTGCGAGGCCAGCGCTGGGGGGCCCCGGCTCGGGGATGGAGGGAGATGTGCTCCTTTCCCTGGATTAGGGCCACTCAGGGTGGCTGAGCCTCCTTTTACGGTGGGATTCAGCACAGCGGAGCCCTGGCATCCGTCCCCGTGGGGCGAGTGGGGACACTGGTATTGTCCCTGCGCCGGCTGCGGGTGGTTTTTTGGGGGGGTTGGTCTCCTGTGAATGTCCCCACCCTGTCCTGGAGGGTTTGGGGCTCAGTGCTGCTGGCCCCTGGGCACAGAGGTGACCCAGACGGGGTGTCGTGCACCGTAACAGTGACCCCAGCCTGGGGGTGGGACAAGGGGGTCCCTGGCCCAGAGGTGATGAAGGGAAAGTCTCTGTTTCTAACTGATAGTGGAAATAGGGGGGCACGGAGGAGTCGCTGTCCTTAGCTGGCAGTGGCAATAGGGGGGCACAGCAGGAACCCCAGCAACAGCAGGGGGGTGTCAGACGTCCTTGCCCATAACCAAGCAGGGGTGGGGGGACAGAGGGGTCTCCAGCAACAACTGGAGA